>CM055104.1:39979845-40491735 GCA_029204225.1 Diphasiastrum complanatum
TTGTGATAGGACCGTCTATCTAGTATCAGAGAGATGGCCAAGTTGTCTCCTAAATCTGTGTGATAACATTTAATATGTTCGAGATATGATTTTCCAATTTGAAAAAGCAATGTTGTAACCGAAATATAGGTTACAAATTTGCATAATAACTTTTGTCAGAGTGCACTTTGAAATGTTGTATCGCTGTTTTGTTCGTTCTTGATCAAATCCGGATCGGAATAGAAAATAGTTTATAAAAGTGTTTTCAAAAATCCTGCAAATTTGGAATATGTTATAAAATAGTAATTTTCATATGTTTAATGTAATAAAGTAAAAGAATAGAATGGAAAATAAATAAATAAAAATAAAGGTGATTTGTTTACCTTTATCGGATCTCGTGATGTTCATGCACATAGGTTTATCTCTTGCACGTTTTATGCCAGTGTGGTGATATACGTGCTCATAGTGAAGTATTTTGAAACCCATATTTGTATTGTTCCGATCGATTCCGCAAGCATTCAATAGAACATTTGTCGCATCGTAGGATAAATTCGCAATTCTTCAATATCTTCAGACGTCGAAGCTTGCGGTTGTTGAGTTTCTTCTTTAGTTTCGAAAAGCTTGTGAAAGTTTTTACCATAAAAGTCGTTATCATAATTAAATTACAAATTTCGAATAGTTAAAAACGTTACTTTTTTTAGGTATTTTATTTAAGTCTAAAAAATGATTCATAAAATTCATAACAATGTATTTTTTGAGCTTCTATAAGTTCTTGTAATTCCATATTGGGATCTCTGTTTTCAAATGCAATTGGAAAATAGAAATGAAATATTTTGGATATGCTATTTCTAGAACAATAAATAATCAAATAATGTGTCATAAAGATTCAGATGTCGTAGAATCAGATCATATTGTCAATATTGATTTACTTGTGTTGATTAGAATGGCTGGTGTTGGATCAAAATTGTAGTGTTAGTTTGCGGTGTGAGAAATATGTATTCTCGTCTTGTCACTCAAAATAACATAACATAAATTAACTCTTGGACAGAAATTGTTTTGAAATATCAATTATTTCAGTGTTGTTGATTGTTATGCCTTGCGATTTATGAGGCTGTAATAGCATATGCTAATGTTAAAGGGAAGTGCATTTGTAATATATTTTAGAATCGTTATCTCAATTTCCTAATAGTTGATGGCATAATTTTCAAATTTTTGTGAGATCCATGGATTGATATCATGATAGAATCGATTTCATTCGTTTGATTCAAATGCGCATAGTCTTGAATCGTTTCGGTCGTTCCATTAACTATTACGTTTGTTATGTCTAGATTCGCAAGAACCCTGATCTTTGCATCCTTTGCAATTTGGTCTAGTTGATGAATTGACGAGTCCTCAAGCCAGGATTTTAATTCTAGATTGTCTATGCATTTGTTTTGACTGGTACGTTTATGATATTTTTCTCTTTGAAGAGTTTTTGTAATGCACATTTGTTATATCTTTTGACATTTTCTTTGTGTGTGCATATTATTTCCATGTTAGAGCTGATCATTTTCAAAACTTCTTCTTCTGAAATATTTGTGATTCAATGTATCATTGATTTCTTCTAATGTTGGCTTTCTAAATCTTATCATGTTAAAAAATGAAAAATATAAAGCATCTGACGCGTGTCAAATCGAATAAGTCAGGTGGATCTGAATCGTCATTTTCCAATATGAAGATGTCGAGATGTGGCATATTGAACATAAACTATCAGTTCTATGTTTACATATTGCTGGCAATTGTGCATGATTGTCTACTAACAACAGGATGAAATTCTGGAAAGGCAGACGATATGGATTTGATTTTACTTGATTTATTTGGTGTATGAAAAGTTGTAACGTTTGAGAAGTCAATAATGATATCAGCACTTAAGATTTTTTTGTAACGTACATCAGTAGGCATTTAGATTTCGTATATAGAGAGCATTAACAGGATCGAAAATAAATTGTGCACTGTCAATGCACGTTTACTAAGCCTACATGCAGTTGCACCTGTTGTGGCACATAACAAAAGAGATTTGTTTGTTTTTTCGAGCGCGAATGTTAAATATTTTATTAGATGCGTTTTTCCACTTCTTGGTGTATTTGACAACATAAAAATACCTGACTGATTTGACATCAAAATCAAAAAAGCACTTTCTTATTCTGTTGTCAATGAAGAATTTTCAATGATTGAAATTCATGTGAAATACTTGAAATAACGGTTCGTGTGAAAATGATTTATGTTGCAATAAGATATTTACAATTTGTTGTCAGTGTTCATTTTGAAGCATTTGTTTATTCGAATAATTTTCAACATAATGTTCAATATCTTTTTCATTCGAATGAAATCACAATATGCATTCTAATATAAAACGATTGATCATTGTTCTCGAGGCTCAAAAAGTTCATGTTCTTTTCAAAATTGACATTTTTCTAATAAGATATTGAAAAAAAAAACCTTCTGTTTGATATGCAGTGTGATAAGTTGTGAATCTGATTATTTTAGTATTTGTATAATAATAATGTCCTAATTGATCCATATATATTTCTTTTTGAAAATGTTTTTTTTTTTTGCGATTACAATAAATCGGCGCCAAATACTCATAAAAAGTCATGTTTCAAGTTTTTCAGGTCTATAGTGTGTAGATGATCAATTGGATGCAATAGTATGTATTGTTATTAAATTAGAAATTTGCGTCGCAAATCTGGAGAGGAGCTATCTACGTAAGAACAACTTCGTATCTTGTTGGTAATCGAAATTTGTAAGCATGTGAAACTAATTTTTGGCCATGATATCGGTTTTGTCAAGATGTAGCTAGATATTAATTTTAGGACATTTTCATCCGCATGGGATAATCCGATCTTTTTTGCATCATCTATATTCAGATTCAATGGCGAATGTTGGCTTTGATTTCATTGCATATTTCAATAGGTAATATGACCAGCCCAGTGTTTGTAATCCGTTGTAAATTCATGTGTGCTTGCCATAACAATAGCACTGTCGGGTGATAAGGTACTACGTTACGATCTTCATATCTAAGTCGGAAGTATAGCCATCGTTCAGTTCTTGTGTCTAATTTAGTAGATGTCGAATATTTTTTGAATGAAAATCCATATTTACTGGTCTTTGTTCTTTTTTTATCAGCTTTGATGGCACAAGCTGATCGACAATAATGGATTTGTTTTCGTACGACTAATTCATATATTTGTTTTCTGAGTGGATCTAATGGAATTTCGAATTTTTTTGCTTCTAGATTGAGTTTTGCAGGAATGAATGCAATGATTTCATTTCCAATTTTTCTTACATCTTTTCTTTTAACCCATAGCATGATATGGGCATGTATAGAACCTCAATTTTGGAACTCGTATCGTAACATGTAGTGTTTAATTCGTCCTAAAATTGCTCTTTTTGAAAGAATGAATTATTTCATAAATAATTCCAACTTCTTGACAAACAGCAACGACATTCAATCAAACAATTTCTCCAATCGAAATTCCTATTATAATTTTTCACTATTTCTTCTATTTGTTAGACTTCTGACCATCGTAATTCAGTTGTTTCATCGCTTGTCAATGTCAAAAAACAATCCCCAATATGTCACCATCGTTAATAGATCTTTAAAATTCCATCTATGCCATGATGGAGTGTCTAGCATTTTTGTATGACAAAGTGAATTCAAAACATTTCTAAAAATCTATCCTTCGTTTGCATTTGGATGTTTATTAACAAATTCGACAATGTCTTTTTGCAAGACAACAGACGACACCTTTGTTGTTATCAAGATTGCTTGTCGTATTTGATACATTATAAGTAAATATGGTGGATATAGTATAAATGGCGAAAACAATGAAGAAACTCTCATTTTCATGTAATCGATATAACGTATTTTCCCATCGTAATAACCATGACCAAATGGAAACAGAAATGGGAAAATTGCATTTTCTAATGTGATGAATTTCTTTTGTTCAGTCATTAACGGCAATCCAGAAACTTCGTGCTTATGCGTCGAGTCACATCTACTGAAATATCTATTATGGATAACAATTGTAAATGTGACACGTCAATCTTAAAAAGAGAACGCAGATACGTAGGCGAAGAAAATACTATGTATTTTATTTGATGTGGATAAGTTTTACATAAAGCGCATGTATACCACTATTTTTGTTCCTCATTTGTATATGTATATCTCCATAAAAAGTATTAGCTTTTGCATAAGGTGGAACGTTATTATGTTCTTACTATGTTCTTATTATGTTCTTTCTTGAAGAAATTCGTACTTCCACATGTAGAACAACATTGCATTTTCCGATAATTTCCATACAAAACATTTGACATCTTGATATTCTTTTGTTTTAAACCATCCATCGACATATGGCATAAATTGTTTTTTTTTCTTCTAGAAAACATTTTCTTTCGCGATTTTACGTGTTCGTTTCGTTTGTAATTGTATTTTTTATGAGATAATTGATCGTGTGTTTTCAATTCTAAGCAAACAAATCTTTTATTTTTTTTTGGAAAACTATTTCTATTGACTATTGACTACGAATCGATATTATTCGCCCTATGCCAAAGCACAAATTTTTTCTTGATAAGATTTCAACTATCGAAATAAATAGCGCGAGATGAAACAATCATCAACGGTGTTAGTCATTCTCAAAAATAACAAAATTGGAAAATGATTACAAACAAAACGAATTTCGTATGGAATTTTTTTGAGCTAAAATTTTATATGCTATAAAAAACAATAGATCTGTACTAAAATAACAAATTAAAATTCATAACATTGAAATTGTATCATTTATTCAATTTTGTAAGAAAACAAACATTTGAATAAAAAACAAAAATTAATTTTCAATATTTTGTAAAAGATAAGAATTCTAAATGCCATACACATAATTCTCATAACAATTGCATATAAAATTATACTCATTTTGATACAGAAAGAATGTTGAAACTCAAAATGAATTTTTTTTTTCAAAGTTCGAAATTATTGGAGATCCATGATATGTGTTGAGCTATCTTGTGTTCCTAAAAACGATATCATCTATTGTAGTATAAATTGTTGATAAAAGAGTTTGTACAAAGAATTCAAGAAAGAGTTTCTCAAATCTTTACGATTATAGTTCTTATACATCAATACTATTAGGTAGTATCAATTATCAATGGTATCTGACAATCTGATATCGTTTAATCTTACCATCCAATGCTATTGGAATATGATAAAATCATATAATTCAAGTAATTAATGACTAAGTTCAAAGCAATATTAAACACGTTTTTAGATCTATGAATATATGAAATGAAATGTTTTTAACTATTTTAAAAGGATATGAGTAGATTACAACCACATTTCGTTTTAGATCTATAGGGTTATTACAAGTTCTACAAATTATAATTGTCTATTCATTTAGTTTTGATATTTTTGCAATTTATTTCAAGCAAATTTTAAATATCGATACATTCAGCGTTGAATATGCATATTTCTCAAGCATTGCTTGCGTTTATACTTTTGTGAAAAGAGTTGAATATTATATTCACTCTAACAAATATTTATAAGTAATGAAATTATACTTGTAAGATAAATCACAATTGTTTTTCAATGAGACATAGTTACGTTCAGATTATTGTTTCTTATTTTTTTTTTGTTGAATAAACAAGTTGTTCTTTCAATTTATGAGAAATGAATTCAAAAATGAATTACTAATGTCATGAGCTATAAGACGACTTGGATTCTACTATTATGTAAATGGACTCTATTACAAAACATCATTACTGTAGTTTGTGATATGTTTTTTGATAATTATTATTATTGATTTTATTTTCTATTTGTTTTATTGCACTTTGCAAGACATATCATTAATTTTTTTTATTTGGAAAAGCATAGAGAGAGCTTTGTAGAATATTTAAAATATTCTCAGAACGTTAGCATTTCTTAGAAAAAGTCAGTTATTAGAAAGCCATCTATTTGATCAAGTGTAAGATGGCAAAAAGAGAGGTGGCGATTTGCCTCTCAAATTTATAAACTAGGAGATTTGCCTTTCTCCCAAACGCCAATGCCATATGATAAATGAAATTCGAAATTGCCAATTGCAAATTGCTATGACATATTTCAAATAGTCTACAAAGCTCGGAGATTGTTTTTTCAAATAAAATTCTTTATTCTATATTTTTGAAATTGATTCGTATTTACTTTTGTCAATTATTCAATTCGTTTTATTATTGTGATGAGTTGGTTTCCTTATGTTACATTCATACAGATCACTTCAACAATACGTATTGAATTTTGTCAACGTCTTATAATTCCAAATTTGATGGAACGGAATCTTGCTTCCATCATCACATCTAGTAAATTGATGATTGACAATAAAAAAAAAATTTATAAAAAATAATTTCACGTTTGTGAAGGTTGTCATTGATAAGACATGTGTCTCTTGATTGTGTCGTCATACATAGAGCTGGCCCTAGTCCATAACTAGACTCACATATAGTGATCCAAACAAACATTTTTTGCAGTAAGATTGGAAAATGATGTCTGATTCTCATTTACAAGTCGCCAAATCTATCATTCATTGGAAAAAGACTTCAAAATTTTGATATCACATATTAATAGTAATTATTATGTATTTTTACAACGTACATATTTTAATCTCTTACAGCCTATGAGCGTATCAAAAGCTATCAAAAATTGAACTCTAAGTTTTCATTTTTATTTAGATCATTAAATATTTTAAGCTTAAGTTTCTATGGATAATTAGCTTAACTCTAAGCTTTAATACACATATTTTGCATACTCATAGTGAATTTTTAACAAGGTGCAAGCTAAACTAATGTATTGTTAATCTAAAATGACGATACAAGTATTTCAAAATCGACATCCAATTAGAATATGAATATTAGGTTTGCAAAAATAAATCATTTTTATATTGACTACTGCTTGAGCTCATGAGTTACTAAGCAAAAGACTTCATCATGATCATATCATGATCTCATATTCTCATGTCACAATTCAGAACCTACAAGCAACTATATGCACTCTTTGTGCAAAACACACACTCTCTAAAACTCTAAAATACATGAAAGCAAATTGAAGGTCGTCAACTACTGACATGATTGGTGTGTGAGCTAACTATTACTATTATTATTATGTATCTACTTGGCTTCCTGAAGTACGAGTATCAGAGGAGGTGTTAAGACGAATATTCTATGAGATTTGGAGCAATAATAGTAGCATGAGAATAACAATTTACAGTCTTCTGATCAAAAGAACGTTCATGTGGTCTGGACAGATGAAGCTCAGAAGCTTGGGTGGCGCATGATCATCGATAGAATACGTATATGCATAGGGTACGTATACAAAAATTTGAACGTAAAGATGAAAAAGATAGGGGCAAGTCTTCTTTTTTGCCTCTGGTATTTTACCAAACGAACGCACTACTCGTTCGCATGCAGTTGCTAATGCACTTGTTAAAACAAGGTTTGATGCATATGAAATGACTGTACATCTATCTTCATCTCTAAAAACTAAAACAAAAACTACTACATATCGATATTAATTCGTAGACAACGATTCTACTCGCATGCATATATAGAAGCGTAGGTTGTCTTATCATTCTACACTTTTTGTCTACACTGCCTATGATAGTGTTGTTTAGCTATGCTTCCTTAAACAAATCTCCGATGTCCCAGCTACAGGCGATCCTATTCGTGCAGCGATTGCTTGCAAACAAAGAACAACCTTTGTTCCCCTGCTGCGAAATTCCAGTCACTCCGTTCGTCCGTTCTACCAACAACTACCCTGCTTTTCTATATGAAAAGGCCAAAAAAAAAAAGCTGCTATCGTCATAAAAACCGCTCAGACTCCGTTCGTCCGTTCTAGCAACAATTACGCTGCTTTTCTACATGAAAACGCCAAAAAAAAAAAGCTTCTATCGTCCTAAAAACTGCTCAGCTGCTTTTCTGCATGCAAACTCGTGAAAAAAAAAGAGAAAAAAGCTTGTTTGCTCGAAAATTCCGATGCTTTTTTACATGCCTCCTTTTTTACATGCCTCCAGCACGCCTGCTTTCCTACATGAAAGAAGGATGCTTCTTTACATGCCTGCATCGTGGCTACATCGTGGCTGTTTTTAACAATCTGCGTGGACCTCAACGAAAGAACAATCAGTGAATTGAGCAAAAACGATACAGTTTGCAGTTTTAGAAAATGTGCAGCTTTCAACTTTCTATTTTCTATTTTACACATGAAATCAAAGCCGTTGATTACAATACTATTAACGCTCCAAAACATGCCACGTGGCTATCTGAATGAAGAGAGAACTCGAAATTGGGTATAGAACAAAATTGTAATAAGATATCACTTAGTTTGTAGTAGAGAGATGAACAACCATAAATGCTTAGGCTGGCCGCTGCTATCATATCATGTGCTATGTGAAGAAAAGACCGAAGTGGCTCCTATCGAGCATGGCAGGCGGGCAGGAGCGGCGCTATGGATTCCGTTGAGATCCCGATTCCTCCCTCGCCCTCGCCCCGTCCTCGCCCTCACTGAAACAAAGAAAGCTTTATGCTCGTTTCAAAATTTTGAAATCCTGCAGCAACAGCATATCAAGGCTCCTCTGCATGTTCTGCAGTCGAGATTGAAGCAGGCGAGGAACGCACATGACTGCAGGTTGCGAGGCGGTTACATTGATAATCAAGTCGCTCAGCATCTGTGGGAGCTATGGCTGGGCAGCACAGTCAAGACTACTACAGTGCTATGCCTTCTGCTTCTTACCCTCCACCACAGCTCAAAGCTCCTGGAGCTCAGCCCTCGGTAACGGGCCGCGATCAAGCAGACGCTGCTGCCCAAGGTGAGAACAGCCAGCAACTACAGAAACGGGAACAGCAGCTGCTGAAGGCCTTCTGGATGCGGGAAAGGCAGGAGATGAGCGAGTCAAGGACTTCAAGAATCACCAGTTTCCAATTACGAGAATTAGAAGGATCGTGAAAGGCGATGCGGATGTGAGGATGGTATCACCGGAGGTTCCTGTGCTGTTTTCGAAAGCTTGTGAGATGTTAATTATGGAGCTGACAGTAAGATCATGGACTCACACTGCAATGAATAGGCGGAAAGTAGTGCACAAGAATGACATTGCTACTGCCATCTCCAGAACGGATATATTCGACTTCCTTGTGGAAATTGTGCAGAGGGATGAGCTGAAGGAGGCGGAGGGTCTCGGGATGCCTCGTGCAAGGATGCCGGTAGAAAAGCCTGCTGATCCAGTTTCATACGGAGGCCTTTACTCTCTGCCACAGCCAGAAGACCCTCCTGCAAGACCGCCGAATGTGGCATTGATAGTGGGCCGATCTGCAGAGCATCAGGGCCCTGGGATGCCTCGTGCAGCAATGCCGGTAAGATTAACGCGTGCTGATCCGCGTTCATACGGGGGCCTTTATTATCTGCCACCGCCACGTAAACCTCCTGCAATACCGCCGAATGTGGCAGTGATGGTGGGCCGACCCGCGGATTGATCTGACCCGCAATTTCCAGCAAACACGACCAATATCGACTTTTTATGAGGCTCAGCAGCCATTGCAGGAAATGTTGCAACATCCACAGATGAGAAAAATTGCGCGAGGGGCACCTGCTCATGGCAACTGATCCTAAAGAGAGAGTTACAAGTTACCATTCAGTGCCGGATTCAAACCCGTTTGTCTTTTCTTAATGGCAAAGTCTTGCATATTTGAAAGTCACTTTTCTTTGAGATGGAAATTTCCATCACTGCTCTTGGTCATTGTTTAAGCACGGCTGGTCTTTATGAAAGTAATTTGAATCTTTTTAAAGTCTTTTGTGTCGTATACCGACTTTCTAGATCAATCTTCTGGTGACCCATAGGTAGAACAATGCTGTGCATCCTTACTGATCAATTTTGGGAAATGATATATAATACAAGATCTGAAGCTTAGAAATTTTCTTGTTCAATATTCTGATGATGCTTCATAAAGTGTACAGTAGCACAGACGGTCATCCAGCTTGAACGACCTGTGGGCTTCATGTTTGGAAGTGCTGTGACATTACAATTGGACAATCTTACATTTCGTTGAAGTCTTTGGGCTGTATTTGGCTGCAATAACAGTAATCACAGAAAATGCTAGATGAGAACGAAGCTTTGCTTACAAGCGTTTTGCACGATCAGATCTGACATACAATTCTTATTACGGGAAACCCAGTATATAGCTTATCAGGGGTAAGCTAGTGTGCTTTCAGAGCATTACAATAAACAAATGGAGTTGAAATATCTCATCAAGAGAAACGCTGGATTTGTTGAAAAAAAAGTATGCATTGCTTGAATGTGGTAGGAGGTTTTCTTATGCATACTTAGTTTGAAGTTTGTTGCCACTTTATAATACCAACTTGAATGGTTAATAGGATTTTTAACTTTAGCATTTTCAAAAAGATAGCCAAAAACCTCGGCATGATGGTGGTCAAGTGCGAGGTTTTTGTGCGTTGACTGACAATTGTATATACCTCAGAAATATTTTTGGTATATTTTTGAAATTAGAATCTTTTTTCAATTAATATTTTGAGGTATATTACGTCATTGTTGAAAAAATGCAGCCCTTGGTGTAAGTCTTGGTATACTAAATAATTGATTTTGAATAGATTTTCATAGATATATGCTTATCAACACATTGAATTTGATTCTTTATCAACAATAGAGGCCATTTATACAAGCGAAAACCAAAAATGTGATAATACACTACAACAATATCATGATGAAATGTGTACTCAACATCACACATAACGTATTTTTGTATCATGCCAATCATTAATAAATAAGTAGAAAAAATTGAGTATAGTAAGTTGCAGTACATCAATATTTTATATAATTTATCCATCATCTGTTATTGTGCATTGATATCATCAATATAATATGTTACAGTATGATCATGCTACAAATCTGCCAAATTAAACGAGTCTATTTCTAACTCTACCAAACTATCTCCTATTACTTCATTAAAAAGCTAATCTAATGGCGATGGTGATGACGTGATTAATGATCGAGTAGGACGTCATGTATTGTGTGATGTGATGTGATATGCGATGGTGACGCATCATGATCGATGTCATGATCATGAAAAGAATGTGTGCCTCGAAGTCGGCCTTTGGCAAATTCGAAGACATATCATCTTCATTTGCATCTTATTCAAGTAGTACAGTTGGTCGCATGCCCTCCACAACATCTCTATCCTCAAAAATTCATTTACAACGAGGAGCAACTTGAATCACATACTACCATATGGAATATGAGGAGTCAGGGTGAAAACCCACTTGTAATTATTAGCATAAACACCTTTCAGTATGAATATCTATATTAAATTTGCTTGAGCTCATTGAAGATCAATTAATTAACACAAAAAGGATGCATTGATCATGACTATTTACATTGAACACATTTATGTACTTGCTCACATTGTTGAGGAAAAACAAATGATTCAATTTGATATGTCCAAAGCTTGGTGGAGTCAATAGCCAAATAGTCTCTCTCATATTTTCTCATAGTTGCATTAGGACCAAAAGTATGAAAACTCACCAATGAATCAGATAAGGATGAAGGATATCGTTCATCATCTGCTGAAAGGTTGCTGGGGCATTAGTTAGACTAAAAGGTAAAACTAGAAATTCGTAATTTGGCCATACCTAAAACGAAAACTAGTTTTGAAAACATAGATTCTAATTTGATGGTACCCCGACCTAAGGTCTAATTTGGTGAAATACTTAGCACCATTCAATCGGTCCATTCGGTCGTCCCCATCCAAGGTAAGAGATAACGATTCTTAATTGTATTTTATTAAGCTTCTTATAATGTATTCGGTTGTCATTTTATTAAGCTTCTTATAATCAACACAAAGACGTATACCACTGTCTTTCTTGCCACCTAATAATATAGGAGATCCCCAAGGGACTTACTTGGTCGAATCTGACCCTTACGTAATAACTTCTCAAGTTGCCTAACAACCTTATCTTCTTCCTTTAGGTTCATCATGTAAGGAAACAACAATACAGAAGAGCTATTAGGAAGAAGATCTATGTGATGGTCTATGCCCCTAGAGGGGGATAGACTGCTTAGGGAATATGTCACTATATTCCTCCCTAAGTCTTTTAAAGATTTTATCCTCATGTGTAGATTCTAAATTAGCATCTAAAAAAGACAAAGCTTTAGGAAAAGATGATACATCAATATTGAAATTATGAATAACAAAAGCATCCATGTAACATTCATCTTTCAAATAACATAAGTACGAATGATACTCTGAATTAACAAACATTGATTCGCTTCATGCAGTTACAAAAGGTAGTTCAAGCACATCGCCTTTAAGATGGACCATTGAACCATTATGCAAGAAGGATAAACTATGAGTTACATAATCCTTCTTTAATGACTCATTCCTAACATATAACCACTCTTTACCTAGGATTAAATCTATCTTATCAATATTCATTATATGAAATGACAAACTACCTACATATTCTTGAATCTTCAAAGCTAAATTAAGGACAAACTGGTCCCAGACCTGCTGCTCCCCACCCGCTACTCCCCACCCGCTGCCATCCTAACCGCATACTTGTGGTCACTAGGTGTGGTTGTCAGCTTGAGCTTCTGCACCAATTTAGCATTAATAAAATTATGCGTAGAACTATCGTCAAATAAAATACTCACAAGTTGGCTACCTACAAGCCCATTCATGCCAATGAGGTCGTGAGGTCCAAAAATCGTGGTATTAAAACAACAATTATCAAAAATAGTTTCATCCTTAAAGGACACATCAATGTAAGAGATTGAAAAATTGCCTGGCCTTGAAGGTACGGCCGCCCTTCTTCCATTTCTTCGGGCAATCCTTGGAGAGGTGCCCCTTCTACATGCAAGAAAACATAACCCGTTGCTCGTGGCCTCCCTCTTCCATGCAAAAAGGACAAGTGGGGCTCAAGAAAGGCCCCATTTGTCCCTTCTAGATCCTTGGAATCTATGTGGGGGCAAGGGGTGCCACATGGCATAAGGATTTCAAAGTTTTAATAAACTTTGTTTTGGCCCCACTCCCTTCCCCTTCCTCCTACGTATCTCACTTCCACTCCAAGATCTTGGAGTTTTGCAGGTACAGAGGGAGGAGGAGGAAGGAGATGGTACGACCATAGCAAGGAAGAGAACCAAAGAAAACTAGAGTAGTTTTCTTCCAATCATTTAATCAAAAGATTCAAGAATAAACCATTTCTGATTTTTTCAACTTAGAGTTTAATTTAGTGCAAAGCTTTGAAAAAAAACTTGTGGGGCCATGGGGAGGCGCACCTCCTCCCCTCCCCATCTGTCACATTAACAAACATGATCGGAGGAAGGTATTGCCCCCCCTTCCCTCTTATATGAACTAAAGGAGTCGTGGTAGTAGTTGCGTGAGCGCAGCAGCAGCTGTTGAGGGTGCACTTCCGGAGGGGGAGAGAAACCTCCCCCCCTCTCTCAAAGCCCTAGAATGCAGCAGCTGCAACGCTGCGGATGCTGCTCCTCACACAACTATGGGGGGAGGGGGATGTTAGAACCCCAACCCCCCCATGTTGTGCGCCTGGGTGGCACTAGCGTGCCGACAGGTCCAACCCGCATACTTGATTTATTTATTTTTTTTGAAAACAGTAAAAAAGGTACATAGATTAGATAGTGGTTGGGTGGGAGAAAAGTCAAACTATGGTGCAAATTTCACTAAACCTTAGTCTTAAAGAAACTTAGGCAAGACTCATGTTAAAAAAACTTAACAAGAGTCTTCTCTGCCTTCCAAACAATCCTATAAGCTTTAAACTTTACACATTTAAATGAGAAAGATAATTGTTGAAAATATAAAGAAGCTTTCACTAGCTAAATAATTTACTTTCCAGCCTACACACAACCAATTCAAGACACATCCTGATACAAAGGTTATGGTAAAAGAAAGTTAGCCACATTCCAAGAGGGAATTAAAAAATTGTAAAGGCAACGAAGGAAACGTGTGCACCTAAAATGAAATCGGCAGCTCTAATACCAAACTCCCTTAGATCTCTGATTGCCTTGAAGCTTGGCACAAACTCCATATCAATGACGACACACCGTATCCACCCATCCGTAGGGTCACTGCCGACCCACCCCCATGCACTGGAGTTACCAACATCGTCATGCCCAGTCAAGCCTCTGGTGATAGCTAGTGTCCCATATCACCAATGATTGCCCTCGGCTCTCCCTGGCATACATCTCAGCTTGTCCTAGAGATAAATCCTAGCTACTGCACGTGCTCTCCATCCACCAACTCTGGGGCCAAAGGGAAGCCCCACCACTATATGGGCATAGCATAGTGGGTCCCATCAACAACAACCATGCCGATGACACGTGACCACCTAGGATGATGACACATGGCACGAAACATGTCGAAAAAGTGCCTTTCCCCTTGCGACGTCATCACTAAAAGACATACCATTATGGTACATAACAGCTACAAGCAAGAGGAGGAACCACTTCAACTCAAGGAGGAGAAGAGCCATTGTTCTCTAAGGACAAAGGCAAAGGTAAGGGATTCAAGAAGCAAGGGAACTTGGATCAAGGTGAGGCAAACTCTTTTGGTGGTAAGAAGAAGGACAAGTCTAAGCTTCAGTATTTTTATTGTGGAATGAAAGGACACTTTGTTAATGAATGTTACAAGGAAAAGAGAGATCAAGGAGAGAAGCAAGAAAATCTTACTCTAGATGATAATGATGATGAGCAAATGATTCCGATTTGTGATGTCTTTGAGTTTGGTGTCAAGTGAAGGTGATATCGATCTATGGTGGATTGATGTGGTGCTAGTTCTCATATGGCAAGTCATAAAGAATATTTTTCTTCTCTAATGACTTTTGAAGGTGTGCATTGAATGTAAGACACCTTTTGAAGCTCTTTTTGGAAGGAGGCCAAGTGTCAAGTACCTTAAAATCTTTGGATCTACTTGCTATGTCAACATTACAATTGATGACAGGACTAAAGAGGATCCTTTTTTAAAGAAGGGCATTTTTGTTGGATATAGTGAGGTTAGCAAAGCATGAAAAGTTTACATTCTTTTAACTAGGAAAGTGGTCATGAGTAGGGATGTCATGGTTGATGTTGATGGTGGTCTTGTGGATGGATCTAACATTCTTGTTGATGTTGATGGTTCTTTGGATGATGGTCATGGAGAGATATTTACAAGTCAAAACCCAAGGAGGACATCAAGGCAAAGGCAAAAACCATCAAGGCACACATATGATGAGACGGGTAAGCAAATTTTTGAGGGTACAAATTTTTCTTTCATAACTTCTTTTGATGAACCTACTTGTGTAGAGGCAAAAGAAGGAACGGGTCCAAGCAATGGATCTTGAGTATCAACACTTGGAGGTTGGTGAAGCTTCCACAAGACAAGAAGGCAATTGGATGCAAATGGATCTTCAAGATGAAGACAAACCAAGATGTATCTATCAACAAGGTCAAAGCAAGGTTGAAGGCTAAAGGATATGCTCAAGAGTATGGTATTGAGTATGATGAGACCTTTGCACCCGTGGCAACGATGGTAAGCATTCGAATCATCATTTCTCTTGCTACACTTTTTGGATGTGATCTATGGCAAGTGGATATTTCTAATGCTTTATTGAATGGAGATCTTGATGAGGAAGTTTACATGGAGCAACCCGAGGGCTACACTTCTCAAGACAAGCCAAATATGGTGTGCTTACTTCAAAAGGGTTTGTATGAGCTTAAGCAAACACTGAGGAGTTGGTGCGGCTAAGCTTAACACTTTTTTACTTTTTCAAAACTTCATCATGAGTGAGTATAATCATTCCCTCTACTTTAGAATGAATGATAAGAATGTTACTATCCTCTTAATCTATGTGGATGACATTATTCTAAGTGATGGTAATAAGCAAGATATAGATGATATCAAGATAGCTCTCAAGAATGAGTTTGAGGTTCATGATGCTGGATATTTGCACTATATCTTAGGAATGGAAGTGAGTATGACTTCCAAAACTACTTTTGCTTGTCAAGAGAAGTATGCTAACTCTATTTTGAAAAAGTTTCATATGGATAAATGCAAATTTGTTTCTATAGCTATGGAATCAAATGTAAAAATGTCAACTAATTTTCTAAATAGTTTGGAAATTTGGGTCTATATGAGGCCAAATATGCAAATAAAGTGTACATGGTTGGTTCCCACATGTAAAACCAATATACATGACTATTTTAATGTGTGAAATTGATCTCCTAAGCTTGGCTCATGCACTATAGATCTTCTAATGATTGAAATCCAAGATCAATGACAAAATCCAAGGCAAAGAGATCATTCTACATGCATTCATTCATTACCAAAGGTGTTTGACACGTGTGGAAACATGTACTACTGAAAACTAAGTCCCAACAAGCTCCTCTCCTCGGGTAGATAGAGAAACCACCACTTATGGTGAAGGGTAGAGAGAGAAATACACTCAAAATTCATGAATCTCCAAATTGACTCAAAAAACTCACATTAGATTATGAGTGGAGATCCAAGCTTCAATCCTATTGGAACCCTTTTCTAAGACTCTAACATCCTATTGGATGAGTGACTTCACATCCTTTGATTTTGATTGGGCCCTTCTACCAATTTTCTCACTTATGATTGGACCCTTTGACTTTTGCCACCACATAGGGTGCATCACTCATCAAACCTAAACTTGACATGTGTAAGCAACCTAACTAGCTCGAGTTAAATCACAATTGAATTTTGGCCTAATCATGACAAAACATGTGTACTTGACCATTTGACCTCTAAAGCCGAATTGGCCCTATCAAGGTTCTACACCAAGATGCTTGATACAAAACCTTTATGATACCCCTAAAGTCAACATGACTAAACTATTTTTATTTTTTCTACATGTGGGAACATGCTCCACACATGTGATTTTCTCACAAACTAGAAACACAAAAATATCATATCAAATGAAATCTTGATCTTTTTGAGGCTAATTACTTGCTCAAGGATGTAAGTGTCCTCTTTAAATGCTTCACTTAATCTCAAGAGAAGTTCACGAATTGCCTCAGACCATGTAAAAACATGATTTTCCAAACTATGAGCAACAAGATCATTCTTGCTCTTACTAGATCCAAGAGCATACATTTGATGACTCGACCACTTGCTTTCTAAGTAATTTGGAAACATATCTAAGCCATGAATGACAAGTAATATGTCGATACTAGAGTCACCATCCAAAACTAGAATTGCCTTACATGAATTTTGAGATGTAGAAATGTCAATAAAGCAAGATAGTACATCAAGTAATGGAAGAGAAGCGTAAGTGAGAATGTTGAAGTGGATACCACCTGAAACTTGCCTCTCTTTACCATAAAAGATGAGCCATAAAGACTTGGCCATCCATCTTGAATATTCCCTTGAAATCATATGTTGAGGAGGCTCTTCCTCAAACCTCAACCCCATCACATCTTGATAATCTTCAATAGATATGATTTGAGATGCCTCTTGAGATGCCTTGATCCCGGCCCCTTCCAAGGTTGAATGTAGATCTTCATAAAGTATGACATCTTTACTCTCAATCACTTTTGAAATAGAGAGTATAATGGGTTTATAGGCCTCCTTGGTGGATAAGCATCCAATCATGATCCATGAGCTTGGACCATCCTTCCTCCTTATTCCCAAGGGAATATGTGCAAAGCAGGGACCTCCAAAGACACTAAGGTAATCAACCTTAGGCTTCTTGAATAATACTTCATATGGTGTATTTGCTCCAAGAGCTCCATCACTCCTCAAAGCTTTGTTCTTTAATGAGAATTCCATCTCAACATATGCTTTGAATAATAGGAAATAATCATGCACCATAAATCTTGAAGAGAGAAGATATAAACATGTGCATCTTGTATGATCATCCTCCTTTGAAAGCTTGAATTTTTTTAAGCAAAATCAAGATATTTTGCACTCCCTCTTGGATTCAATTTGTAGATTCTTTCATATCTAGATCCATATGCAAGGGTCTCATCATTCTTCTTGATCACACAATTGTCAATATGGAAATTGACATCTAGGCCACCATCAAGTAATTGGCCAACACTGATAAGATTCTACGTAAGCTTGGGAACAAAAAGAACCTTTTGAAGAGATAGAACTTTTGATGATGCAAGCTTCAAGGGAATAGTCCCTACTCCTTTAATTTTTCACTCTTGATCACTTGCAATATATATGGGCTTCTTTATTCCTTCATAAGGCATAATAGATGAAAAGGAATCCTTGGAGCTACACATATGTGAAGATGCTCCACTATCAATATACCAAGAGTCATCCTTTTTTAAGGTGGAAGAGGAGATGCCATGAGTGAGCATTCTCCATCACTTGCAATAAAGTCTTCTTTCTTATGAGAGATGTTGGCTTGCTTGAATTGGTTTTTCTTCTTGAAGCAATTGGTGGCATAGTGGCCTTTCTTGCCAAAAAAGAAGCACTTAACATACTTTTTCTTCTTCTTTGAAGTAGTATCTTGAGAGGAATCATCCTCATCTTCATCTTGGTCTTTTGTTTTGTCCTTAGAGAAGTATTGATGTTGCTTTTTGCTCCTCTCTACGGTGCTTGGCAAATAGAACTTTGCCATCACCATCATGATTGAGTGACAATTTGTCCATCCTTAATAGGTTGTTCTCATGCCTTGATTCTTTAGCTATTAGCACTCCTTGCAGAGCCTCCAAGGTTGGTAGCTCCTCCTTGATAGCATAGGATTGGACAAGATTCTCATATGAATCCTTCAAGCCATTGAGTATGAATTGGACTAGCTCACTTTGTTTGATGGAATCTCCAATACAAGCAAGCTCCCTATGAATATCTTTCACTCTCAAAACATAATTAGAGGCACTCTCATAACTCTTCTGATAACTTTGGAATATTTGATTTCTAAGAGTGAGGAGTCTTGAGGTGTTCTTGGCCTCATAGATTGCTTTGAGAGTATCCCAAGCATCCTTGGCCGAAGTGCAAGCACCAGTCTCTCTCAAAATCTCATTGGAGACATTCATTCTGATAAAGTGGAGAAACATTCTAGCTCTCTTCTTGTACTTCTGAAGGACTTGAGGCTCCTTCTCAATCCCAAGTACAATGTCCATCACATCTTGGAGTATCAAGATTGACTCCATTCTAACCTTCCAAATAGAATAGTTGGAGGTAGATAGTCTCTCACTAGATTCCAACAGGTAGGAACCCCTGGATGCCATCAAAAGTACTGAAGACTCCTTGTAATGAGACAATAAATGTTGCTTCTCTCTCACTATAGGATCCCTGAAAGATGTACTACGAACTCCTATGCAAGATCTTGCAACAAAATGAGAGATGGATCTCACTAGCTCTACCAATCTCTCTCAAACTAGATCAACCTCTCATCAATTGATGGACTATAGGAAAAGTTTGGGTCAAACTATCTTTGGCACATGTGAAACACTCAAAGAATCTAGAAATCACTCTAATAAAAAAAACTAGGTGCATTACAGAGTCCAAAAGGCATTACTTTATAAGCATAAGTCCCCCATTCTATTGCAAAAGCTGTTTTGTGGCGATCTGTAGGTGCAATCTGTGAAAGTACTGTACTTTAGGACCATAAATGGATCTACAAAAGATCCACAAGAGTGATTGGATGCTTGCTTAACAATCTATCAAAAAACTAGACACAAAAAAGTTGATCTAGATTGGCAATTTGACAAACAACAAGCATTAACAATCAAAAGCATTGATAAACATTGAAATCCGAGCTCACACGTGTGTACTACAGGCTGTAGTACGGCCTTCAACCTGAGAAACAAGTAGAAATTGATTTGGTTTCATTTGGATCACAAAAACTCAATGTACATAGTGAACTAGCTTGAGATTGCCAATGAGCTCCAAAAATTTTCTATCTTCTCACTATGGAGAGAGGGAATACATAGCAAATTCGACTTCCTTCTTGAAGTTAAATGGATTTCCAGCATGTAATAAGGAAGTTAACTCACTCTCCTTGACCTAAAATGAAACTCTAGTCTATTTCCTAGAGTTATGCTTGGTAGGTACCTAGTTGGTCAAATTTTCACCTTAAACTTAGGTGTAGGTCCTATAAAGTAGGGATGACCACCAAATAGACATGACCAACTCTCTTGACTTGACCTAACCTACATTAGGATGGGTTTCCCATGTGGCATCATGGCCTCACATGTGTGGGACCCACTTGTGTACACAATTTACACTATTCTACATGGTTTTTTTTTATCAAGCTAGATTTGCCAATTTTTGGCAATTCTTCACACTCCTCCTCAAATTTAGCTTGATCTATTTACAACTCTCTTGATTGATGAATGAAAGCTTTTAGAAGTGTCTAAAAAATCCAGCTACAAACAAGGAACTTTTGAGACTCCAATAGAGAATGATGTCCATGAAGGATCTTTCACCACCTCTTAGAGGATCCCTTACAAGATGTTCCATAAATGTGTCTATATACATGTAGCACACTTCAAAACTAAAAATCATGCCAAGCCATGGATTCCAAGGCATTTTGTGCACTTGAAGATACATCAATGAAAATATTAAGTGCATAAATAATGTTGCCAAAGACAACTTGTCTTGCTTGATCCATATGATTGAGCATAGAAGGCTCCATCTTGATACTCAAGATTCTTCTTGGAGTCCTCGGGTCTTGAGCTTGATCCTCCACTTGACTTGACTCCAAAACATCAATGAATTGAATAATGTGTTGATCCAAAGGTGCTTCTTCAAGTTTACAAATCTTCCACTCTTGAAAGATCACATTTCCACCATTGACAAATTCTTTGGCTGAAAACAAGTAGATTCTACAATCTCTACTTGAAGAGCAAAACACTACCATTATTCCTATCATTGAAATAGGATAATCTTTGGTCCTTACATTGAATGATCATGCACAAAGCATGTGGACACAAAGATTTCCAAAGCAAATGATGTTTCATCTTTTATGACTCTATTCAAACTATTACAAAAATAGTTATCCAATGAAATTGTTTTATCAACAACAAATGTAGATTTCAAAGCATCCCATTTCATTGTCTTGTCATACAAAGTAATAAACACCATGGATCTTAAAGGTAAGAAACAAGTCACCTCATGTCTACTAATACTTTCCAAAAAGTATTCAAAGATAGTAGACTCTCCAATGTTCACCACCCTTGCAAGATGCACACTTGAATGGACAATTTGCATGCAATTTGATGACTCGGCCATTGTCATTGAGGACTCCCTTGGAACTCTCATGCTTTGAGGCTGATCCTCAAGATCTTCCTCCTTTTGATGATCCTCCTCAATGCAAGCAAGATCACACTTTGCCAAGATCTCCTCTTGAGTGATCTCCTCCTTTGCCAAGCTCATTCTTTCAAAAGCAACACTAGCTTTCAACTTAAACAATCTTCCATGTTTAAATCCCTTTGCAATGCAAATATCATTCTTCAAGATGAAGCAGACACCATGCTTAAAGTGGACATCCAAACCACTTTCTAAGAGTAGACCAACACTAAGCATATTCTTGGTGATTGATGGTACATAAAGGACATTTTCTAGATCCATGCATTTTGAGGATTCTAGACACAAAGAGATGGTGCCAACACCATCTATCCTACACTCTTCATCATTTGCAATAAAGACAAACTTTTTAGCAGCATTGAAAGAGTGTAAGGTTGAGAAAAAGTCCTTTTCACAAGACATGTGAGAGCTAGCCCCACTGTCGATCCACCAATTGTCTCTTGAATTGCTATTGCTTGTTGGTGAGGATGTAGATGCCATCAAGAATACATCTACTTCATCCTCCTCCTCCTCCTTTGCAAGGTTTTCTTGTTTGTCCTCCTCCACTTGTGCTCTTCGCGTCTTGTAGCATTCAGATGCATAATGCCCCTTCCTTCCACAAAAGAAGCATTTTTGCTTTGACTTGTCCTTTGAGCTTGATGCATCATCCTCTTCTTTGGCCTCCTTTGGATGCTTCTTCTTTCCATTGGTCTTCTTTTTGCCCTTGAATGAGAAATTGGCTATGTCATCACCATCCTTCAATGACAAGGAACTCATCCTAGATTTTGCATGGAGCATCCTACACTCTTCAGCCACTAATACACTGTGAAGTTTTTCTATAGTTGGCAAAGTGTCTTGGATGGCAAAACTTTGGACCAAATTTGCAAAGTCATCTCCTAGACCATTAAGGACAATTTGTACAAGCTCTCCATCATGAATCTTCTCTCCAATGGAAGCCAACTCCCTGTTGAGAGACTTGATTCTGAGTACATAATCATGTGCACTCTCCTCACTTCTCCTCATGCTTTGCAAAATTTGATTTCTAAGCATAAGAACTCTAGAAGTGTTGCTAGACTCATAGATTGATTTTAAAGACTCCCAAGCCTCTTTAGCATTAGTACAAGCTGATACTTCTCTCAACAAATCATTGCTCACATCCATCTTCACACAATGAAGTGCAAGCCTAGATCTCTTCTTGTATCTAGCTAACTCCTGTGCACCTAGAGGTTCATCTTCATCTTCAATCAAGAACTCATAAAGGTCTTGGAGCACTAAGAGTGACTCCATTCTAACCTTCCAAGTAGCATAATTTGTAGAATTCAACCTCTCACTAGCTTCTAGAAGGTATGCTCCAGCAATTCCCATCTTACTAGTGACTTCTACAAACAAGAAATAGATTTGATTGACTTGAAACACACAAAGGTCTCACACTTGTAGTGTTTCACTCAAATTTGATTTCTAATCCAACAAATGGACTTATAATCATAGTTCTATCACTCCCTCACAAAGCTGGAATGAAGATAAGATGAAGTGAAAACTACTTTCAAACAAATCTTGCCAAGAAATGGATTTGATTGTCTCTAGAAACTCACTAAGGTCTCTCTCTTGTAGTTTTCACTCAAATTAGATTTCTAATCCAACAAATGGACTTATAATCTCAGTTCTAGCACTCCCTCACAAAGTTGGAATGAAGATAAGATGATGTGAAATCTACTTACAAACAAATGTTGCCAAATTTGGCTATTTTTGGACAAAAAAAAATGACTTAATCTCTTTTTTCCTTCTTGGTGTACTTTCAAGACCTGTTTTTAACCTTAATAGGACTTGAACTCAGCCTAGATTAACTAGATTTCATGAAACAAATTCAAATCTAATCAATGGCAAATGATCTTGGTAGATTATTCTAGGATCTCCACCAAAAATTACACCAATAGCTCACAAATTGAATTTTTTTGGATCAAATGAATACCAAGCATTAAATGCAGGTTCAGAGGTGACCACACATGTGGACAGTACGGATTTGGACCCCTACCAAGTTTGGGATCAAATCTCCTCACCAAAATCAAGATTCTAGCTTGCCCTCTCAATACTAGTTTTTAGCACCAAAACTTGCTAAAAATGGATTTGCATTAGATCAATGGCTTATGCTCTTGTACTTGGCTCTGATACCATGTGAAAGTACTATACTTTAGGACCATAAATGGATCTACAAAAGATCCACAAGAGTGATTGGATGCTTGCTTAACAATCTATCAAAAAACTAGACACAAAAAAGTTGATCTAGATTGGCAATTTGACAAACAACAAGCATTAACAATCAAAAGCATTGATAAACATTGAAATCCGAGCTCACACGTGTGTACTACAGGCTGGAGTACGGCATTCAACCTGAGAAACAAGTAGAAATTGATTTGGTTTCATTTGGATCACAAAAACTCAATGTACATAGTGAACTAGCTTGAGATTGCCAATGAGCTCCAAAAATTTTCTATCTTCTCACTATGGAGAGAGGGAATACATAGCAAATTCGACTTCCTTCTTGAAGTTAGGTGGATTTCCAGCATGTAATAAGGAAGTTAACTCACTCTTCTTGACTAAAATGAAACTCTAGTCTATTTCCTAGAGTTATGCTTGGTAGGTACCTAGTTGGTCAAATTTTCACCTTAAACTTAGGTGTAGGTCCTATAAAGTAGGGATGACCACCAAATAGACATGACCAACTCTCTTGACTTGACCTAACCTACATTAGGATGGGTTTCCCACGTGGCATCATGGCCTCACATGTGTGGGACCCACTTGTGTACACAATTTACACTATTCTACATGGTTTTTTTTTATCAAGCTAGATTTGCCAATTTTTGGCAATTCTTCACACAATCTTGACCTAGTTGTATCCACTAAATCCATCCAGAAAACTATAAGCTTCCGCTCTAGCAAGGCGTTCCAAAATGCTTTCAGTAAAAGGTAACGGAAAGTGATCCTTTCGCGTCACTTTGATCAAGGCCTTGAGATTCACACAAATTCTCAATTTCTCACTCTTCTTAGGAACAATGACAATTGGTGAAACCCATTCAATGTGCTCGATCTCATAAATGAAATCGGCTTCAAGCAATCTTTGTAGCTCTTTCTTTATCAAACCTGTAACATTAGGATTATAGCAATAAAACTTTGTGACTTGGGAACTGCATCATGTATTAAGGGTATGGTATGCTCAATAACTAATGTCGGAATGCCTTTGAGATCTTTATAAGTCCAAGCAAAGCAATCTTGATACTTGATAAGCAATGTGCGTAGCGCTGAAAATTGTTAAGGAGTAAGTTGTGCTCCAACTTGTACAATATTTTCTGGTTTGTCTGGTTCTGCAAGATTCATAGGCTGCGTCCTAGTTGGGCCATCGTAAATATATTTCGATTCTGGCATTTTTTTCTTCAGGTTCACGATGTGCTTTTGGTAATATGATAACCACATCATCCAAAGTATAATGTTTGAAATGCTCTGGCATATCATGCTGGACTTCCTCTGATTGTTCTTTTTCAAAAGGATTAGTCTTGGATCTTCGCTTAGCTTTCTTAGCAGGAATCGATCATGGAGGCGATGACTTCTGAGAAAATGGACTCTTCTTTGAAGGTGAAGATTTCCTAGATGGTGATATCTTGGATCTGGTATGGGTTCCGTTGATACCCAAGCTACATTCAACACATTCAAAGGAAAAGTAATCGGTGTATCCAAAGTTTGATCCAATAATGAAATCTCGCTCAAGTTGGACTGATTATCTTTCAATTTTTTACTGGTCAATCGCAGGTATGATCCATTGTTGATGAATCATCATCCTCTTTTTGGGCTACTGGTTTGATAGTCCAAGTGATCGGGTCAACTTTGACTGCACGGTCACAATTTTTTAAAGTGATTTTCCCGGTACCCCAGTTATGAATTACTTGCGTAGCTCGTAACCATGGACGTCCCAGTAGGACCCGATAGACATTTGGTGTTTCAGGTAAGTCCATTAATACAAAAGTAATGACAAACTGCACTTCGGCAATCTTGATAGGTATGTCTTCAACCATTCCTTGTGGATGAACTGTTGTTTGATCAGCTAGCTTAATGGCAAAAGCCGCAGGCTTAATCAATGTAAGGCCTCACTTTGCACATAGCTTTGTAGAAATCAGGTGAACTCCCGAACCTCCATCTATCACAACTGCTTCTTTAGAAAATTGTCTATGTTGTATTGGCAGAGTGATAATTTTTTGCTCACTTTCCCAGGCTGCTCCGACATGGAGTACATCATTAGATTCTTCAAATCCAGCACAAAAAAGTGGTTCTTGATGGACTTCTGATTAAGTTTGAGTTAACTTCTGTGCTAGTACTTCCCTTGCTTTTGGCACCAACTTCAAGAACTCTCCCAACATAATATTGATCTTACTCGACAAAATAATCATGAGGAGTTTTGTCTGTGGCGCTTTCGGTTCAGTCATCTTGAAGGGTTCTTCACGATGATGCAAATGAGTATTTATATCTGTTTGTGGATTATTTGGTGGTTGCACAAGTAAAGAATGGACTTCGGTTGATGCTCTAGTGTCCTCAAGCTCCTCTTCTTCTTGCAATTGTTTATCCACTGCCTCATATCCTAATATCTTCTCTTTTTGGCATGGAGATTTGGATAGACTCCAGATGTTGTTGGTATATCAATTAATGGTATTGAATCAACATCTACTAGATCTACTACTGATTCTTTTTGCTTCTGTGCTCTGGTAACTACCATCAAGGGTATACTTGGTTCAGGTTGAACTGCTGGTCTTTGCTTGATTGTTATCAAATTGACAGGAGCTGTAGCCGACGGTGGCTTCGGTCTTGCTGGACACTCCTTGTAGCAATGCCCATAACCACAGTCATGACATAATGGTACAAATTTGTCTTTGTTTGGACATTCTACAACTCTATGATTTTCTCCACAAGCAAAGCATTCAAGTGGAGCTCTAGTCCTATTTCTAGATGCTTGTTGTTGTGAGGCAGCATAAATAGCATATTGTTCTGAAGGTCCACTTTCATTACCATAACTCCGTTGCTCATTACCTCTGTAAGGCTCTGGTTCCATCAAATTAGTAGGACGAGTCAGTTGTGTCGGTGGGGCTGGTAAATCCCTTTCCATAAAGGGATTCTTGATATCCCATCTGGGCATCTCATTATTGGATAGTCCGAGGTTTAAAATGGATAAAAGCAGTCTCATGATCAGGTGAATTGCATAGATGGCAAATACTAGTTTCTATCCATTTTTTCAATTGAGGACATTCATTCACTGTGTGATTGCCCGTAAAAATCAAACACCAGACATTTTCCTTGGTAAAAAAAGTCTTAGCAAACTTCTCAAGTTCCTTGTTCGCTTTTCCATGGATATCTTCCAAGTCTTTGATCTTGTCATCAAATTGCAACTGCAATTTTTCCATCTGTATCTGCTGGTTCTTATCGAGCTTCTCAAACTCATTGAGCATCATCTCTGTAGTAGAGTTCAAGGAAAATTATTGGATTCCAAGAATATTCTTCCAACTCAATTCTTAACCAGACTATGGATTCCAAATTCTACAATCAACCAAGTAATTAAATACCATTTTAGCACCTATCTTTAACAATATAAACTCTATACAATCACCTAAAACAAAATCTATGTGAAAGTACAACAAAAAGGACCAAGAATGGATCCAAATCATATCCACAAGAGTGATTGTTGTCGGTAAGTGGTGTGTAGAAGTTAGGTCTAGCTCGAAAAGAAACGAATGAAAATAATTCGTGTGTCTAGAAAGAAAAATTTTCGTGCATGGCGAAATAAACTATCTTCATCTTTCCAATGCATGACTACTCCTATCAATTTCAAACAAAATAATAGTGATAGAAATCACATTTGAACTTATAGTAACTAACTTTGAAATCGCCAGTACTACAATGATTACATAGCCAAACAATTAAGCATCGAAAATTATCAGACAAATAATTAGTCACGAAGAACTCCAGAAAACGCATACATTCTGAGACGAAGCTGAATGCAATAAAGACTAGTATTGATTCAAAATGAAATAGAAGTAAATGAGTACAATAAGTTGCAGAAATAAACTGCATACTCTATGCTATCTCTGAGCGGCTAAAATGAAAGTCTGAATTAATGCGCAATGTTGATAAGCAGTAGCGCAATAGCAATCTCTAAAACAACTCTAAGAAGTGAGCTAGAATGCTCAGGAGTGTTCAAGCTCGCAGACTTGAGAGCGAGAGCTAACTATTCAAATACTTCTGATGATTCTGATTTTCAATGAATGAAATCGTATGAATATGAACAACTATTTATACTAAGAAATTAGATCGTCAATTGCAATCATCAGTTGGCTGGTGATCCGTCGACATCCATCTGGTCCTTGTCATTGATTGCTGATAAGCGATGAAATTGGCCGTAAACGTTCTGTCTGCATAAATGAACCAAAACTGTAGCTCTGCAGAAATGAACTAAAATAGCCACAGACAACACTGTCAGGTTTTTCGAAAAAAAGACGACAAATGCAAAAAAGGAGAAGTGTCTTTAAATCTCATTTAGGGTTGCCCCACACTTTTTCAGAGTCATTTCTTTAACATTTGAGGCTCTTTGGAAACAGCGAAAAATACGACATTGTGATTTTACATGAGATTTCTATCAGGTAAAAAATGCGAAAAAGGAGACACTGCATTTTCAACAGATAGGTTGTTGTTGAAACAGCTTTAGCCTAGAAGCACTTCGGAAGTATCACATGTGATAACATACACTTTGTCAATTCAACTAAGGTTCTGTTCTTTCTCTCAGCAAGACCATTTGACTGAGGTGAATAGGAAGTGATGTATTGTTGCTCAATGTCGTTGTTGAGACAATAGTCCTTGAATTCATTGGAGATGTACTCTCCCCCGTTATCTAACCTCAATGCTCTGATTCGTTTACCAGTTTGATTCTCAACATGCTCTTTGAATTGTCTGAATTTGATGAAAGTTTCTAATTTTTGTTTAATAAAATAAACAACTGTCCTTATGGAGAATTCGTGAATAAAGGTAATGAAATACTTTGCATCTAGTAATGAAGGAGTTTGCATAGGTCCACATATATCTGTATGAACAACATCTAACAGATCTTTTGCTACATGCATATGGTTTTATCTAAAAGGAATCCTAGCCTGCATTCCAAAGATACAGCTATGACAAACAGGGAGATCGACCTTACCAGAAGGATAGTCGAGATCAAAGACCATGGATTGTCTGGACATGTTCATAACAGATGCATGATTCAAATGTCCTAAGCAATGATGTCATAGTAATGCTTTATTGACTAGAACAGAGGTTTTCAAGGCTTGACTAGACTCAGAATAACAGTGTGCCAAAGGCTATATAAGTAACCTTGTCTCTTGCCGAGTGCAAGGATCTTATTAGTCCTATCAATGATTTTGCATTAATCATATTCAAATTTTACCTTATGACCTAAATCTGTAATTCTACTCACCGATAAAAGATTTGTAGAGAGTTTAGGAGCATATAAGACCTTTGATAGTAATTTGAATTGATCATGATGGAAACACAATCTTACAGTACCTTCACCTTTAATAGTGTGAGTATTATTGTCACCAAGATGAACAAATTTCTTCGTGTTGTAAGGAGTGTAGGAGTTAAAGATCTTAAATTGATTGGTCATATGTTGAGTTGCTCCAGAATCCAGAAACCATGAATCATCCAAAAATGCGCTTTGATCTTTGACCATGAATGCGCCTTTGTCCACTTCGACCTGGGGAGATGATGAAACTATGTTTGTTTGTTGATCAGGTTGCTTGTCTACGTTCTTCGCTTGGAGAATTTGGCAATCCTTGATCTCATGGTTATTACGCTTGCAATACCTGCAAAACATCTTCTTCTTCAATTGTGGATTTGATGATTGTTCTTGACCTTGAGTCTGTTTTTGATTCGTTGCAGCCTTCTTCAAGGTTTTCTACTTCTGTCGTTTAGAGCCTTTGTTGACATAAAGAGCCTGAGAGGAGGAAGTAGACGGAGTGTCTTGACTTCTTCAATTATCTTCTTGTAGCAACATAGTGATAATTATAGTAAGAGTTAAATCTGAGTGTGTCAATATGATCATCACCCAATTCTCATATGTAGAGGGCAAGCCTGAATGATCGTCTATGATTGATCCGAAAGTGGCCATCTGTTGCAAGAGATTCTTAAACTGGTTAATGTGATTTTGAAGTGAATCACCAACAGACATTTTGAATGTGAAGAATTTCCTTCGTAGATGTAACTTAGTAGTTACGTCCCTCACGTCATGTAGTGAGTTCAAAATGTCCCAAACGTCTCTTGACGTTTAAGCTTCAATTATGTGTCCAATCTGTGTATCTGATATATTGAGGATGATAAGCGCGAAAGTTTTGTCGTCCTTTGATTTCCACTTTGATTCGTCATCTTCAAGTTTTACTTTTGTACCTGTAACAACATCCCATAATTTGTTGGCGATTAGCAAGGTCTTCATCTTAAATTTTCACAAATGACAATTGGATCCATTCAGCTTGTCTGTGATAAGACCAGGTTTACTTTGAGAATCCATCTGGAACTTAGTCTGTCGATTGTATCGATGACGCTAAGATGCAGTAATGCCAACAATAGGAAATCAATTTTCTGATACTGAAAGGTTGAAAAGAACTGAAGAGTATGATATCAATTTGATATTGCGAAAGATATCAAGTATTAGAGCTTTTACTCTGATATCATGTTGGAATCATATGAGGAAGTAGTGAAATCGCTCTGATACCATGTCGGTATTTCATTTGTGTGTCTAGAAAGAAAACTTTTTGTGCATGGCGGAATAAACTATCTTCATCTTTTCAATGCATGACTATGCCTATCAATTTCAAACAAAACAATAGTGATAGAAATCATGTTTGAACTTATAGCAACTAACTTTGAAATTGCTAGTACTATAGTGATTACGTAGCCAAACAATTAAGCATAAAACATTATCAGACAAATAATTAGTTGCGAAGAACTTTAGAAAATGCATACATTCTGAGACAAAGCTAAACGCAATAAAGAATAGTATTGACTCAAAATGAAACAGAAGTAAATGAGTACAATAAGTTGCGGATCGAAGCCGCGTACTCTATGCTATCTCTGAGCGGCTAAAATGAAAGTCTGAATTAATGCGCAATGCTGATATGTGGTAGTGCAATAGCAATCTCTAAAACAACTCTAAGAAGTGAGCTAGAATGATCATGAGTGTTCAAGCCCACAGGCTTGAGAGAGAGAGCTAACTATTCAAATGCTTCTGATAATTTTGATTTTCAATGAATGAAACTGTATGAATATGAATAGCTATTTATACTAAGAAATTAGGTCGTCAATTGCGATCGCCAGTTGGTTGGTGATCCGCTGGCATCCATCCGGTCCTCCTCATTGATTGCTGATAAGCGGTGAAATTGGCCGTAAACGTTCTGTCTGCATAAATGAACCAAAACTGTAGCTCTGCAAAAATGAACTTAAACAGCCACAGGTGACACGGTCGGGTTTTTCGCGAAAAAGACGACAAGGACGAAAAAGGAGAAGTGCCCTTAAATCTCATTTAGAGTTGCCCCACACTTTTCCAGAGTCATTTTCTTAACATTTGAGGCTCTTTGAAAAAAGCAAAAAATGCGACACTATGATTTTACACGAGATTTCTGTTAGGCAAAAAATGCGAAAAAAGAGACACTGCATTTTTCAACGGGATTCCTGACAGGCGAAAAAGGAGACACTATTGTAAACTCCGTGTAATTTTGCAGACTATGTAAAACACTTGTAATTCTGCAGACTGTGTAAACACATGGGAAGATCCGCAAAAGTGGATTAACAATGGATGAAGACTAAAACCGATTAGACGATTGGTAAGAAGGAGAATAATCCAACAATTGCATGTTAGATTATATTGATCTACCAACCGACACAAGATTAGATTATATTAGATCAAATCTACATAAATCTAACAAGAGCAATCAAATATGATCAAAACTTTGCCTTGCTAGTTTCACACTTGTGAAAACCTGTCAGAGTATGGACAACTAGCAGAGAATGAAGTACACTAAGCTTAGAAACCAATAGATGCATAAAATCACAAGACAAATAGAGAAACTACTCAAGAAATGCTCCAAAACCAAGATTTAGCTTGCTTGTTGATTATGGCCAAATGAGGCTCTATATATACATGAGAGAGATCTCAAGTTGCTGCTGAATCACCAGATCTAGCATGTGTGAGAGTGCCTAGTCACCAAAGGATCCATCAGTCACATCAAACTTGGCACATGGTCCATGACTTCCAAGATTTAAGGCACCTCTTTGATTTTGGGTAATTTTCTTAGACAAAAATCTTCTACAAGCCTAAACTCAACTTCTACTGATTTTTCCACACATGTGAGCAAACCTTTACACATGGAAGATCAATCCTAAACTCAAGATGTAGCACGTTCTACCAATAAAAAGGTGCCATGTGCCATATAGCTAGAAAACTAGATTTTGGCCATTTTGGCCACTAGATCTCAAATCAAATGATATGTACATACTAAATGATTGATCTAAATGATATATGCATTTAATTCACACATGGTAACAGGCTCCACACATGTATAATCAGGATATGTACATGGATTTGGCCTAGATATATGCATTTAATTCACACATGGTAACAGGCTCCACACATGTGTAATCATGATATGTACATGAGTTTGGCCTAGATCGGCCTAGATCAAGACATGATTTTGACATTTTCACACTCCTCAAAATCTAGCTTGGTAAATCTAACATATATCTATCTACAACTCCAAGTGCTAATCTTAACTTCACAAATGGATCCTTTGCCAATGGCTTGGTAAATATATCAGCAATACAATCTGAAGATGAAACATGAATGAGCTTAGCCTCCTTTGCTTTCACTTTCTGTCTCACAAAATGGTGTGAAATCTCAATGTGCTTGGTTCGAGCATGGAAGATTGGATTGTTGGAAAGTTGTTGGGCTGCCTGATTGTCACAATAAATGCATGGAATGTCTTCAGCCTTGATCACTTGAAGCTCCTCCAAAAGTCTTCTTAGCCATAGGATCTCCTTTGTTGTTGTTGTTGTTGTTGTTGTCATAGCTTTGTACTCGGATTCGGTTGATGAAAGAGAGATGCTGTCTTGCTTTTTGGAAAGCCAAGATATAACTCCTCACATAAGAATGTAGCAAAGGCACTTGTGGATCTTCTATCCACTTTGTCACCGACAAAATATGAATCCAAGTATGTTGAAGCATACAACTGGTTGATTCATATTAGTACAATTATATTTTTGGTCATATTATGAGAAGTAGAATGAGAGGGGATGCGTGATTCTCCAAGTCATTTTGCAAGTTGCTTAGCTACTGAGTCAGAACTGGAGGATTCATAATCGTGGAACTTGTGGTTAATCAGTATGTGTGTGTAGTTGATTGTATAATCACTCAAGACAATAATGATCATACATAGCTATTGTATGGGAGAGGTATATGGTTTGGAACTATCATTAAGTCTATCTCTATCCAATTTATTACATTTTTCCCTTGGGCTTGGTGGTTCTGTCTACCTTATGTAAATATCATTTGATAACCAGATTTCCTATCATTTTCATTCCATTTTACTGTGCATCATTGATATATTTTTATTTCCACCATAATGACAGAAATACTCTCCTATGTGCTCTCTTTTGGGAACGACATCTTAATAACCATTGAATTCCGCAATAAGCAGGTTACAACACCTCCATTGCCTTATCGAATTTTCTTGACTAGCCAAACCTATGTAATCCATCTACCTTTCATCCTCCATCATCACGGCATCCTCCACCAACCCAAATCACCAATCATCTAGCCCATCCAACGGGACCGATACCTCCCAAATTTCTCGCCGTGACATCCCTTCCGCCACCCAGATCTATGATTTTTCATAGGTTCATTGATCGTCCCATGGATCCAAGCCGCCCAACCCCTTTTAGAAGCAATGAGAATCTATCCCCAATTTTTTTACATGTGTCCTATGTCTAGACTTCATCAAATGATCTGAGACATTTACGATAACCAGAGGATGGAGCTTAAATGTGAGGCCGTTGCTGGAAGACATGGCACCCGATTCTGTGAATGCTTCTGTTCGTTGTGTGTGCACCCTATCCTGCTGCCTGCATTCATGTATCACCTCCCTCCAACTTATACCATAGATCTCTCTCTCTCTCTCTCTCTCTCTCTCTCTCTCTCTCTCTCTCTCTCTCTCTCTCTCTCTCTCTCTCTCTCTCTCACACACACACACACACACACACAAAGATAAGGAATCCCATTTTATTTTGAACATATTGTTTCTGATCGTCCAATTAATATACATTTCATTTACATAAAAGTTATCATTTTCGTAGCCTACTCCTACCAACAATCAAGAAAATATGAGGTAGTGACTGAAAGAGCACATATACCAGTGCCAGCAATAGTGACGGCCTGTCGCCATTTCTTATCCTGAACATCGCTTGCTGCAGTGACACACTTGTTTGTGTAGTCCCTGGCTTTGTCACCACATAACCATCAGCATCAGTCTTCAACTGCCCATTCAAAAACTTTGTAGCAGGTTCACGGCCGATGGCAAAAAAGAGGCCAGCAACTAGTAAATCTATGACGATCTCAGCTAGCACATTTCTAACTTTCAATCCCCCAAGAAGACCTCTCTCGTTTCCATAAGCCTCATGTACTTCGCTATTCCACTAAACCTCAATCTTAGAGTGTGTTAATGCTCTGTTTTGCATGATCTTGTTGGCACGAAATTGATCCCTCCGATGAATAATGGAAACCTTGGATCCGTACTTTGTTAAAAAAAAGGGCTTCCTCCATGGCTGAATCTCCACCCCCAATCAGAGCCAGGGGCTTGCCTCTAAAGATAGGAGCAGCCCCATCACAGATGGCACATGTAGATATACCCTTGTTCCAAAACCCACCTATCTCCCCGTAACCTGGAAAGTTGAGCCTCTTTGCAACGGCACCAATGGCCACAATCACATGGCCACAATCACACTGTCTGCTTCTACCTGGTGAGTTGGCCACCAGCATCAATGCCATTTGCCATCCATCCTTCAAAGAGCAGAGGCTGCAGCTCGGCTTTGGAAGCATAGATTGTCGCAGTGTGAGCAGCAGGGTCTAGAGCCCACTATGCAGACAGGAGTCTTGAGCTTATCCAAAGTAGCCAATGCATCCATCTGCTGGCGTCCTGCATTCAACGCATATCCAAAGGGCGTGCTGTGTCAGAGATGGTCATGCTCCTCGCAAAGCAGCGTCTGTAGACAATGGTGCACGCTGGAGCTAACGATAACAATAGCGATGGCAACGATGCTTGTTGTTTAAATCACGTTAGCGTCAAAAGTTATGGCATCTCCCTGTTCTGTGAATCTTTCCTTTTGTTCAAGATTGTGTACGTAGTCAAGAGTCTCCAGCCCTTCTATCCGCACTTCATTAAAAACCACATAATCCACAGTAAAAAACAAGTTTCAAACTTGCAGCTGCATGAACAGGACTCAGAAACAACATAAGTTGACCTTTTGACCAATTCATTTGAAATTGTCAACCATATAGTAGAGCTTGTAAACCATGTCTTCCTTCCTGCTAATATCTTCTCCTTATCTGAAAATTTAACTGATCGAGAAGACGAATCAATGATTTCATGGATTTGAAGAAGAAATGACATGAATCAATCTACGTATATGACAGGTCTGATAGCAGAGCCACCTCCTACTCAGGAATAATCATGTGTGATTCTACCGGAAAACAAAGACGTCTTCTGGAAAAAAATAAATTGTATGCATGCATTGGTAAACCTTCTGATCAAACCAACTACTCACTATGACTTTATTTTGCTCATTAAAAGGCCTGCAGATGGGTTGAACGCGTTCAAAGGTGCTTCTAAATTGCTTACACTTAGAAACCAAATATTTCTAAGTTATCAGAGAGTAGATGAGAGTGCTTCATCATATGTCATGAGTGTTAAGGATCTTCATGAAGAGTTAGCTGGTATTAGTGATTCTCTTAGGAACACTAACTTGTTCAAGTAGTCCTAAATGGACTTAGAGATGAGTATGACAATATTGTGCAGACTTATGCAGTCAGAGAGGATCTTCCATCCTTGGAGACACTGCAAGGTGTTCTCATTGCGGAAGAAATTAGGGAAGAGAACAAGATGCTGAGGATCAACAAACTTTCATTGAAAGATGGAGGAGATGACAAAGCACTCTTCATCAGAGACAAGTCAAGAGGCAAGGGCAAAGGACAACAACACTTCAAAAAGGACAAAGCCAAAGAAGGTGGTGAGGATCAGTCCTCACAAGGTGCAACATCCAGTGGCAAGAAGAAGCTGTCACAGATCAAGTGTTTTTTCTGTGGAAAGAAAGGACATTATGCATCAAACTGTTTCAAGAAGAAGAACCAATCTAAGCAAGCTAACCTTACTAATGAGGATGAGTGTGAGGGTGTAGAGAGTGAAAGAGAGGATTCATTAATGATGTCTACTTTTTCATCTTTTCCTTTTAAAAATGAAGAAGTCTGGTGGATAGATAGTGGGGCTAGTTCCCACATGTCTAGTTCTAGGAACTCTTTCACTAATCTCATGCCATATCTAGGTGCAAAAAGGTCAATTTTTATTGCTAATGATGTAGAGTGTAGGATTGAAGGAATAGGTAGCATTCCATTACATGCATCATCATCAAAATCTTTTTGCTTACATGATGTAATGTATGTACCTAGATTGACTAAGAATCTCATTAGTGTAGGACAGTTGTTTGATAGTGGATTGGATGTCAAGTTTCAAATTGACAAGTGTATAATCTCAAGAGAAAATGAAGTTATTGCTAGAGGATCTAGAATTGGTAAGTTGTACAAACTAGATTCTAGGGAGAATGCTAACATTACAGATATTGCTTATGAGACCAAGGTCTACAGGAGGATCTGTGGCATAAGAGATTGGGTCATCCCAATTTCAAAGCCATGCAATCCATGGTCAAAGAAGGAAAAGGTGTTGGTCTATCAAAGACACTGTCAAAGGAGCTTCTACCTTGTGAAGCTTGTGTGCTGGCAAAGTCACACAGAAGGCCTTTTCCTAGATCAAGTATAAAGACAAAGCAACCATTTGAACTTGTACACTCAGATTTTCATTTCTCATCAACTAAGAGCAAAGGAGGAGCCAACTGCTTTGTCTCTTTTGTAGAGATTATACAAGACATTCTTGGATCTATATGTTGTCTTCAAAATCCATGGTTTATGATGTTTTTCTTACTTTTAAAGCTTATGTAGAGAAGCGGTTTCCTTTCAAGATAAAAGCTTTAAGAAGTGATAGTGGAGGGGAATACACTTCCAATAAGTTTAAAGACTTTTGTGAGAGAGAGCGTATTCAAAGAGAGTTCTCTTGTTCATATACTCCTTAGCAAAATGGAGTTGCTGAGAGAAAAAATTGAACTTTGTGTGAATGTGCAAAAGCCATTAGGCTGGGAGCTTCTCTGCCTAAAGAATTTTGGGGAGAGGCAGTTGCATGTGCAAACTATCTTTGTAATAGGCTTCCAAATCTTGCAATAGGAGGAAAGACACCATTTGAGATGTTGTATAAGAAAAATCCTAAGGTAGATCATCTTACGATTTTTGGTTGTGTATGCTTTGTGCATGTACCTCTAGAAACTAGGAAGAAGGAAGATCCTGTTGCAGTAAAAGAAATTTTGTAGGTTATGCATCTACTAAAAAAGCATACAAGATTTATTTGCCCTCTACTGACAAAAATGTTGTTAGTAGAGATGTGGTCTTCCATGAAGATTAGAAGTTTAACTTGGATGATGTTCAAATCAAAGAGACTCATGCAAGGTCAATCATCCACCTTGATGCTATTCAAGAAGAGGTGAGGCCGAGGCTTGAGGAGGAGCATATTCAAGCTACCACACCAAGAAGTTCTACACGAGCAAGATCTGAGCCAAGGAGGCTAACATATGATGAAGAAGGAAGGCAAGTGGAAGGTGAAACTTCCTATCATGCACTTTTTATATCAGATGAAGAGCCTAAGGATGTCCAAGAAGCTTTTAAATCCAAGGAGTGGGTTGAAGCAATGACCCAAGAATTTGAAGCCTTGATGTCAAATAACACATGGGAGCTTGTGGAGCCACCAAACAACATGTATGTGATCGGATGTAAGTGGGTATTTAGAATCAAGTATAATCATGATGGATCTATCAATAAGTATAAAACAAGACTTTGTGCTAAAGGCTACTTATAGATTTAAGGTCTTGATTATGAAGATACCTTTGCACCAGTTGCAAAGATGGTAACAATTCGAATACTCATCTCTCTTGCATGTTTTCACAAATGGAGTATGTTCCAGTTTGATGTTTCTAATGCATTTCTCAATGGTTACCTTGAGGAGAAGATTTATATGGAGCAGCCTCTAGGTTTTGTGAAGGAAGGTGATGAATTAAAAGTTTGTCTTTTGTTCAAAAGTCTCTATGGACTGAAACAGGCACCAAGGTCTTGGTATGCAAGGCTCAATTCTTATCTCATATCACTCGGATTTTGTCTAAGTGAATATGACCCTTCTCTGTATTATAAGTTTGTAGATAACTTTGTAATTATTCTTCTCATCTATGTAGATGATATCATTCTTTGTGGAAACAGTGAGAAGTTAGTTGAAGAAACTAAGCATGCACTTGGTACTGAGTTTAAAATGCAGGACTTAGGAGTTCTTCACTATATTCTAGGCCTTGAAATAGATTTTTGGAAAGGTCATGCATTTATAAGCCAAAGTAGATATGCACTTTCCATGCTCAGAAAATTTCATATGGAGAACTGTAAAGGCATAGATACACCTATAGGCACACTGTAAAAGTTCCTATTAAAGATGATGAAAAATTCTTTGAGGACATCACTCTTTATAGGAGTCTTATTGGCTCACTTATTTGGTTAACGGTGACTAGGCCTGATCTAAGCTTTTGTGTTCATAAGCTAAGTCAACACATGCAGGATCCAAAGTTATATCACTGGAAGTTGGCTAAAAGAGTCTTGAGGTATATATCTTCTACCTTGGATTATGGACTATACTATGAAGGAGAAGATCTAACTTTAATTGCTTTTTCAGATTCAGATTTTGTAGGAGACAGGTTGGATAGGAAATCCACAAGTGCTTACACTATATTTCTTGGAGGAAATTTGGTTTCTTGGCTATCGAAGAAGCAGGCAACTATTTCCTTATCATCCTATGAAGCTTAATAAAAATCGCTTACAACCACAACAAAGGAGGTGTTATGGATCAAAAGGCTACTTTTGGAGCTTAAGTGTTATGCAGATGAAGATTTACCAATTATCAAGAATGATAACATTCTGCTCAGGCTCTTGCAAATAATCCAGTCTTTCATGCAAGGAGCAAGCATATTGAAGTGGCTCATCATTTTGTAAGAGAAAAAGTCATTGGAAGAGAGATCTCATTGGAGCATGTTTCATCTTCAGAATGTGTTGCAGATCTTCTCACCAAACCTCTACTCAAGAATGTCTTTATGAAGATGAGGTCTAACCTTGGCCTAATTTTGAAATCTATGTTGATAGGAACATAAATTTTAAGGAGTGTGAAGAAATTAAAATATTATCTTCCTATCTCGAGTTTGGGGTCATGTCCATGATAATGTCCACTAGATTTCATGTTGTACATATAAGGAGTGTGAATTGAGCACATATCCTTCTAGTGTAGTTCGGATTTGAGTTAGATAGGTTCAATTATGATGACATGTAGATGGTTAGATAGCATGCAAAGTCTTACTGTATGCATGCAAGCCACATGCAATCAGTGCATGCAACATGCAAAGTAGTTTCTGTGATCTACAGATGTCTAGGCAATTTTATGAGTTGACATGTAGTACATGCACCATACATGCATGCAGTTACACATGTGGATCTCTGGTAGGTGAATTAGTTCAGTTAAGTGGACTTTCCATGCAACTCCACTGTAGGAATTTGAGTCTCTCTCATGTAGGAAAAGTTGGGCATGTTATACACACACAGACACATAACGTCTCTCTGTATATCATCCACAAAATAATTTATGCACCACTCTAAATTCTCCAAGCCAGGTTCTGTTTAAATCCAGTTCTATACATGTCTGCAATTCCACAAAAAAATCCAGTCCTCTCTCTCTCTCTCTCTCTCTCTCTCTCTCTCTCTCTCTCTCTCTCTCTCTCTCTCTCTCTCTCTCTCTCTCTCTCTCTCTCTCTCTCTCTCTCTCTCAAATCTAACTCTTCACTATGAGAAATGAATGTCAGAAATAATTCTAAGTGTTCAGTATGGGAAAAAGAGGCTGCTCTCAGGTAGAGAGAAAAAATCATACATAGAAAACTCGGGTAGAGAGAGAATGAGTCCAAAACACCAAAATCTCAATGTTCACAATATGGCAATGTGTGGGTTTCAAAAACATTTATTACAAAAACCCAAACTGTTATAAAAAATTCAAGTAGCGACAGTTTCATATTCCAATTTTTTTAGGAAATAAATATCATGTCATGTGATAATTCAGAAACCAATACCTGGTCATACACTAGGTTTTCTAACATTGGCTCAAAGTCACTAAGTCTAACAATACTAACATGTCTCCAAACATATGCCACATTCCTCTCCACATTTTTTCCAGCAAGAGAATTGAAGATGAGAAAGTTATGTGTTGCAAGTACTGAGCTCTTTGCCCTCTCTATTTGTGTTCATTTCTCACAAGGATCTGCAAAACGGGGCTGGATGCCAATGGTGGCAGATCCACCAGATTTTGGCGTGCTCACACTCCCTGTCTGTAGCTTGGAACTCTCGTAGACTTCAGTGTTAAGAAAGTCTACATCTGTTGCCGAGATGCTTGCTTAAAAAAAGCCCTCCAGCTCTACTCGCCGGCGAGTAGAGTTAAAGGGCAATTTTTTTTGCCCTACCAGCAATCTGGCAAGGCAAATTTTTTTTTGTCTTTTATGCCCCTGCCTGCGGTTTGATCTAGTTGTGGGTAGATTAGATTTGGGGAGTAAAAGAAGGTGATTTTACTACAGCTACTCGGATAAATTTGATGCTGCAAGTCGTGCTTCTGTCTGCCTTCCTGAACTGAGAAGACGGACAAGGAGTGACACCATACCGAAGCCACCCCACTGGCATATGCGGTGCAACACTCCACTGCATCACTCCAACCTCGGCAACAACATGTGACTTTAACTACAACAGCTGCAGCATAGCTTTCCACACACACAAGAGAGAGAGAGAGAGAGAGAGAGAGAGAGAGAGAGAGAGAGAGAGAGAGAGAGAGAGAGAGAGAGAGAGAGAGAGAGAGAGAGAGAGAGAGAGAGAGAGAGAGAGAGAGAGAGAGAGAGAGAGAGAGAGAGAGAGAGAGAGAGAGATAGAGAGAGAGAGAGAGAGAACAAATGATTACCTATATTTGTGTGTGATTTAAAAATAGAAGTCAGATAGTGAGTAGGGAATGACAAGCAATTAACCAATCCAATCATAGAGCATAGAAACTATCAATACACTCACTAGTGAGGGGGAGTTATCCAATACCTATAGCATTCCATGCCACCATAGTCCACCTCCCAACATGGTGGTGCCACACCTAGGTCCATACTCTAGCATCTCAACTAGGTAGCTAGTGAATGATAGATTTCAAGTTTTCCACCACTCGTATATAACCACAACCCAAGGCATATGCCCTGAGAGTGTTTAAGAGATTAACAAATCTCAATGCATGAGTTAGATAGCAAATGATCGCTTCTTTTACAATTTTCTCTCTCTAAACCACTAGACTGATTTGGCTAGTATTTACTAAGAGTTCTAATCATTGTTTAGCCTATAGTGTGTAACTTTGAGCTTAATAGAGTTGTTGATGATGCTTGTGTGGAGAGTAACTCTTACTTTTCTTTCGTATTATGTTGATCAATAGATTAAGGTGAATTGCCCATTTCATTATTGAATTTAGGATTTGGTATCAAAGCCTCAGTTGCCAGTAGAATTATCATCGATTCGATACATCAAAACGTCATATTATGTAGGAATCTAATAAGGAAACAAGGTTGAATTCAAGTGAGTTCACAATGTTACTCTTTGTACTTTTCTATGGGATTTGTGGCCTTAAACTACAAATCACTTGTTTCTACTCAATTATCTATGAAATTTGGTGAAATAAAGTCTGACATGTTTCTAGGAAGTAGGGCACCCACTGCAATAGCATTAAATGTTATTGAAATTTTTTATCATGTGCATTAGATCAATGTCTAAACAATTTTAAAATTTTGAGATTTTTGTAAAAAATCAAACTCTATAAAAAAATTGCATATTGAGCCAAAAGCTATGGAAAATGGCTCAAACTGAAGGTGTTCAGTAGGGTGACCTTGTTGAATTTCACACGTGTGGACTGTCCACTACATGTACTTGTGATCTCCTAAGGTGTGTAGATGCACCAAGATCAAGACTAGATTGAGATTCAAGATCAGTCTTGAATCCTATGGCAAAAACACACTACTACATGCATTCAATCACTTCCAACTCTCACTCACACGTGTGGGAAGTATTAAAAAAATAATCTAAGTAAAAACAAGCTGCTCTCCTCGGGTAGAGAGAGAAAGCTAGAAATCCAATAACTCACAAAATCCATGAAATCACCAAATCAATTAGCTTCAAAATGAGGAGTACAATGATACTAGTAGGTCCACGAGCTACCACTATGCTTAACTATGATTGGACCATATTTTGTCACCTCTTGATCCTATTGGATCATTGATCTATGCACCTCTTAATTCTATTGGACTATATTCAAGCACACCTCAATTTCCTATTGGACCTCACAAGGTTCCACCTCTAAATCATATTGGACCTCTTGGAATTCATCAAACAAAAACCTTACACTTGTCTACACTCTAATTAGCAAGTGTTTAGCCTCTTACTCTATTTTGGCTCAATAGTGGCATTACAAGTGGAAATGCATAATTTGCCATCTATGCCAAATTTATTCCTATCAACATCCTACACCTAGATGCTTGATGTAAAAAACATAAGACCCCTATATCTAACATAGATAATTTTTTTCAATTCTTCGCACTCCTCCTAAAAAATTATCTATGAAGATTTGAGCATTGATCTTGATATAACTCCAAGATTAGATCTATGCTTGATGAAAGCACTTTTGCTCAAAGGCTTGGTGAGTAGATCGGCAATACAAGAGGACGAGTTGACATGCTCCAAATAGATTTCTCCTCCAATAAGCTTTTCTCTCACAAAATGGTGTACCACTTCTATGTGCTTGCTTCTTGCATGAAATATGGGATTATTGGCAAGAGCTTGGGCCGAGATGTTATCGCACTTGATCATTGGTAGATCATCCTCCTTGATAACCATTTAGAAAAGCATTGGATACATCTAATTGGAACACCTTCCACTTGAAAAAACAAGCAAGAGAAATAAGAATTCTTATTGTCACCATCTTTGCAACGGGTGCAAAGGTCTCCTCATAATCAAGACCATGGATTTGAGCAAATCCTTTGGCACATAATCTTGCTTTATGCTTGTTGATGGTGCCATCATGATTGAACTTGATCCGAAATACCCACTTGCAACCAATCACATGCTTGTTGGATGGAGGATCCACAAGCTCCCAAGTATTGTTGGTGATCAATGCATCATACTCTTGCTTCATGGCATCATACCACTCCTTGGTATTGAGTGCCTCTTGTACATTATTTGGCTCTTCATGAGAGACATAAAAAACATAATTAGTGGAATCAAGATCCACTTGTTTGCCTTTGTCAACATATGAGAGCCTCTTAGGCTTGGATCTATCTCTCATGGATCTTCTTGGTGAAAAAATCTGAGGAGAGTCTTCTTCAAATCTCGACCCCATCACATCATGATTGTCTTCAAAATCAATAATTGATGATGCATCCATAGATTTCTTGATCTCGGCCTCTTCAAATGATGAGTGTTGATCTTCATGAAAGACAACATCTCTACTTTCAATAACTTGAGAAGTAGAGAGTATAAAGACTCTATAGGCCTTCTTGGTGGAAGAGTATCCAACCATGATCCCTTTGCATGCACTAGAATCTTCCTTCTTCCTTGTTTCCAAGGGAATATGGACAAAGCAAAAGCATCCAAAAACTCTAAGGTGATCAATTTTAGGCTTCTTCAAAAATAAGATTTCATATGGTGACTTTCCTCCAAGAGCTATATGTGGGGGCTTCTCCCCAAAAATCTTTGGGCAAAGATGCCTCAATTCTCATAGATTTTGCACATTCACATAGAGATCTATTCTTTCTCTCGGCCGCTCCATTTTGAGAAAGAGAGTAGGCACAAGAAAACTCTCTTTTAATGCCTTCAAGCTCACAAAAATCTTGAAATTTATTGGAAATATATTCACCACCTCCATCACTTCTAAGAGCTTTAATCTTGAATGAGAATTGCTTCTCTACATAAGCTTTGAAAATAAGGAAATGATCAAACACCATAGATTTTGAAGCAAGAAGATATATCCAAGTGAATCTTGTGTAATCATCAATGAAAGTAACAAAACAAGTGGCTCCTCCCTTGCTTGTAGTTGATGAGAAATGCACATCCGAGTGGATTAACTCCAAAGGATGCTTGCTTTTGATAGAAGATCTTGTAAATGGCTTTTTGTGAGATTTAGCAATAGCACAAGCCTCACAAGGCTTGATCTTCTTGGAGAATGACTTTGGCAAGCCAATAGCTTTGGATTCTTTGATCATAGAGAGCATGGATTTGTAGTTGGGATGTCCCAACCTCCTATGCCATAATTCCTCCATAGAAAGCTTGTTCACAAGAGCAACATTACAAGCATTCACATACTCATTTGGATCTAGTTTATAGATGCCACCAAATCTAGATCCTAATGCAAGTATCTCATCATTCTTCTTGATAGTGCAAGTATCAACATTGAATTTTACATCAAGGCCATTATCAAGCAATTGGCCACCACTAATAAGATTCTTGGTAAGCTTAGGTACATAAAGAACTCTAGAGAGAGAAAGAACTTTAGAGGATGCAAGCTTCAAGGGAATGTTCCCTATGCCTTCAATAGGACATTCAAAATCATTTGCAGTGTATATTGATTTCTTCACTCCATCATAAGGTGCAATAGAAGAGAAAGAGTCCTTGGAGCTACACATATGTGAAGAGGCTCCACTATCAATATACCATAGGCCGTCCTTCTTGAAAGGAGTAGATGAGAAACTAGAGACCATAAGAGATCCCTCTCCATCACTTGCAATAGTGTCTTCCTTCTCATTGGTAATATTGGCATGCTTGAGTTGATTCTTCTTTTTGAAGCAATTGGTGGCATAATGACCTTTCTTGCCACAATAAAAGCACTTGATCTTCTTCTTCTTCTTGAGCTTGGATGATGAAGCATTAGAGGAATCATCTTCCTCCTCATCTTTGTCTTTGGATTTGACTTTGTCCTTGCTTGAGGATTGTTGATGTTGGTTCTTGCTCCTCTCTTTGTGCTTATCCTTGGCAGAGAGAGCTTTGCCATCATTATGAGTGAGAGCTTGTCCATCCTCAAGAGCTTGTACTCTTGTCTTGATTCTTCTGAAATTAGCACACTTTGGAGAGCCTCCAAACTTGGTAGCTCCTCCTTAATGGCATAGGATTGGACAAGGTTATCAAATTCACTTCTCAAGCCATTGAGAATGACTTGAACTAGCTCATTTGATTGATGGAATCACCAATGCAAGCAAGCTCTCTATGAATATCTTTTACTCTCAAAACATAACTAGATGCACTCTCATCACTCTTTTGGCTACTTTGAGAGATTTGATTCCTAAGAGTGAGAAGCCTAGAGGTATTCTTAGCCTCATAGATAGTCTTGAGACAATCCCAAGCTTCTTTGGCTGTTGTACAAGTACCTATCTCCCTCAATATCTCATTAGAGACATTCATCTTAATGTAGTGGAGAGCCATCCTAGCTCTCTTTTTGTATTTTTGAACCTCTTGAAGAACTTCTGGTTCTTCTTCAAGGCCAAGAACTATGTCCATCACATCTTGAAGGATCAAGATGGACTCCATCCTCATTTTCCAAATTGAATAATTTGAAGTCGTCAATCTTTCACTTGGTTCCAACAAGGATGAACCCATTGAAGACATTTGAAGTGAAGAAAACTCAAATGATGAACAATAAATGTTGTTACACACTTTCAATAGGATCCAATAATTGAGTACTATCTCCTCCTATGAAAGATCTTACAACAATTTGTGAATTGATTCTCACTAGCTACTCAAATCTCTCTAAAACAAGATCTATTTCACATCAAATGATGAAGTATAGGCAAAGTTAGGATCTAACACTCTTAGCACGTGTGAAATACACTAAGAAACCAATTTTGACTCAAATACAATGATATTGCATGAACAAAATGGCTAAGATCTCAAAACAGTGCCTAGATCACATATAGATGAGATTGGCAAGCATACAACTGTGATTTTGGATCAACCAAGCAATCTCTTGACCAAACCAAATGTGTCCACCCAGGTCTAGGTGCCCTACCTAACCCTCTTCAAAAGCTTATAACTTTTGATTGGCTCAACTAAATGGAATGAAACTGATTGCAACATAAACTAGACAAAAATAGCTTCAAAACAAGCTATCAAGCAAGATAAATGGATCAAACATGAGAGAGAACTTCCAAACTGAAATTGGATGTTCCTCACACGTGTCTGAGCACCTGATTCCGTACAGTACTAGGTCAGACCCAATCAATGTTCTTTTGATCTCTTTTGATCCAAGATTGAACAAGATAGCTAGGAAAATGGGCCTTGACAACTTCTAGCTCAAGATTGATGAAATTTTTTTCACTTAGATGGATCAAAATGCATGGTAACCTTAGGTAGGCTCTGATACCATGTTGAATATCACACGTGTGGACTGTCCACTACATGTACTTGTGATCTCCTAAGGTGTGTAGATGCACCAAGATCAAGACTAGATTGAGATTCAAGATCAGTCTTGAATCCTATGGCAAAAACACACTACTACATGCATTCAATCACTTCCAACTCTCACTCACACATGTGGGAAGTATTCAAAAAATAATCTAAGTAAAAACAAGCTGCTCTCCTCGGGTAGAGAGAGAAAGCTAGAAATCCAATAACTCACAAAATCCATGAAATCACCAAATCAATTAGCTTCAAAATGAGGAGTACAATGATACTAGTAGGTCCACGAGCTACCACTATGCTTAACTATGATTGGACCATATTTTGTCACCTCTTGATCCTATTGGATCATTGATCTATGCACCTCTTAATTCTATTGGACTATATTCAAGCACACCTCAATTTCCTATTGGACCTCACAAGGTTCCACCTCTAAATCCTATTGGACCTCTTGGAATTCATCAAACAAAAACTTTACACTTGTCTACACTCTAATTAGCAAGTGTTTAGCCTCTTACTCTATTTTGGCTCAATAGTGGCATTACAAGTGGAAATGCATAATCTGCCATCTATGCCAAATTTATTCCTATCAACATCCTACACCTAGATGCTTGATGTAAAAAACATAAGACCCCTATATCTAACATAGATAATCTTTTTCAATTCTTCACAGACCTTAGGCAGATAAACCTTTGTGCGTTGTGTGAAAGGAGTGGCCCACCACCGTAGTTGAGAGAGAGAGAGAGAGAGAGAGAGAGAGAGAGAGAGAGAGAGAGAGAGAGAGAGAGAGAGAGAGAGAGAGATAGATATATATATATATATATATATATATATATAGAGAGAGAGAGAGAGAGCACATGTGCCAAGCAAGAGAGGGGATCTGGTATATAGATGACTTTGGCATCTATAGGAGGCGTGCAACTCTATCTTCAGCTATTGGATCAAGATCCACCAAAATTTAGGGTGGAGATTCGCTAAACCATGACCGTTGGATTTTGACTAACTATTGGATTAAGAAATATCCATTTCAATTTCATGTGAAGGGACCGAAAGTGCAAAGTATGAAAACCACCCCTGGACCAATGTAACTAGGAGAGTGAACAAGCAGAGGACTTTCAAGACCAAACCCAAGATCCAAGATTAGGTAACTGATACAAAGAAAAAAAGGGAATTGAATGGTGGAAAAACCAACCCAACCAAGCACATACCAAAACCACCCCTGGACTCTATCTTTTATGTGTTGGAATTGCCTTCACCCGGTATGGCATAAACATCACCAATCTCTTTTGTTTTGTTGGTTACTGTTTGAACCAAATAGAAACCATTTTTGTATTTAGAGTAACAATCTGTGGGCACTTTTTTTTGTGCTTTGGAATATCGTACGGACTGTATTCTTAGTTTGATAATGTGATTTCAAACTTTATAAATGTTGCATCAGATCTCGGTTTGTCATTTTCATTGGTGAATAGTGCCCTAAACCCTAAAAGTACATTTGATTTTTATTCCTGGATATGGTTGCTTTAAGTCCGAACATGTTGTTGATGCATCGAGTTCAGATTATTTTGCTCGTGACTCTACTCATGGCTATTTAAAAATAAAACGGAAATAAACTCACTAAACTTGCAAATTGTTACTTGCAAATTGTCCAGCCCCCATTGAGAGAAGTGCTAGAGAATTCCCATAGCCCCCCCTAGTAACCTCTGCTAGGCACCTCCTAATCCTATCCACTCTAAAGATGAGTTCAAATGGGCACAAACAGTGTGATTTTGCTCTATATCTATATAGCTTCCCATCTATGGATATTATGAAAACCAAAATTTTCTCTCCTCATTTTGGCTACCTCAATTTTCCACATTGAGTAAATATTTTACAAGAGATGTTGTCAGGAGGCTATGGAATGATGGCAAGTAAAATGAGAGATTTGCAAGTAAAATATGCAAAAAAAGAGGGCAACAATGTTGCGAGTAATAGTGCAAATAATAGATGAGTGCTTACTCACGTATTTATAAAGCTAGAATTCTAACTTGCCTACTCTCATTTGGCAAACTCGACATACATTATGGCTTCTTGACCATACATCATCAAATATGGCATTTGTCATATGCTCACTTTAATATGGTCGAGCAAAACACTACCATTATTCCTATAATTGAAATAGGATAATCTTTGGTCCTTACATTGGAATAATCATGCTCAAAGCATGTGGACCCAAAGATTTCCAATACAAATGATGTTTCATCCTTTATGATACTATTCAAATTATTACAAAAATAGTTATCCAATGAAATCGTTTTATCAACAACAAATGGAGATTTGAAAGCATCTAATTTCATTGTCTTGTCATAAAGAGTACTAAACATCATAGATCTTAAATGTCATAAACAACAAGTCACTCCATGACTACTAATACTATCCAACAAGTATTTAAAGATAGTAGACTCTCCAATGCTCACCATCCTTGCAAGATGCACATTTGAATGGAAAATTTGCATGCAGTTTGATGCTCGGCCTTTGTCATTGAGGACCTCCTTGGAAGTCTCATGCTTTGAGGCTGATCCTCAAGATCTTCCTCCTTTTGATGCTCCTCCTCAATGCAAGCAAAATCACACTTTGCCAAGATCTCCTCTTGAGTGATCTCCTCCTTTGCCAAGCTCACCCTCTCAAAAGCAACACTAGTTTCCAACTTAAACAATCTTCTATGTTTAAATCCCTTTGCAATGCAAACATCATTCTTAAAAATGGAACAAACTCCATGCTCAAAGTGGACATCCAAACCACTTTCCAAGAGTTGACCAACACTTAGCATATTCTTGGTGATTGATGGTACATAAAGGACATTTTCTAGATCCATACTTATTGAGAAATCTAGATACAAAGAGAGACATGTGGAAAGTACGGATTTTGGTCCCTACCAAGTTTGGGATCAAATCTCCTCACCTATAGTTTCAAACTCGCCATCTCAAACCTAGTTTTTAGCACCAAAAGTTGCTAAAGATGGATTTGCTTTTGATCAATGGTTAATGCTCTTGTACTTGGCTCTGATCCAATGTGAAAGTACTATACTTTGGGACCATAAATGTATCTACAAAAGATCCCCAAGAGTGATTGGATGCTTGCTTAACAATCTATCAAAAAACTAGAGACAAAAAAGTTGATCTAGATTGGCAATCTGACAAACAACAAGCAAGAACAATCACTAGCATTGATCAATCACCAAATTCAACTTCACATATGTGTACTATAGGATGTAGTATGGCCTTAAAGCTGAGAAACAAGTAGAAATTGATTTGGTTGCATTTGGATCACAAAATTCGGCCACTTCGAAGACTTCTGGTCCTTTGCATTTGTCGCATTTTTCGGCTATTGCAAAAAACACTTCATTTATGCAGAGCGGGAATTTTTTATATTCAATTTTGAATTTAAGCCATCACCTTGCATTAATTATCAGCAAGTGAATTTCCAAAAAGTCCTAACCGAACGAGTGCCAACACATCGCAGCCAACTGGATGTCGAAATTGATGATCTAATATCTTAGTATAAGTAGTTGTTCATAGTTCTACATTGATAGATGAATAGCAGATCATTAGCAAACAATTGATAATGAAGCATAGTTAGCATCTCTCTCAAGATTTCAAGCTTGAACACTCTTGAGCATTTTAGCTCAGTTCTTTAGAGTTGATTTAGAGTTTGCTATTGCGCTTACTGCTTATTAGCAGAAGTGCTTAATTCAGATAGAGTTACAATTACTCAGAGCATGCAGCTTTGATCCACAATTCCTTTGTGCTCATTTCCATTCTGATTTATTTCTTTCATTTAATCAATCTATCTTTTATTGCGTTCAGTATCATATCAGTATGCATGCATCTCTGTAATTCTTTTGTAATTGATAAGACTAGTGAACTTATAAGAAGGCATTATTTCTGGCCACGACCGTGAACTGCTTGCCATTGACCGAAATGGAAGGCAAATAGACCCTGTTGAAAATCACATCTACCATGACATGATAGTGGTTAACATCGTGAAAGCGCTAATCCCACCATTCAAGTGATTGATAAACCATATCTATGCAAAAAGAAGATATGTGAAAATACAATAGGTCCTCCACTACGATGTAAGCATAAGAGATTAGTGGCCCTGGCGCCCTATCCATTGAGGAACCGGAGGCATTCTTTAGATACTGACATATCCCAACACACTACGAAGTAAAAGCCCAAAGTATCAGGAAGTACTCTGGAAGAGATCCAATGTGAACCTAACAAGACAAATATAATGCAACCAATTGTGATTCATGCTGACGAAGCACCGTTTCCAAAACTAAGAAATACCACTTTGGAATTCCATGGTGCCCCTTACGAAAGTGCCAAAAATCATATCAATGCCTTTAGAACTGCATGTTTAGTAAACCGCATCACTAATCCCCATCACATCAAGTGCAAGAGATGTATGTATCTCCATCCCCTAGCTATGTCTTGAGACGTTCTAGCTCAACCGAACCACCTTTCTCTTCAAATGAGAACTCAATGGATTTCTTAAAAGTAGCTCATAATCTATTGGAGGATGATCATTCAACACCACCTATGAATGATAAAGAGGGAATATCTCAAGTACCTCATAAGCTATTGGAGGATGATCATTCAACACCACTTATGAATGATAGAGGAAATATCTTGAGTAGAGAATGACAATGAGAAGTTTTGTAGAAGATGAAAATGACAAAGACCTCAATGGGATATTGGTCATACATTTCAATCTCATTGGGTCGCAAGTTTTACGTCAATCGATGCACTAGTTACTAAAGATGGAAAAGTAGCTAACAAGGCTATATGTAGGGCTTGTATCTAGAAAATTAACAAAAATGTAGAGCTTCAATCGAAACTTGATGTTATTGAAAAACATTGTGCAAAAAAATATGTTGGAGAAAAACTAGAATGAAAAGAGCAAAATAATGCTCATGTTAAAAATGGTAGAGAGTATTTAGCATTCTTGAAAGGAAGACAACTAAACAACCAAATATTTTATTTCATCACGCCTTTGATTAGATTTTCCAAATGAAATGATCAATTGAAGATCATACATTTTAGTGCTTTGCTCAATATCTTCAAGAAAGGTCAACCAATGATAATGATTATGAAAATTGTGCAACAATGTACATATTTATTGGAGTGGCAAATTGTCCTACACAACATTGGTCCATGACAAGTGGGTGGGATGGACAATGGCAAGACACTTGAACCGGGTTGTACTCGATGATATCAAACAAGAGGTCCAAGAAGCATCATTTATCTCCATTTCAATGGATGAAGTGACCGCAAAAATGGTATTGCATGGGTTGCTATGCATGTCTATATTATAAAATATCACATTTGCATACCATATTTTGTACACCTTGGTAAGTTTGACTCATTAGCTAATGCGACCAACTTGATCCGCTATCTAATGCAAATATTGTCAACAAACTTGTTTGTATAGGTTGTGATGGAGCATCTATATTACAAGGTCAAAGAAATGGAGTGTGTGTGCAAATTCAAACTAAATATGCTCCATACATGGTGAGAATTCATTGCATGGCCCATCAAATCATACTAACCTACCTCACAAGATTCTATGAGAGTTTCAACTTGTGCAAGACATTGAGATCCTTGTATCATCTGCTTACCAGTACTTTGCACGTAGCGCTAAACAAGCAACTGAGTTCAAGGAGAAGCTAAAGAAGTGGGTACAAATGGAAAAAAGCTACTCACATATATTCCTACTAAATGGATTTTATTGTATCCTCCAGCACAACGAGTGTTTCATGAGTATCCAACAATGGTGATGTCGTGGACAATGATGCATGGAAGAGCGATTATGCAGAATATGCTATATGAAAACTATTGAATTTGACAACATTTCTTGGACTATGTGGAATCTTGCCAATGCTGCAAAAGATGCACTTTCTTGTAAAAGTTGTGCAACAAACAGAGATCTTCATTGTTGAGTACATTAAAGCAATAAAGATGACAAAACTTGAACTCTTTCAAATGTACAACACAACAAGAAACATGGATTTCAAGGAATTGCTTTCAAGGAGTGGCGCAACTTAATACAAGTCAACAAAAAATTTAAGTCTTTGAAGTTGGATAAAGATGGACATGTGTGCATCTTTGTGGAAGGAGAGTATCTAAAAATGAAAGTTCACAAAAAAACCCCATAGACAAGTGCTTACAAAGTCTGTAACAATGGAGGTCTTTAAAAACAAGTGGATTTTGTACGAAAAAAATTGTGCAACATATCCAATAAACTCATAGGTTTAATATTGTCTATCCACATTTTGGTCAAGACAACTACCATCACATACTCGCAAACTCATGGAATTCCATTTAAAATGCATGAAGTCTCACTTTGGTCATTTTGTGGAAATGGATGGGGTTACATATTCTAGCATTTTGGATTTTGAAGTACTATATGAGCAAGTTCTTTGTTTGTAGAAACAATGCATGAACAAGGTAATATTGTGCAAAATATAATAGAGTCAGAGTCAATTTTGGAAGCTATTTGACAAAGTTCTTTTTTACAGCTAGGGATTCTAGTGTATTTCAAACTTGCAAGTTTGTGTCAAACTTTCATCTTGGGTTCCATTGAAGATGAGAGATGCTTTAGTACTTTAAACTTTTTGAACGACAAACTGGAAAAAAAATACTTCTTAAACTTTTTAAAAATAGTTTTGTTTTTGAAAAAAAAAAATTGCTCAGATATATCAAAGGACATCTCAATGAGTTAACCAGAAAACTCACGCTTATCCTCACTAGGTTATTCACACTCAGTTTATTTTTATTATCCCTTTTGTCAGAGGTCTTTGATTAACATTTCACTACTTGAAGAGTAGAACTATAATTACTCACACCAATCTATTACTTGCCAAAAGAGATAAATTTAAAAGTTGTGAAGTGGAAACTGATCTAACTGGTTATGAGCCTTCCCATTTCTCTAATCTTTTCTCCTTTTACCATTTTTTGAACTTTTCATTTTTGATCTATCTACACTCATAAAGACAAATCCACAAAAATTATGAAAAAATTGAAAAGCGAAACACAACAAATGGGTTCTAAATCCATCATGGTGTATGTACTTGAGGTTCGGTAGGAGACTATCTACTTTGGATCATCAAGATCTAGAAGAGTTAGTAGACATGCCGATTGGGATAGCTAACAAATACTTTGAGATAGATCCGTCGAGATGGACGATCCTAGTCCAATTGTCTCTCATGTTATCAAATTTTTTTCCAAGGCTAACCTACCACAATTTAGTTAAAAGAGAGATCCCGACAATTGTTAAAGACCCAGGCATGTAGAGTCTACAAAGATGACAACTCATGAGAGTTTTTACACTACTTGATCTATGCCTCATTGAGACTACAAAGGATTGGTATTTTAATTTGGAGTAGAACAAACATGACAACTAAGATAGCTTGCAAGCCAGCTTTATCACTCAATTCAAGACCAACCGCTCCTTCTCTAATCATTTCTTACAGTAATAATAGCAACCAAGCAATAAATGTGAGTGATAACCATTTGCTCCTATGGTTGCAACCTGAGCTCCAGGCCCTGTGTCGACCGATATGGAGAAAATGGTGCACGCGATCAATCTACTTCAACAATAGACTATCCACATGCAGGCAAAACATGAATGAGCAGAGGTAGAGAGGAAGGCCATGTCGCAATCTCGTCAAGCCCTCTTGAACCCAATGTTTACCTTGAAATTTTTTATTGGGGAGAAGAAGGGCGGACACCAAGATGTTGTTTTGGCATGGCTAGATCAATGGACTTCCCACTTTTCCATGCATGATTTGACAGAAAACTCTAGGATCTCCACGACCATCATGTTTTTATGCAGGAAACCATATTCTTGGTGGCACGATCTCAAAGAGCGGGCTATGGTTTAGGGTTTAGGGATCGTGCCACCAAGAATATGGGTCTAGAGCATGCTCACACTTGGGAGAATTTCAGGTAGCTTTTAAGGCCACATTTATATTGGTCTTAGACAATTTTGAATATTATCATAAATATGCAGCATTGCAAATGGGTACGAAGTCTTTAGATGTCTATTTGCAAGATTTCTAAGAGGCGACTTCGCAGTGTGTAAACCAAATTGACGGAGTCCTGCTTAAGCTACACTTCATTTTAAATTCTCCCAAGAAATAGCAGCTTGAAGTACGTCATAACGAGCTACAGACCCTTGAGGATGCGGTGTGCTTCGCCATGATTTTTTACGACACGCACTGTATAACTCGCAAAGAGCAACAAAGCCAAAATCCTGAACCCAGACCCTTTTCGAGTCCCTCTTTCAAAAAGGTCAAAGAGAAAATTGTCAACATAGCTTCCCCTTCGGGAAAGAAAAAGAAATGCCTATGGTAGGAATGAGTCTTTAAAAAAGGATTATGTAACTCAGTTTATCCTTTTTGCATAATGGCTCAATGATCCATCTTAAAGGTGATGTGCTTGAACTACATTTTGTAAATGCTCATGAAGCAAATCAATGTTCGTTGGACTCAGAGTATCATTCGTATCTATGTTATCCGAAAGATGAATGTTACATAGATGCTTTTGTTACTCAAAATTTTAATATTTGTGTAATGTCTTTTCCTAAAGCTTTGTCTTTTTTAGATGCTAATTTAGAATCTACACCTAAGAGTAAATTTTTTGAAATACTTAGGGAGGAATACAATGATGTATTCCCTGAGCAACTTGCCTAAGGGTCTACCCCCCCTCTAGGGACGTAGATCATCACATAGATCTACTTCCCGACAGCTCGCATGTACTACAGGATGAGCCTGAAGGAAGAAGATGAAGCTGTTCCCTTGGGGAGCTCTTGTGTTATTAACTGAAAAAAAACACAGTGGTATATGTCTTTCTGTCGATTGTGAAAATGTCAACTAGCTATGTTGGTTTTATTTGGCAATTTTGAGGCCAATATGCATTTTTATCTTAGAGATAGACTTTATAAAGCTAATAAGGCCTAAGAATAGTGGATTTACTATTTTTGACACCTAGGCAAGTCGATAAGGTCGCATATAGATCTCTTGATATTGTTTAAAATACATGCATTGAATCTAGTCATGCTAGATCTAGGTTTTGTTAAAGATTTAGAAACTTCCATAAGTTGATGGGCTTGTGCAAGAACATTTGAATAGGACAAGAGGCTATTATAAATAGGCTACAAGCAAAGAGAGGAACCCATCTATCTCATTTATTCTTATGGAAGATGTCTGTTTGGGTTTCTACATCTCGATGGTGATATAGTAAAAATTTGTGTGTAGAATGCTATTTTTCTTATGTGTATGGATCCACACGTGTGAGTACTGTTGTTGTACTGCTATTGTATAGACAAGAATAGGAAATTATCATTTCTAAGTGTTTTTAGATACTCTACTTACGAGAAAGAACTTTTTGCTTTCATCCACGCATTAAAGATCTGGAGACTTTTGTACGGATCTAAATTCGTGGTTATGACGGATCACTAACCTCTTAAATTTATGTGTGATGCCTCGGACCTTAGGAGTTGTAAGGCCCGTTGGTCATTCAGGAGTTTGATTTTGACATGAAGTACTGTCGAGGTATGTCAAATTGTGTCGCTGATGCTTTGAGTCGGATTGGAGAGGTTCATCACTTATGCTTTGTTGAGTTCCAATCCGTATCTTTCTCTGCGAGACTTTTGTTGGACCGATGAGTTTTTCGGTTGCATTTGGCAAGAAGTTCTGGTAGGAAGCTCTATTTTGAGAGATAATCTTGGAACATAGGATTTCAAGAAGTCACACAGTCATGGAAATTGCATGAGAGACAAAATTTTGAAGCTAGTTTTTATCATATATAGTTATAATGGCTATATTTTAACACAAATGTTCATATATTATCTTCATATAGGCGAAAAAAAGCCTAACTTTTTTCAAGAAATTAAGGAAATTTCGCTCGTCTCATAATTTTTTGACTGGTTAACAAAAATTCGCCCCCCAAAAAAAACATTGTATTTGAGTGTCTACTTGATATGGTAAGAATGGCGAGTAAAAATAATGAGCAAAAAAGAAGGTACTCGAATCGGCAAGTAATAGGGGATGCTATGATTTCATCTTGCCGTCTAATGGGGTGGTAGATCAGAGCTAGCTTTGCTTATTGGTGGATTGATGAGTAAAAAGTTTACATAAATTCTATATGAGAGTGACATAAGGGTGCTCCCTTGTGTTATTATAACTTTTGAGACTTGCATCATGCTTTGACATATGCTTCATCTCCTACCTCAACACATTCTATATGAGAGTGAGGGTGCTCCCTTGTCTTATTATAACTTTTGAGACCGGCATCATGCTTTGACATGCACTTGAGGCTTGCCATATATCCCAACCCAAATTTAAGCCCTCTTTAGAGAGGAAATTTTTTTTAAGCGCTCTTTACCTGTGAATTTGGCCCCATTTCTTGTTGCCATAGGAGAGTGAGTGACTTTTCCTTGGGAAACCTAAAATGGGTTCATGGATCCTATCATACTCCCTACTACCTACACCAAATAAACCAAAAAGGGTCCCCCATATGTCGGTGAACATGTACTTTATTCTGGGGAGTTCGATGCCTGGTAGCCGTATCAATTGGTCATAAAAGAGAAACAAAAAGAATGAAGTAGAAAGGTTTGAGAACAAAAGCAGAAGCAAGCGATCGAGAAGACGAGGAGAGGGAAGAGAGCAGAGCGTCGTAGCAGATGCCAGCACGCCTGATCTCCCATGCAATCTGGCAGTGGCGATCTGCAGCAGCAGCAATGCCAGGAGGCCGATCGCCTCGCTGCCATGTTGTGCCCTGCGACTGCTGGCATCGATCCTTCCTATCTTGCCATGCGCCGGTTTCTGCTTCGTGAGAAGGCGCTCAAGGGTAAACTCACCCGCCAGGTATGTATGGATCTAATCGCCTCAATTCTCGAATGGCAATCCATTGGATTGGATTTGTGTTGCGTTGATTTTGCTAGATAAAAATATAAGCAATGAGTTTGTTACTTTCAGTTGTTCTTGGCAATAGAAGTAGTTTCACCAGCTGTAGGGTTTATTTGAGAAACTGAGGCAGTTTGCTTCGAGACAAGTCAGCTTGCCTTTTTGCAAAAGCATCTTAAGCAACGTTCTGTTAGCTTTTCAATTAAGTGTTCGCACGATGAAAAATATTTCATGATTTGAAACTTAGGGTTGGACTCATAGGTTTTGAAGATTGCACATCTCGTTTGTCTGTAGGGTATTATCCCGAACATAAGATTGATAGATATTTAGATTATGACAAATATGCATTGATCTGGACAGTCGTGGGAGTGTAATGGAGCTGGATACGTAGCATATAGGCGTTATATTCAAAATTTCAAGCAGTGGGACAATTCACGTCCGCCAACTCCCTCTAGTCGACTTGAAGACAGGTCAAAAATTAAATGCTTCGAATAAAATTTAACCTACTCTTCTTATAAGATTTTCCAAGTTTACTTTTGTAAGATAGAAAAAACAAGATTAATAATTGTGTTGTGCATTGCTTGTCATACCAGTGCCGGGTGCGCGTCACCCTCTTACCGTTCTGCAGACTTTTGCAATGGAGACAGTTTTGATTACGGCAAGGTACTCACTTCTTTTACGCGTTGATGTTTGTTTGTCATTCTTCGGTAATGTGAGGTAGTGATAGATTGTTTGTCATTCTTCGATGATATGAGTTAGTGATAGATTCGCTTCCAACTTTTTGTGTTGAGTTGACTTCCTTTTTGGATGCAACAGGGGAGGCCGAGTACTAGTTCCACTACTAGTCAGAATGCAAGCACAAATTTTGGTAACAATCAATCAATTTCTTCCAAGGAAGCTGCCTATTCTTTTGTTGGAATGCATTGCATTTTTGATGAGTGCAAAGCCTCAGGTATTGTGACCCTTGTCTTGTTTTTGGCACTACATGATAGCTACAAATAATTCGTTTAGTATTTCAATTTGAAAGCTATAGTCAAAGATTTGTTTTTTGAAGTAGTATTTTACATTATGTGTGTTTTTCACAAAGTGCCTTTCAAATAGTTGTTTTTTGTTTAAAAAGGATCATGTGCAATGTCCGAATCCAATTGACTTTGCAAGGAAGAAACATTCCATAATAGTCTCATTTTGCGATTAGAAACATGTTCCTGAATTTTATATGCCAATATCTAGCTTGCTTTCTTTGTCTAGGTAGTTTTTAGCTTCGATAGAATTGTTTGATTTGTTGCTACTAAGCATCACCATTTAACGCACATCACATAAAATTTATCATGACACATGGGTAAAGAGAACAACTGAGATCCTTAATTGATATTGAAGTTGGCATGATGCTCATAAAGGTCGCCCAAATTCCAACATTGAACCTAGCTCACTAAGGTCTAGAGATATGGACATTAGACTCACCAAGTATCCACATAGTACAATTATCAATATGTGCTCGCCCTTGAGCATGGGTGTCCACAATGACGTCCAAGATCTCTCTCTTTGTAGTTGCCATGGCGTCCCATATCATTATAGCCCATCACAATATTAACTATGCCTCACGAAGACTGGAGGACCACATGGGCTCTCATTTAGACGTCGATCAGTCATATGTGTACAAAAAGCCATGACCATACTATTGATTGTTGGTAGTTATGTGATCGATTCCCACTTGAGATGTCCATCTCTAGCTATCTAGCCATCCACTAATTGTTCTTGAGTTAGACTCAAATTTTACTCATAATCCAACTATAATTGATCATGAGTTGATTTGATTTTCACTACAGTCAGTACCTAAGTTGATTGGATTCTTTAACTCGAGGCTAGATGAAGACTAGCCCTAGTTAGTCAGGGACATAACATACTTCTTCCTCTTACAAGAAAGGTTGTCAATTTTCTTTATCCTTTAAAGTAGGTATCTCTTTTGATTGGTAACTTGGGTTTTCTCCTTAGTGTTGGCTTCATCATGATCGAGTCTGCCCCAAATAAAAAGATTGATAGAGACACAATAATTTGGTCTTTGCATAGACGCATTGAGTCTTCCTTATTGATGAAGTTCATAGGAATGTTTCAACATTTGGTCCTCACTATGCCTGACGGAGTTAATGCTATGAGACTTCGTGGGCGGACTACAATAGGTTGAAGATTGAACGTATATATATATATATATATATCATAGTTGCATATCGCGATTCATGAATCGTTGTAAAAAAAAACAGTGATTCGCTGCAAATTGGTTTTTTTTTAAACCCACCCAATATGGGTGTCAGTAGAGAGAGAACAAGTAGAAAATTGTAGATAGACAATTTTCCAGTAGGTTCTGGTCCTGCACAAGCAGCTAGGTGAGTGACAAAAATTCCACAAATGTTGTTAAATGGACATTTGGCACTGAACCTTACTGAAACGCAGTGAAATTCACACTGAACCATGCCAAATCTACTAAACCCTACCTGTCAGCGATTCGCTGAATCGCGAATCACAACTATAATCTATTTTAGAGAGAGAGTGTGATCAAACCTGTCACATCTACTGTCACACCTACACTCCCTCATTTACCACTCTCCTCTCTTTCTCTCCCTATGTCACGCATACTCCCCCCTATGTCACACCTACTCTCTCTCGCTCAACACTCTATTTCTCTCCCTATGTCATGCCTACTCCACGTACGACTCTCTCTCTCTCTCTCTCTCTCTCTCTCTCTCTCTCTCTCTCACACACACACACACACACACACAGGGAGGGCGCAAGGGGAGGGGGTGTAGGGAGGGCGCGCCGAGAGGGCATGCCAGGAGGGCACAGGGAGGGCACGCGGGGAGGGCACGTAGGGAGGGCACAAGGGCGGGCGTGCAGGGAGGCGCGCAAGGGAGGGGCATAGGGAGGCGCGCTCCCCCCTCTGTCTGTCTGTCTGTCTCTCTCTCTCTCTCTCTCCATGTGTGCACACACACATACACACACACAGTCTTCTGTTGAATGTCCTTTCTGTTGAATGCTTATAGGAATGTGGTTAGAAAAGTTAAAAAAGAAAAGAAAAAGGGTTAACTTTTCTTTTTGATTTTGTTCAAAACCTTTTTCTTATGAAAATTTGATTTGTTTTGGATATAATTTTCACTGGATTGATGATTAAAGCTCTTTAATATCCGATCTAGGCTGCTACAAAAATCTGATACAATTCGAGTAGAATTATCAATGAATCAACTTGCAGAGCTCTCCTGTATATGATCCGAGTGAATTATCCTAATGTCTAAGGGCCTATTTGTAGGTGTTTGATGGCCTATTTATAGTGTCAAGAGGGCCCAAAATAGGGCTAGATGTATAAGTGTGACTGTTGACATGTCTTGCTTAAGGTATCTGCTAATGTGTTTTAAAACAATTTTGAATAGCCTTTCAGTAATAATAAGTTGTAATATTGAGCATTGAAACCATTGAGCGCTTGGCCATTGTGATTTTAGAGTCAATAGCCATGAGATAGGATTAACTGTAGTCTATAGTGTTGTAACTTGTAATTGCATTATGAAAGTGAAATGTGCACCCTCAACATTTTTCTTGCTATAATAGAAGACCAAGCATTGGACCAACATAAATTAAAAAACCCTAACTCAATTTTAAGGTTCAATCCTTGAGGGGTGGTTTGAACTGGTTTGAATTTGTCAATTCAAATCAACTTTTGAAACATTGTTTTCATCAAACGAAGCACTTAGAGCTAATACAAGTTTTTAAGTGTTTTTCTTGATAAACTACGTTTGTTGGTTCTTTATGAATCCCCTTCATGTAGACTTTGCCTTAAGTTTGCTCATGTGAAAAGTCGGATGCACTTAGATTCTCTTAGCCACAAAACATATTTGATATGATTTGTAGAGGTCATATTTAGAAGATTCAATGTTACAATTGTCCTAGTTTTGGTTTCGAGTGTGTAAAATCTTGCTTACTAGTTAGTTATTCTATTTTTAGCGATGGGATCTGAATTCAAATGAGAAAATTATGGGGCTTTGAAGATTAGAAATTTTTGAATTAGAAAGTCCTTGAATGAAGGTTAAGGTCCTTATCTAAGGGTCAGTACCAACCCTTCATTTTACACAAAATGGTTTTCTTTTATTTAGTGTTGCAATAATCATGGTGGTTTGTCAAAATTAGGATCTCTCTCAATTTCCAACAAATTAGTCTGCAAGTTGGTGTAAATGACAGCTTGTTGGTCAATAAGTAGACATTAGTTCATTGGTAGAAGCAATTATTTGGAGCTTGATTGCACCGATGAAGTTTAATGACACAGTACGTTAGTGTAGAGATCCTACGATAGTTGAATAGGGGTGCTATGCCAAATAAAATGTATATACTTCTCATAGACAATGAAATTAGAAGATTATCAATGACATTAAATTGTAGCATGTTGTTGTTCTGTTAGAAATGCCAATGTCCCTCAACGATGACCTTAGAAAAGTGTGTTGATTCTAAGAAAAGGAAGAATACCAAATCAATCAAAACTACTATATAACTGAAGTTTTGGTGGTTTTCTTATTTGCGAATGTGTATGGGGAATTCCACCCAACAATTGTCACAAGCAAGTCTCTCCAAGCTCGTGAATCCAAGAAGGCCGGTGTGTAGAATCCACCTCCCAACCATAGGCACCCCCTCCTCGAGTCCTTCTACTTGCTATTCCTGTCAACTGGCACATGGCATCCACCTGTGGGTGGTCAGTCCACTTGGCATGCATGGCCCCTGTGACCTGTGAATACTGAGTGGGACTAGTAAATACACCCAATCTCCATTCTCAAATTCCCGATAGGTACGGTTCTCATGAGCATAACTCTCTCTATATCTACAGCCCTGGACAAGTTATCTCGTGCCAACTCTAGCTTCTGCTGCATCTGAGCCAAAAACTCTATAGCACTAGGTACCCTATGCGGAATCCCTATGATTGCAGGACTCAGTGGCCTAAAACCATAATTGAGCTCAAATGGACTCAATCCGGTGGACGCATGTCTCTTATCATTGTACGCGAACTCCAATAGCGGTAAATGCTTTTTCCAGTTTGTTTGCGTACTACTCACATATGCCCTAAGCATATCTTCCAAGATTTGATTCACTCGCTCTGTCGGACCATCCGTCTAAGGATGCTCAAAGCTACTCATCCGCAACTGTGTTCCCAGCTTGGCGAACACCTCAATCCAGAAATTTCCCGTAAACTTGGGATCCTTGTCAGAAACTATGGACTTCGGAAGGCCATGTAACTTGACAATATTCTGAATAAACAACTCAGCCACTTGCGGAGCTGTGATCTTCTTGGTCGTTGTGATGAAATGAACCATCTTGGAAAACCTGTCTACCACTACCATAACGGATTTGAATCCCTGCTGATCTACAACGACTGCCCACTAGAAATGATCTGAGACAGATCTCCCTCAAATTTGAGCACTATACACCAAGTTATGGTGAAAAAACCAAGCTTTTTTCTCACTTTCTCTCTCTAGAACGGACGTTTCTCTCTCTAGAACGAGGCTCTGATACCGATTTTCAAAAGCAAGTCTCTCTAAGCTCGCGAATCCAAGAAGGCCGGTGTGTAGAATCCACCTCCCAACCATAGGCGCCCCCTCCTTGAGTCCTTCTACCTGCTATTCCCGTCAACTGGCACATGGCATCCACCTCAGTCCACTTGGCATGCATGGCCCCTGTGACCTGTGAATACTGAGTGATTCATAGGGTACCACCCCCGTGCCCCGACAAAGACCTGTGACACTCTTGGTCACCCCGACTACTTGCCGGCTAGCATTTCGTCACTGACGGCTAGGGTCTTGACGGTCAAGACACACCGCATCTCTAACAGCTTGTCAGGCGGCCACACCGGATCACTGCTTGTGACACATCGGTCCCTACTTGGGACAGATGTCCTCGTCGGTCACCGACCCTTGCCAATACTAGGCCTCAGGTCCTTTGGTAACGGCCGTGCCGAGGTCGTGATAGAGTCGTAACTGGACTCTAACAACAACATTGATCAAGTGGACAATTCTTTGATGAGGAGGTTTGTGAAATAAAGTTGTGGTCCCAATAACAACAATTGATCTTTCAAATTAATGCAAATTGAGCGTCAAAATAGGTAGACATTTGCAATTAGCACAGGTTGTTTTCAATAGATATCATTTGCTTCAGGTTTTATGGTAAATGTGATGCTACTTTGTGATTTAGTTTCATGACATCACCGGTGATTGATCGCATACTACTAGTTCGAGTTTTTAAGGGCCTTGGGCCTATTAACCACTTAACCTTGTCCTTTGGGGGTACCATGTATTTTTTCCTTACTAAGCATTATACATTTCACATGTTTTAGCATAATGACTGCAAAGTTTGGTAATGTGGTACTGTTTAGTTTCACTATTCCAAGTTCATGAATTGAATCAGCTATGTATGGTCTCTTCTTTGGTAGCATGATTGCTCCTTTTGGATTATGTTTATATAATGTGTAATTAGTTGACCCCATAGTTGCAGGGGTGATTTGCGATTTGCGAATCGGATCGTGATCTGAATCACGATTTGTGAATCGTTGGCCAAAAACGCCAATCACGATTTGCAGTTTTTTTCTTTTTATGTATATGCATGATTGATACCCATTTTGGATAGGAACGGGTACGGTACCGTTCCTAAGGAACGGCCGCTCTGTTCCTTAGGACAGATTTTTTATTGTAATGTTCCTAAGGTACGGAAGCGTTCATGTTTCAGAACGAAAGAGTTTCGTACCAAAAGAAAACAAACTTTTTTATACCTATGTACTATGACTTATGAAGGTACAAGTGCATGTTCCTAAGTTTCTAATCTTGTTTCCGTTCCTAATAGTTTCCAAGTTCATGTTGTAAAAAAAGCTTTCAGACGTCTATTGAACCTAAGTTCCTAGGTCTTCTAGTTCTTGTTCTTGTTCCTCTTCCTGTTCCCGTTTCCGTTCCTAAGTTCCTAGTCTTGTTTTTGTTCCTAAGTTCTTGTTCCTCTTCCAAAGTTCCCGTTCCTTTTTTTCCTAAGTTCTTGTTCCTGTTCCTAAGTTCAAGTTCCTGTTCCTAAGTTCTTGTTTCTGTTCCTAAGTTCAAGTTCCTGTTCCTAAGTTTGTTTCTATTTTTATTCATGTTCCTAAGTTTTGTTCCTATTTTTGTTCCTAAGAGCAACTTTAACTTAGTAATACGATCATGATTATGTTCCCATTTCTAAGTTTTGTTCCTATTTTTGTTCCTGTGCCTGATTCTAAGAGCATCTTTAGCCATCGTTGCAGCGAAACGCGTTTCGCGAATTGCGTTTCTGAACCCAAAACGTGTTTTGAATTTTTTTATTTGTCTATTTATTTTTTTTGGAAAAATATTTTATGGCTGAAATTTTTTTAGGGGAGCAATGGTCAAACCAACGTATTGCCTCTCAGAAGTGCAGTAGATAGGGCACAAACAGATCTTATTTTCAGTAGCTATTTGGTTGTTATTTGCTCTGGTTCTCAGTAAATGTTAATGCTATGGTTTGGGCTATCAACTCTATGGATGATAATCACTTTTGCAATCATTTCATTGGAGATGTTAGTGCAATGTGCATACAGTTGGGGGGATAAATATTGGGTCCTTATCGGCGCGCATTTGGACCCCCATCTACGGGGGGGGGTGCAAGGGGGGTAGCGCCCCCCCTGCTATTGTCGCCGGGGGGGGTCCAGGGAGGGCAGGGGACAGCCACCTAGGCCCCCTTGGCGGGGGCCAGGGGGGATTGGGGGGCAGCGCCCCCCGAACCCCCCGAAGCAGCAGCCACCGGGTGATCCGTCCGGTTGTGCATGGTCTATTTACCAGATATAGTAGGGCTTGGTGATCTACGAAGAAGACGAATGGATTGGCTAGCAGGTAATGGCGGAATTTCTTCACGCTATATACCATGGCTAGCGCTTCTCGCTCGGTGGTGGTATAGTTCATCTCCGCAGAAATCAACTGCCTATTGGCAAAATAGATTGGGTAATCCTTTTTGTACTCCCCAGGCTGTGTCAGAACACTCCCTATGGCATACTTAGAGGCGTCTGTATGAACATGGAATTCTATTGTCTAGATAGGGGGTCGAAGGATTGGTGCAGTAACTAAGGCCTTCTTGAGTTTGTGGAAAGCCTCAGTGGCTTTAGCTGTCCATTCCAGTTCGATGCTCATCTCGTAGATCAAACGGGCCAGCTTAGCAAAATTCAAGACAAACCTCCGATAATAATTGCAATGCCCCATAAAGATGTATACTTCACGTATAGTTCCTGGCTCAGGCAAAGCAAGTATTATGCGGATCTTGTCGACGTCAGTGGAAATACAAAAAGCGAGGTACAATTGCTCTACAGTTCTCTGTCTCTGTCCCATTGGAACCATCTGTGATCGTAACGAACAGGCTAGAGGTTAGTTTTGAATTTTTATCCTTGACAGAACCCAACATGGATTAATGCACCTGAGCTGGACCATCCTATACCCGAAACATTCGACAAACTACACAGTAATAATGCTCTTAATTAGAGCTTTCATGTGATACCCATATTGCCCACAAAAAAATTAAAAAAAAAACACGTTTCTAAGCATTTCTATCAGAAACCTGAAACGTGTTTCTGCACGCGTTTCAAAACGCATTTTGAGAATCGTAGTGCAACTATGTCTTTAACTTAGGTTGAAACTTAGGAACATGAATAGGAACAAGAACATAAATTGTGTTTTTATGCGCAAAAACCTTTTTTAGCCCCCCAAAAAATGATCTAATCATTTTTTTAAATAGCCAAAGTTATTTTAGAAAAAAAAGTGACTGTTCCTAAGGTACCTTAGGAATGTTACGGAACGGTTCCTAGGAACGTGTTCCTAGGAACCATTTCGTACCATTCTTGGGAATATGGGATCCGTAGAAAGAGAAGAGGATTAAGATTAAATGGGTTTCTAGTAGTTTCAGGTCCAATTCAAGGTAGTTAGTTGAGATGTCGTTCACACATAAGGAACTACGTAGACTTGACCCAACTGGCATTAGCTTGTGCCTAAATGCAAAAGTCATGACCCAAGTGACATCAAAACCTAATGTGTAGTATTCCAGCCAGCTTTCAGCAAAAGGTGTGAATGATGATAGCTAGAGCTAGTTCATGGGCTCTTGTAAAATTTTCTAGGCTTAATTGTCTCTCTTTTCATTGCTTAGTCATGGCCTCATAACTTAAGGTATGTTTCATGGTGCACATCGCATGTTATTGCTGTTGAAAGAGCTATTTGCAATTAATAGATCTCATATGAGATGGGTTGCAATATTTTGTCACGGTAGAATTTCTCACACAATATGATATCATGAGTGTATGCTATTGTTAGATTCTTATTTAGTTTAGCATGCGATCTTGCTACTTGAGCCTTGTTGTTTGAACCACAACACTCATTAAGTTAGGGTATGCTTTACTTCAATTTTCATGTCATACAATTCTTGTTTGACATGAAATTTGTTTTTAATTTTGAAATTTCTGAGATATTTGGTTCTAGAATGTGGACAATTTTTCATTTACATCCTTTATGTTACTATATCATGTTCAGTCTTTTTCATGCCCTAATTGGGAAAAACAATTCTTCTCATTCATTGGAAAGCACAAGAACAAGGAATTGTTTGTAACTTAAAGAGCTTCCATGTTGCTCACACAGTCATGGCAAGCAACTTACTTGCTAACTTTTTGAGCTTGCATTTCACAATGAATTTTCTTTTATTGGTATCTAGTTTAACCCTAAAGGCTAGCATATGTACATGTGTTTGATAAATTGTTTTTGATGCTCTGAACAGTTAATGTACTTAAATTTGGCCATCTTAGCTCTGTACTTCTCGCCTTTGCCGCATCAGATGGGAGCTTGACAATATGCTCTATTGATGATCCACCGAGGATACTTCAGAATTTGAAGGGCCATACCAAGGAAATAACAGGTGCTTGACAAAATTATGCACTCTCTTTTGTACTATGTTTGGAACAAAGTTCTTGACTAACCTTCAATCTATAGGCATCCTCTTATGACCTATGACATGTTCAAGGATGGTAAGTACATGCGAGCAATTTGTGTTCTTACATTTTTTTAGAAAAATTTGAGAAATCGTTTGTTAAGAAGCATATACTAGATCTATAGTTAGTGGAATCTAAAGCCTCTTGTGGTCTTATCTATCAATAAATATGGTACACTATAAGAAATCTAATGTAAGGTATCATGTGAATCAAAAGGCTTGAGATGCATGTACTGGTGCATAGCCAGGTCTCCGTTATGGGACAACTATTCCATTTCTTTAGTGACTGTGCCATTAGCATGGCACATGCTATAGTAACATGGATACACAAATGTAAAAAATTGCTAATTATAGAGACATGTCCATCAAAACATAAACTAAGCTTACACTCTTTCAACACTCTCACTTATGCCCTCGTTTATCTTATGTACATGGAGTTTTTCTCTAAAGGACTCAAACTTATCACAACTTAAAGCTTTGGTAAACACATTTGCCAGCTGATCCTCTGTCCTGCAATGTATCACGTCAATCTCTTTAGATATGAGTTTTTCCCTAATGAAGTAATATTTGATTTCTATACTCGTAATCCATCATAGGCTCCCACATCATTCGAAAAAACTTCTTACCATAAGGACAATAGAAAAGAGAAACTCTTTTGGCATCCTTGTAAATCTTATCCTAAGGCCATTCGTAAGAGTGACGCACTTTTCCGTCATCACCAACGTTCACTTCATGATGAAGAATAAGTGTAGAACCAAAAAAATCAGCAAGAGGTACTGATTTTAAAGAGGCATGTGCCTTCTCTTCGTAATAACACATTTCTTTGTTGTCTTGCAAAGTCTCCAATAGCCGACAAGGAACTGTTATGGGCTGTTCAACACTTTCCTGCCCAAAGTGTTCCCAACATGGACCATGTTGTCCATAATCTTCCGCAGGTCGTTCCCGAAGCATAATGGACTGCTCATGATGTAAAATGGGCTGTAAATGACCAAAAGAAGATGATTGAACCTACTGTCCAACGTCTTCGTCATAAAAATTTGGCAAACTATCAAAAGATGCATCAACGATGGCGTCATCAAAGCTGTCCCTCGAAGAGGCATGGGATGACATAGAAGATTCTTCAAGGTAATGAAAAATTCTCTCCAAACAAATGCTCGCTCTTAACACTTTGAACAAAAGTACTAATTGACACATGTTGACTCCTTCCTCGATTAGTACAAAATGGTTTCAAAGAGTGCTTGAATTTTTCAGCCTTTGGTAAAACATCAAATTGAAAAGGTTTCGCACGAAACTTTTCACTAATGCATCCATCGCATGCATCGACTTGCGGCGGCTTGAAAAAAGAAGATCGTTTCAACATTCGCCCAATGTATCGTTGTTGAGAGATGAAGATTCCAGTTCCATGTGAAAGATCAACAAGAACCGGAATGTGGTTCTTCATGAGTGAGTCATACTCCTCTTGCATCGCATCCTCCCAACATTTTACTCCTTTGGTCTGCTCATAAAAACAGGTTCTACTGCACTATCCTCAATAGAAGTAAGAGCAAAGTCAGCATATTCTACTGATTTAGTAGAGGCACGAGTCTTCCTTTCATAGAAATGATCCACTTTGCTGTCTTGCAAAGTCTGCAACAACCATTTAGGGACTGGTTTGGGCTGTCCAACACCTTTGTCAACACTTTGTTGTCCAAAGTGTTCTGAACTTGGATCTTGCTGTCCAGAGTCTTCAATAGGCTTCTCTTCACCATAAATAGGTTCTTCTTGATGAACTATGGGCTGCAAACTTGAAGAAGCAGTGGGCTGTCCACTAGAAGTAGATGGCAGTCCCTCCTCTTCATGATTAGATGGTGACACCAAATCTGGAAATACTTCAACATATGCATCATGGGGGCAGTCCCCTTTCATAACATGAGTGGGCGTAACATCATAGGAGATTTTTTCATCAAAATGAACATCACGACTCACTATGATCTTATTAGTATCCAAATTGAATAACCCATAGCCCTTGCTTTCACTACTATGGCCAACAAAGATGCACTTAACTCCTCTATCAAGTTTAGATGAAGCTTATCGGGAATGAAAGAATAAGCCGTGCAACCAAAGATGCAAAAGTGAGAAACCTTGGGCTTCTTACCATACCAAACTTCATATGGAGTCAATACCTTCAAGGCCTTAGTAGGACACCGATTGCTAATGTATGCCGCCATTATGACTGCTTCCGCCGAAAACTTTTGAGGTAGGCCCTTTGCCTTGAGCATGCATCAAGCCATCTTCATAACAGTGCGATTCTTCCTTTCGGCAACACCATTTTGCTGAGGTATGTAAGGAGTTGTCATTTGATGTTGGATACCTTTTCTTGGAAGATAAGCACCAAACATATTCTTGATATATTCCCCTCCTCGATCGGTGCGTAGGATCTTCAAAGATTGCCCAAATTGATTTTCTATCATTGCTAGAAAATCCTTAAAGCGTTGAAATACTTCAGATTTTGCCTTCATGGGATAAATCCATGTAAATCTAGAAAGGTCATCGATAAAAGTAACAAAGTACTTACACCTTCCAATGGATTCGGTCCTCATTGGACCACACACATCACTATGAACCAAATCGAACTTGCCACCAACTCGAATAGTTCCATCAATTGGAAAAGCTTGCCTTTGAAATTTTCCAAGTATGCATCCTTCGCATACATGTCCTTCGGGATGCTCAATATTAGGAATGTCTTCAACCATATTGAATCTCTTCAACATCTTCAAGCTAGCAAAGTTAAGATGTCCAAACCTCCTAGCATGCCATAATTCAGCCAACTCCAAAGAATGTGGACTTGATGCAATAAGACAAAATAATGAAGCCCTTCGCTCATAGGTATCCATAAGAAACAATCCACCACGCAATGTTCCCAAAGCAATGATTATGAGAGATCTCTTTGGGTCTTTGATAAGACATGTGTCTTCTTTGAACTTCACAACCCATAGTAGTAGAGACCGATGTGAGATGCTTCTTGATTCTTGGAACATAAGGTACATTGCGAATGTACTCCTCACCATTGGGTAATGTATGGTTTCGCTGAACTTTTTTTTTTTTACTTGTAAGGTTCAAAAATTGGTCTTCAATGCACTTTCACAAGCTTTGTGAAGACCTCTTTGTGATAAGTTATATGACGTGTGGCACTGCTATTAATCACCCATTCAAAAGATGAAAAAACAGCAACTTGTAAGGTTGAAGATGAGTTTTTTTTGGCTGAAAAACCAGCAAGAGGTGAAGTGGTAGAAATCTCATCTTGAGGAGAGATGAGATTATTGGTGACAAAAGCATAATCATTATTGAAAAGATCATCCTTTTCTTCAAATTGTTGTTCTAAAGTAATGATTGCTGTACTTGTATCGTTACCTCTTTCTTTTTCCTTTGCAAGCCTCTTCCTACATTCTTTGATGTGATGCCCAAAATTCTTGCAATAGTGGCACTTACCCTTCTTCTTGGAGCCTTGTCCTTGATCTTGAGCTTCCTTAGATTTTTGATCACCTTTGGAAGTGTTGGAAGAAGGCTTCCCTTTCCACTTGCCTTTACTTTTGCTTTTTGCAAAGAAAGCTTGATCCTCTTGCTCACCAAAGTTGATCCTTGTTTGCTCCTCTTGAAGAAGTAAGCCAACAAGTTCGTCGAAGGGGATTTGTTGTCTCCTAAGAGAAATGCTCAATGATGACACAAAGGGAAGGTAAGAATTAGGAAGAGAGTTGAGAGTAATAGATACAAATTGTGAGTCTTCAATCACACTAAGAAGCTTCTCTCGAAGATCCTTGATCTTTGTCAAGTGGTTCGTAAGCAAATCACCTTCTTGCATCTTCAAGAAAAAGTTGATTTCGAAGATATACCACTTTTGCCGCATTCTTTACTTGAAACATCTTGGCAAGAGTCTCCCAAGCACTTTTGGAAGTCTTGCAAGATCTAATATGTGGAAGGATAGATCTCTTCACCGATAATGCAACGACGAAATGTGCTTGTGCATCTTGTCAATCCCACTTCTTTTGCTCATCGGAAGACACAACCGTTGATGATGAAGTAGTTGCTCTAGTTGGTGTAGTAGGTGCCAAGGTAGGCGGCCTCTCTTCGTCACCATTAACTACTTCCCATAAACCTTTTGCAATAAGAAGGTTCTTAATCATGTAGCACCACAAAGAATAGCTTGTGCCATCCAGCCTATCTTTATTAAATAAAGAACCGATTGACTCCGAATCTTTAGCCATAATAGAAAAATCAGCTTGTAGTAGATAGGAAAATTTTTTTCCAAGACAAAATCTACTCATGGGTAGCAACCATAAAGTTGAAAATATGAGCACAATTGATTGCAATACTCCACGTGCAATTTGCTCAAAGTATAATGAAATAGGTGGCTGATTTCTGCACAAAAAACAGAATGCTCACAAATAGGTAGACTTCGAATGAAGCCAACACTAAAACCAGATCTGTGGCCAAAAATGAGTGCACAATACATGCACGTATAGGGCTGATGGTAGCGCCCTCCTGCAAGCCCACCAACAAGAAAATTTCAGCAAGAAATGTGTCAAAAACACATGTGTCTTCTTTTGTAGATGGCCGCCCTCTTACAAAGAAGTGGATCTGAAAATTTCAACATGTATTTGATTCAAAAACACAGATCTATACTCACCACCACAATCAGATCTCAACACTTTGATTTTGTCACCTGTTTCATTCTCCACCATAGCTTCGAAGTTTTGAAACATTCAAATGCCTTTGATTTTCCCTTGATCGTTTAGATTTATGTCTTTTTAGAGTAATCATCAATGAAGGTCGAGAAATAAAAAGCTCCACCAATGGACATTACCTTCATTGGCCCCCATAAATCTGAATGCACCAACTATGGCACTTGTTTAGCCTTTGTTGCCCCTTTTTTTATTGAACTTCTCCCTGTGTGACTTGCCTAGTACACACACTTTGCAAATGGACGACCTATGACCATCTTGAGTTTGCCAAGCAGCCTCAAGCTTTGAAGTTCGAATGTTCTAAATGCCTATGCGACAAATTACTTTGGGATATTGTAGTTGCTACTATTCTAGCACACTTTGTTACCACAACATTTAACTTGTATAAACCACAAGTTCTATCACGAGAGCCGTCAACAATCACTTTGAATCCATGTTTTACGTCCTTGACCTAACACTCTTTGTCGCTAAACTCCACTTTTAGCTTGTGATCTGTCATCGTGCCAACAAATAATGGAGTTTTCTACAAGCTAGAAACATACAAAACATTTTCAATTACCTTCACTTGTCCATTAGGAAACTGAATTGGTATGGTGCCAGTCTCCTGAATCTAGCATTCATCCCCATTCACCTAAGCAACCTTATCTCTATCATTGGTTAACACTAGCTTTTTGAACCATGGCTTGTTACCCGTCATATGTCTTGTTGCTCTCGAATCCACGAGCCAATGAGTATCATCCATGAAATCGTGTGATGCTAATGCTGTTGCAAATGTTGCAGCCTGATCTCCATTGCTGCTATCAAGATTTTCTTCGGCAAAATTGGTGAGTTGCTTTACTTTGCCCTTCTTGATATCTGCTTTCTTTTTGCGACAATCTTTGGCCCAATGTCCAGGGTTCTGGAAATAAAAACATTTGCCTTTCGTCTTTTTATCGGATGTGGAGCCTTGATCATCATCATCTGCTTTTGGCTTCTTTTGCCCTTTCTTGTACTTATGCTTCCCTTTAGCCAACATTGCTTGATCTTCTGATGGAGGTTGACATGATTTCACTACCTCATGCCTCTGCTCCTCCTACAATACAATGCCATGAAGATCCTCAAAGGTAGGCAACGTCTCTCTTGATGCATTGCCACTAGCAAACATATGAAAGTTATTTGATAACCCACTCATCGCCATGTGAACCAATTCAACATCCCGTATTTACTCTCTGATTGTCGTGAGTCGATCTCAATTTTTTGATGCGTGTGAAAAATGAGCTCACACTCGTTTTCCTCCATGCGAACACTACTTAGTTTGGTCCTTAGAAGCATCATTCGCGATGGATTTGCCGTTTGATATTGCACCTTGAGTGCTTTCTAAGCACTTCTCGTTGTGACAACTTCACTGATATGTGCAATGACATGGTCCTTCACTGACAAATTAGTCAAGGATATGGCCTTCTGTGCCCTTTTATCGTATGAGCGAATATTGACTGGAGTTGTTGGTCTTTGTTTGCCACCAGTGACGATATCCCAAAGTTCTCTCTCCATCAATATGCTCTTTATTTTAAACTTCTAGATACTATAGTGGGATACCCTATCCAACTTACTTGCTCCACTGAGCACTGATTCACTCAAACTTGCCATTTTGCCAAAAATCCTCAAAAAATTGCTTGGAACTGCAACCGTAGTCTAAAAATAGCCTTTTGAGTACAATTTGGATGCCTAAACTTGATTATAATGACCTGTCAAAAATTCTTACCAGGCCCCCTAGTCGCTTAGGTGACAAATTTGCCAATTGATACCTTTCAAACGTGAAATGCTTCATGCCACGTATTCTTAACTACGGCCTTTCTGAAAGGGTCAAATTGCTTCGGAGATTCATTGAGCTCATTCTTCGCGGTTATCTATTATAACCTCCACAATCGACCGAGTCAAGTAGATACACAACGTCACAAGAAGTTGGACGCTCACGATCCACCCCGCCATAGAGCTCAATCCAAGCTCACCCATTGTGCCCTGGAACCATCAACCTAGGTTCAAGCTGTAACCATCTTCCAGCAACGGCGACGTCCTATACCGCCGTCACCACCTTTGGATAGCAACCGCCTAAGTCTGGCTAGCACAAATAACAAGAAAGTCCTAGCATGCGCTAGTGCTTCTCCCTCCTCCTGCTCCTTGGAAGAGAGAATGAATCCTCATAAGGGTCCCTCCTCCTATATGTGCATAAGGGTCATAGGCTACCCTTTTTAGGGTCTTACACCTATATACACATAGGCTATGGAAGGCCGCCCCCAAAACCTAATCATTGGGTCAAGGCTGGAGAAGTGGACAAATGGGTCCACAACAAGTGGCAAGTCCCATGACACGTGGCTATCCAAGTCCACCAGTCAAAGTCAAGTCAAAGTCTCCAGTCTGCGTCCATCACCTCAAGTAAGTGTTGTGTTCATGGGCCCCAAGGGGTCCATAACACTCTTTTTTTGTGTATCGTAATTGCAGGTACAGTCTGAGTGCCCTTTATTTGGGGTGATAGCCCGCTGTTTGACTCAAAACGGCCTTAAAACAAGGAAACTAGGCCTTTTTGAATATTTTGAGCTATTTCTTTATTGTGAAGAAAGTTCGCCCTTCAGATTGAACGTGAACTTGAGGGTTTTTTTTAAACTGAAATATTCTGGAAACACAGACTTTCCAAAAGGAATTGAAGGTTGATAAAAAAAAAATCCATACCCCAAAAAAGAGTAACGTATTCACCTTCTTGAATTATTTTATTGCGCCCTAATCCAACTACTTTAAATATGTCAGTGCTGGTCAAAGCAAATTATCAAAAAAACACATTTGAGAAGCCGCACTGAACTAATTTGAACCAGGTATAAGATTTGTAAGTGTATGCTTTAAGTGCATCCAATAAAAATGAATTATGTTAGGATTTTGTGAAGGAAATAAGGACAATCTACTTCACGTAATTGGATTTCAAATTTTTTTTGAAGGGAAAAAAATACCAAATTCATTCATTTTTTTGTTGATTTTTACATTCTGCATATATAGAATGGAACATTCCGAACTAAAAGGTTCAAAATGGGTATCTATGGATCATTCAATACTGCTATTCATAGTTGCAACGAAATGCGTTTCGTTGCCCAGAATCGTTTTTGAAAAAAAAAAACAGAATACAATTTTTTTTTTGCTCATCTTCGCGGCTAGAACCGCGCCAGCTGTGGAGGAGGTAAATTTTTCTATGTTCAGCCTCAGGTGTCCGATCGGCGTGTGTGCATAGTCGGCAGGCATCTACTTGGCGATACGGAGGTGGTGTGTACGATGCCAGGGGGATTTGAGCTTCGTGGAGAGCGAAACGATCAGTTTTCGATATTTGGTAAGTATAGGCTTGATTTTTTGCAAGTGTTGACATTGAGCTGTAGGCAACCAAATCGAGCGTAGTTTGGCTCTAGACCACCTTTTTTCATGCCCACTGTGATTCCTACGGCGTCAGTTTCAGCCGTCACGGCACGCCTAGTGAGATTTGAACACCACATTCCAAATGCTTGTGTATTTTTGCCTTTTTCACAAAATGACTTGTGGGCAACTGATTCAGGTGATGTCTGAGCCTAGAATGCATTTCCACATGCCTGCAGAGACTCCTGTGACCTCCGTTCTGCCCGTCTACGTCCATATCACAAATTTCAATTTCCATGCCCTAATTCCATGTTTTTAGGGTTTAGGCGTGGAGCATCGTGCAAGCATCTGCCAGGGGCATGGTTTGGGCTTGCACTGCACTCCTTTACGCCTGCAAGGACTCCCACGCTAACGTCAGTCGCCCGTTTTTGCTCATACTGAAATAATTCTATCCCACGCCCTAATCTCGTGTGTTTTTTGGCACTTGCTATGATTTTACTAGAATCATTGTGATGTGTGCTCTGATGTGTTGAGCTCTGTTTTAGGCTGGTAATGTTTTTCAATGCAGTGTGTTCGCTTTTTGTAGACAGGAGTGTCGCATCATAGGCAGCCGTCGGCCAGGCATCATCACAGTGGGTAGGGCCATCCCAGGGCGTAGGATCACAGCCACCTTACACACAAACACGCAGGGGTAGACACAGGGGTTGGGGTAGGCAGAGGGGGGCTAGAGGAGGGGAGAGAGGCAAAGGTAGTGGTAGAGGTAGGGGGAGGATCCAGAGCCAGAGCACGCGGCAGAGCCAAGGCCACACCACGACGTATGGTTCCCTCCGGTTTTGATCCATCTGCAGACCCTTGGGATTTGCAGGCAGACACAAATTCAGATGATGTTTCCTACCATGACTCTGACGAGTCTTAGTTGTATAGTTCTCATTATGTTCACGGAACATCATTGTACCCCGCCATGTGGCCCGATACTATATATTATGATGATCCTATTCACAATAGTGTCATGATTCAGTACTGTTCTTTGAGAGAGAGAGAGAGAGAGAGAGAGAGAGAGAGAGAGAGAGAGAGAGAGAGAGAGAGAGAGAGAGAGAGAGAGAGAGAGAGAGAGAGAGAGAGAGAGAGAGAGAGAGAGAGAGAGAGAGAGAGAGAGAGAGAGAGAGAGAAAGCTTTATTAATGTCTTTTCCATGCCAAAAGGCATATAAGACTAATGAGGTACATGTCAAGTGTGTAGTAACCATGGGAGCGCATAGAACGTCTCCAAAACTGAAATAAAGAAAACAACTAGTATCAACTAAATAAACAAGTAATCATCTGGTCTGTGCTGGTGCTGTAGAAAGATGTAATGCGAGCCGCAACATGAGAAAGCGCTGGAGCCCGCTGGTGTCGTCTATGAGCATGAGCGTGTGTAGTATGTCTTTGTATATGAGGTATGGCTATCTTGGCAATATGGGAGGTACATCGTCTCTGATCTCTGTGGGCATGTAAGCGACTGTCATCCTCGTCGTCGTAGTAGTCATCGTCCTCGGGTACTGAGACACGTGATCTCCGTCTAGTAAGGAATGAAGTGATCAATGACTGAGATGTAATGTGCTGGGATGTCCCGTGTAGATCTCTCCGCAATATGAACATCTCGTGTACCATCAACGCGACACACCGTGGGTCCTCATAGGCTATGAGAGAACGTAGAGTGGTAGGTATGTCTCGAAACAAGCAGTGATATCTCCTTTTGATCTCATAATATACCGGGTATCTGAAGATAAAATGCTCCTCAGACTCCATCTCACCGAGGGAGCACAACTGGCAAATCCGCTCCACTTTGGGAATACCATGGAACCTTCCGTCTCAATAGCTAGCTGGTGAGAAGACACCCTGAGCTGTCCCAGTGTGAATCTGAGGCAATGTGATAGCCCTGAATCCAAGTAGCGTGGCATGACTGGGGTCCCTGATACATCCAGCTCCAAAAAGTAGGTCCGGTAGAAATGTGGCTTAACTCCTAACTGGCTGCTCCAAGTCCGCTCGTCTGATATACTGATGGGTACCCGAGGGAAGCGCAGTGATGGAGATACCAAATGACTCAAGTAGGAGGTGAGATGCCTGAGAGAACCATGATAGTCTATAGCCCTGATCATGAAGGCCATTTTTTCAACTTGATCTTCATTTTCACAGCTTGGAGATAGTCATGGCAGCCTTATATAACCTACCTATGTAATTGTTCTTTAGGAGTTATTGCTGCTCGTTTCTTTGTCATCTCTGGCCATCCTACATACATATACGGATCCATCACCGACATAACTAAATTTTATGCATTAATTTTATACATGGTTTGCTGTGGTTCAGTATGGTTCTGTACGATTTCATTTCAGATATATATATATATATATATATATATATATATATATATATAATATGAGACATGAGGGTCCGGGCCGGACATTCCTCGTCCGGCGTCCGGACCCGGACGCGTCCGACCCCTGGACGCGGGTTCGGACGCGTCCAATTTTTTTTTATTTTTTTTGTGTTTTTAATGCTATTTAACACTAAAAAGATTTAAAAAAAAATGTGGACGCATCCGGACCCCCGGATGCACCCTTGGTGCATCCGCGCCCGGACACAGACGCGCGTCCGGACGCATGGGTCCGCTTCCTTAGATATATATATATATATACATAGAGAAATTCAATATGGTTTCCTATGGACATTGAGTTCTTTTGACTGCCCAAAACTGGACATTGTTCCCGAAACTCCTGGCAAGCTGGGTAAGTTTACTGCTCTCACACCTTTTAAATTGTGATACCCATATTGCTCACAAAAAGAAATAAATCTTTGCGTTCCGGGAAACCCTAATGGGAAATCCCGGAATGCAAGCTGGATTGCAGGCTGTGACTATGGTTTAAATGTACACTAGTAAAGTAATTGGCTCCCTCAGCAAGTTTAAGGTGGTATGAGCTTTCCACAAGCAAACACTGGGTTTAAAGCTTAGGAGTACATTTACACAAGCTTCAACTTCCAAGTAGCTGATGATCACACATTATCTGTATACTCAGTATTCACTACTGCTATTGGCAACAAGATTCCACAATTCAGTGGTTCAGTTTAATGTACAATGTGTGATCTGTTCCATGCCCATAACATTTCTAAGTGTGTTGGAGAACTGCCAACAGTATAGACATCACAATTTCTGTGCAGCTGGACTACCACACTGGTTCCTATGGGTACTAATCAACTCCACCTTTAGCCAAATGCTAGCTCCTGCTGGAGGCATGGTTACTGAAAAAGAACAGGTGAAAACACTCCAAATCCAGAAAACTATGGCTGTACTTTATGCAAGGAACTGCATGTTATTGGTGCAGAGTGGTTGTCAAGCAACAATTACAGCAAAGTGAGTAAACAGAAATGCAATGCAGATGAACAAAGTATCTAGTGTTGTTAGATACTGGGAAAGAGATAAACATAACAATAAGAACTAGTGAAACTGGTTGACAATAGTCTAACCTAAAATCAAGTGTAGGAAGGGGTCCAAAATGTGCTGAAAACAGCAAACACTTTAAAAGTCTCGCCTACTGATCAATGCCTTGAAATGTCACCCAATGCACTTGTTGATGGCTAATGGATTTACAAGATATTTTGAAAGCAACAATCTTTACAAAGATGTGTGCACCAACTCCCCTCTCTTGTTTTGTGTGCCACACCTTGTCATTCTATTGAGCAAAAGCTTTTGACAAACTGGACCATTCAGTTCTCTCTTTACTCGTATTTTAAATTTGGTCTTAACACAAAAAAGAGATCAAGTTTGTGGTTCTTATCAGCATTCCCATCTCAGGGAATAGCATATCACAGTGTCAATGGTTTAGAGAGTTTTTTGGTCTTAATAAGCGTGAAGATGGCTTATAAAATGATGTTTTTGTGCATGGCTGAAATCAAATATCATATTTATATAACTGAAAACATTTAAATTCTATGACACGCTAACCGTAGAAGTATAATTGTGATATGGTTGATGATTCGGATATTCTGTGTTTTGTAGATTTTGATTGGTCCCTGAACAATCAATACATATGCTCATCCTCTCTTGACAAAAGTGTGAGAATTTGGGATGTCAGTAGTGGACAGTGTGTGCGTGTTATCTACGAAAAATCTGCACAGCTCTGTATTTGCTTCAATTCTGTAAGTGCAATTAATGTAAGAAAAACTACAAATTCCTGAGTTTGGGCTGACAAAAATTTTATTGTTTATTGCAGCAAAGATACTGTTTTTTGGTTTTTTGTTTTCAGAATGTATGCTACAGTAGATGTATATACATCAAAATTTACTAGCTAGCGAGTTCAAATCTCATCATTCACGCCAGTTAAAAACATAGGGTGGACTCTAGGAACAGAAGTGTTAGTCACCCTGTGAAGACTGTTAGTATCTGCCAAATCATAATCAAAACAGGTTATCAAGACCGGAACCTTGATTCTATCCTTCTGCTTTTTCTAATTACTGAAAATCACTGGGTACGTACAAGAAGGTTAATTATCTAGCTGATGTATCTTTGACATTACGTGTGGGATAATGTACAACATCTTTTCCTTTTTGTTCTTAGTCATTGATGCTGTTGCTGATCATTCAGTGGTTTAAGCATCTTCTGTGTGTACGTATTTGGAGGACAGCTTTTTAAAGAATTTGGTTATCTTTCTGGGAATCATTAAAGACTTAGCATGATAAACACTTTTCCTTTGCAATGGGCATTCAGTCTGTTTCTAGATTTTTGTACAAGGTGTGACCAGCTGGTCTTGGCTTATTCCTGTGTCGTTAAGCATGCATTTTTCCAACCAGCTGCCTTTGCTGTATGTTTTAAAGAAGCTCAAGCATTGAAACTGGTTTCCGTGCAAGTTGTTAATTCACTGGGGACACTAATGTAGATGATTTGCTCGTTAGTGTGCCTTCATCATTCTGGGCATAGTCTTCACATCTGTGATAGAAAGTCAGAAAGTTGGTCTTTGGATATCAATGCTCATTAATCCTTAATACTTTTGCATGTGACTTGTACATATCCTTGTGGGCCGATGACATGAGCATTGATATAATGCTTCTTGGTGTTATCAACCTGTGGGATCACAGAGAATTGAACCTGAGTGGGGCGAGCCCAACTCAAGCATGATACACCAACTGACCACATGTGGGAAGATAGCTTGATATAATGGTCTATACTCCTTAGCAATAATGGAGTTTTTGCTGGTGAACTTCAAAATTGTGAGACCGTGTAAGTCTTTTTTGTTAGTCTTGCATCCTATCTTACAGGGGAGAATGCTACATTTCCAGAAGACAGCCAATTAGTTGATGTACATTCAAGTCACACGTGTCTAAGCACATTTATTTGTATGTATTACCTTGATAACTTGTCCTAGCATGGACAGGAACTAAGGATTCTTGGCTAGCTGTATGTAACTGCGGTTGTCACAGTGGATCACTGTGGGTACAACTTACTGGATCTGTAGGTCTTCTGGTCGTTATTATAACTAGATTGCCTCATAAGATAGGTAGCTGCCTGCGTCGTCGCTGTGTTCAGCTTCCATACATGGCAATGCAAGAAGTGACTGTTTTTTGCTGCATAAAGTCTCTGCTCCTGATCCCAAAGGAAATGTGTAACATGTTGTGGACATCTTGTCTGTCTTATCTCCTTCCCAATCAAAACAAAGTTGAAGCGCTCAATTTATAGATAATGTGTAAGCTGGAAAGGAAAAATAGGCCTGGTGAGCAAAAGCTTAGAGAGCAGCTTAAAATAGTTGTGAAAAGTCCAGCTTGGTAAGATATCTTTCTACCATGTAGCGATGGACATGCACCACACAGATATGGTTAGCTAATAGCTCTTTGGCTGGTGATTGTTTGTTAAATTGAATGGCCACTCCTTCACGTTTGATGACAATTTATGTCTTGGAGACAAATTTTGGAGGATCTTCAATCAGCCATGGTAAACTTAGATCTCAAAGAGGATTGTGCTTAGGACCTTGTAACATCTCAAGAATAGTAGATTATATATAGACTTTTGGTGTGTCCCATGCCACTTTCTACAACTATGTAACTATTGTCACTTTGTAATCTACCTGCTCATTGTCTTCTTATGCATAAGGTGGTGGCATGACTAATGGTTGTTGCTCTTGTATAGCCATCCAATTGAGGACGTGTTATGCGTCATGTGTATTTGTTAAAGACGAATGTGAGGAAGACTATAAATGAGCCTTGATTTGTTTTCTCTGGGAACATTGTGAGGCGTGTGTTTTGTTGATCCCATTATCACAAAATAGACTAGTTCATAGTATCAGAGGGGAACATCAAAATTTTATTTTTGTTTTTTTTCTAGATGTACTAATAAAGTATATGTGTTTATAACTCCACGATAAAACGATTTTCTCATTTCAATGCATTTGTGTTTAGAAAACATCTCTGGTAGTTCCCTTAATGGATTCGAGTTAATTATGGCAAAACATTGCAATATCTTTTCTCCTGGATAAACATTGGCGCATTTTGACTCAGTGAAATAATACTTGTATTATGATCATGCATTAAGCCTTTTCCACGCCCTCATCTACAGAAATTTATTCTTAGTTGCGCTTGTTATAACTATAAATTCATAACTAAATGGTGCTTAAAAATAGTTATATACAATGTTTTTACCTGTTTGAGTGTGTAAAGTGTGGGATTTATCATACCCACCCATAACAAACGCTTTTGGTGAGTAGTTTATATAACGCACATTTCGAAATTCTTTGTGATTATGACATTTAAGAGTGTTATACGTCATTCAATCCTATGAATATTAGCTAGCCAAATTTAGTCCAAGAATACATCCATGCAATGCATTCTAAAATTGAGGAGTTCAACACAGCCAAGGGATTGGCCCGTGTCTTCAACCCACCTACTTTGGATTAAATTTCAATCTAATGCCGTGGGCGTTTAGCACCAAAATCACAAAGAACATGATGGCTTCTCAGAGATCGTGCAGGTCTTGATAATGAGGCAACATAGTTTTAGGTGTCATTTTTTGAGTGTCTGATTTAATGCTTTCTTGCAAATGAGCTGCAACCATTTTGGAACAGTGTGTGAGAGTTGCATTAGCATGATAGAGGCTTGTTCTTAGAAATTGAAGAGTCAAGCTAGCTCTTTAAGTTTAACTTTTGAGTTTGAGTGTGCCTAGTCATCTTTTCGCTCATACAAAGTGTTGGCCTTATCTGGTCATACCTCCTAATTATTAAGTATTTATTGCTTGTAGTTATCTTAAGAGATGGATATCTATTTTCGTCTTTGCACAACTCCAGCCATAAGGAGTAATGCACGAATCTCAAACCTGTCATCTCAAATTCTTTTCGTAGGTCCTCTTTATTAGTACTTGTAAGCACTAGATCATGCATGCATAACACTGTGCACAACAAGGTCATGTTGCTAGTTTCTAATGTATGAATCAGTTTTTGATTAGCTTCTTCAAAACTCTAATATCTTAAATTATTATCAACGTGAATGTACGATCCATTGTGGTTCTTTGCTTTAAGGCCATAAAGTGTTGTTGTAAACTTATGAAGCATATTTTTTCCCTTTTTTCCTCAAATGCTTGCAACCGCTTCATATATACCTTTGTTCTTAACATAGTTGCAGCGCGATTCCCGAATCGCGATTCAGAATCGCGATCAGAATCGCGATTCCGATTCGCGATTCGGGATATTCCCAGAATCGTGTAGAATCGATTTTTTTTTTTTTTTTTTTGAAATTTTTTAAGGCAATATGGGTATCAGATGAAAGCTCTGATCGAGGGGATTATGATTGTGTAGTTTGCCGACTGTTTCGGGTGCGAAACACCAAAAAGTGTGTTTTCACTCGGGGAGTTGGAAGGCCAAATCATGAAGAGGCCTTACCAGGGGGCTACCGCCCCCCGAACCCCCCGTTTCTTGGGGGGCTACCGCCCCCCAAACCCCCCGTTTCCCGGGGGGCTACTGTCCCCCGAACCCCCTAGAGCTTCTTGCTATATAGACACTGTAGATAAAAATGCCACCGCCCCCCTGTAGATAAAAATGAGGTCCAAATGCGCGCCGAGAAGGGCCCAATATTTATGCCCCCAACTGTATGTACATTGCACTCACATCTCCAGTGAACCAATTGCAAAAGTGATCATCATCCATACAGTTGATAGTCCAAACTATAGCATTAACATTTACTGAAAACCAGAGCAAATGACAACCGGATAGCTACTGAAAATAAGATCTGTTTGTGCCTCATCTACTGCACTTCTGAGAGGCAAAACGCTGGTTTGACCATTGATCCCCTAAAAAAAAGTTAAGCAATAAGCTATTTTTCCAATTTTTTTTTTTTTTTGTTTTTTGTTTTTTGCAATTCTGGGTCGCGAATCGCGACCCGCGAATCGCGACCCGCGAATCGCAGACCCAGCGAATCGCGATTCGTTGCAACTATGGTTCTTAATACCCATTCAAGAAGGCACTTTTGACATCCACCTGCTGGAGATCACAACCAAAATAAGCTGCGAGTCGTATAAATATCCTTAGTCTGACACAATATGGACGGAGAGTACCGTCTTGTAACATAAGGGGCACATTTAGAAAGTAGTTTGCTTCTCACTCATTTATATAAAAAGGCACATGCCCCTTGGGAATGTGAGCTTGATATTTTGGTTTGACCATCATGGTTTATTACATATCATCGCAAGGTAGGTTAGACTTATAGTTGAAACTTGAACCTTTTAGGACTCTTTTGGATGAATAATGTTATATTAACATGTTCCAGCTCTCCATACTTTTGGACCTTACTTAGGCGCCAGTGTTTAGTCGAATCAGGTTCGCAAACATGCTAGATAGAACTCAGTTCGGACATGACATTTTGGATCATGGAGTTTATGCTGAAAAATCATACTCAAAGGTAGTAGTTTTCTTGGCTGGGATGGGATCAGTGTCGAGGATCTTATTGGCAATATAGTTAGCTAATTTGCAAGCAATCTATCATCAATCAAATAAGCAGAACAAAGAGGTCACACCACAACCCAAGAGAACACTTTGGAACTATATTAACAAAAAGAGACTTAAGGGTACATATACACAGTCTATTTTTTGTGGGGTACCACTGCATGGCAGTTCGGTCCCCGTTACGAGACGCGTGTCCCAACTTTACACTACGTGTGCTGTTAAGTTGACACTCATGCACACTATTACATAAGCAGTAAAAAACTCGAAAACACACTGCTAAAAGCGGAAAGTCATGAAACTGTAAGAGAAACTCGGGCTTACTTATTCTAACACTCTCCCTTAAGCCCTAGTTTATCTAATGAAATAGATGTAGTGCATTGTAAGACAAAGAATCAGTTAGCTGACATACTCACTAACGCTTTAAGTACTGATAAGTTTGAGTTTTTTAGAGTAAAGTTCTTTGTTGGAAAATAAAATGCTCCACCAATAGACATTACCTTCATTGGCCCACATAGGTCAGAGTGTATCAACTCAAGCACTCGTTGTGCCCTTGTTGCTCCTTCTTTGTTGAACTTCTTCTTATGTAACTTGCCTAGCACGCACTCCTTGCAAATGGACTCTTCTTTGTCATCCAAGCTAGGTAGACCTATTACCATCTTGAGCTTACGAAGTAGCCTCAAGCTCTTGAAGTTCAAATGCCCCATATGTCTATGCCATAAATCACTTTGTGATATAGATGTTGATGCTAATGCATTGCACTTCGTAACAACAACATTTAACTTGTACAAACCACAAGTTTTATCCCTAAAGCCATCATCAATCACCTTGAAACCCTGTTTCACATCCTTGATCTGGCATTTCTTGTTGTTGAACTCTACTTTCAACTTATGATCTGTCAATGTACCAACAGATAATAGACTCTTCTGAAGACCAGGAACATACAACACATATCTCCATCGTCAGTAAGCTCTAGTTTTTTAAACCATGATTTGTTGCCAGTCATGTGTCTCGTTGTTCCTGAGTCCACGTACCAATGCTTGTGATGAATATAATGTTGCGATGCTAATGCTGTCGCAAATGCCGTGCCTTGATCTTCATTATTGCTATCATTTTCTTCCTCGGCAAGGTTGGTCAACTGCTTCACTTTTCCCCTCTTAATGTCCGCCTTCTTCTTGTGACAATCTCTTGCCCAATGTCCAGGCTTTTGGCAATAGAAACAATTGCCTTTCTTCTTCTTGCCTAATGTGGATCCCTGATTGTCATCCTCCACATTCGACTTCTTGGATTGCTTCTTATATTTATGCTTCCCTTTGGCTAGCATTGCTTGCTCTTCCGATGAGGGTAGTCGAGCTTTTACCACTTCACGCTTTTGTTCCGCTTGTAATATGATGCCGTGAAGATTCTCAAAATGTTGGTAGCCTCTCCCTTGAAGCAATGCCACTTGCAAACATTTGGAAACTTTCGGATAAGTCATTCATAGCTGTGTGAACTAGCTCAACATCCCTTATTGGCTCTCCAATGGCTGTCAACTGGTCTCTTAACTCCTTTATTCGTGTAAAATAGGACCCTATGCCCTCATTTTCCTCCATGCGAACACTTATGAGTTTGGTCCTTAAAAACATCATTCAAGAGGGGTTCGCCGTCTGAAACTGTGTCTTGAGTGCATCCCAAGCACCTCTTGCTATTACAACTTCACTAATGTGGGCAATGACATGATTCTTCACTGACAAATTTATTAAGGATAGGGCCTTCTGCGCCCTTTTGTCAAATGCACGAATATCGGCAGTTGGCCGTTGTTCCACCCCAGTGATGATGTCCCACAGCTCCTTTTCCATGAAAATAATTTTCATTTTACATTTCCAAATGCTATAATTGGATACCCCACCCAATTTGCTAGCTCTCCAAGCACGGATTCCCCTAATCTTGCCATTTTGTCAATAATTGCTCCTATAGAGTCTTAATGAGGTCCAATGACAAGCTTATAGAGCAATTTGAACTTTTAAAAGTCAAAGTCTGACCAAAAAAGTTTCAGGCCCTCCCGCCGAAATTTGGCGGAATTTTTGAAAAACGCTCCAATGAGGGATCGGCAGCTACCTTGCCCCTGAAATGGTGTGGTTTGCCCCTTGACACGCTTTCTCCCCGCGGTACGACAATCACTTTGCCCAGGAGAAGTTGTACTTGCAAGGTACAGTCCTTTTCTGCTCTTAATTTGGAGGAATTTGGCCTTTGGACGGCCTTAAACGAAGAAATGGACTAAAAGATATGGGCTTTTGAAGAAATTACCTTGAAGTAATTTCACATTTCAAACGAATTTGAGCTTCAGGGCCCCTTTCCATTTGAAATTTTTTTATGAAGTTGAATGGCAGATTGCACTTCGGATCTCTTTAGATGAAGTGTGCAAATTTGCCTTGAGAATCCCACGGTTCTCTCCCTTTCTACGGTTGAGATCAACCAATCAATAACCTTTGATTTCCTTATCCGACGATCTTGGAGCATTGGGTGCGCTAAACTAGCCCCTTCCAGCCGCAGATTACTTGAAAACACTATGGGCTATTTCCAATTGGGCGCGCGCGCAAGCAATCGCGACTCCTCCCTTTCTCCATTCTTGCTCCTGTTCTTCCAAGCTTTATGCTTGTTGATGGCTATGTCACCTATCTCTCTCGCTCTGGGCCGCGGCTGTCTATGGCCTTCTGACAACTTCTCTTCTGCACAAGGGCGCCCCTTTGTAGATCTTCACAGCTCACCATCCTGTTTTGTATAGAGAAAGATCAAGGATTTACTCCCCTGAAACCTTAGCACATGAAAAAACAAGAGGTTCTTGATCTTTTAACCACCTCTTTTTGGGATTTTTCTGGCAGTCTCATACACCATTGAGGTCACCCTACTGCAAGGACTCTCTTCGAATTTACGGCTTCACGATTGATGCACAATTGAATACAAACAACCTGTGCTTCTCAGCAACCCTCTGCTTGCTCCAATCAACTTGAAAATTTGACAATTTTCAGTTTTGCTCCCGGATCTAGCCAATAGCTTATACAGCCTCAATTCTTCTGCACATGCAAAAGATTTGCTTGCTTGACTAACCGTAAACGGTTCTTCGAATTGTCCCAAAATTTGGCTTCCAGCTAACATCGAGCTGCACCACTCCCAGGCTCCGATACCATGTCGAGGATCTTACTGGTAGTATAGTTAGCTAATTTGCAAGCAATCTATCATCAATCAGATAAGCAGAAAAGAGAGATCACACCACAACCCAAGAGAACACTTTTGAACTGTATTAACAAAAAGGGATTTAAGGTACATATACACAGTCTATTTTTTGTGGGGTACTGCTGCATGGCAGTTCAGTCCCCGTTACGGGACGTGTGTCCCGACTTTACACTACGTGTGCTGTTAAGTTGGCACTCATGCACACTATTACATAAGCAGTAAAAAACTCAAAAACACTGCTAAAAGCGGAAAGTCATGAAATTGTAAGAGAAACTCGGGCTTACTTATTCTAACAATCAGCCTGTGTGATCGTCTCTTCTACTACTAGTACGTATATCCCAATGTGATCTTTACATATGTTCAGTTTTTATTTTGAGTAAGGTTTTATTTAATCTTCTTGATGGCATGCCTAATGAATAATTGACTTGGAAGTCCTTTTTGCATTCTTCATCTAAATGTTAACATCAGGTATCCTTAGCACACTTTATATAGAGGACCTTCGAATTGGACACTGCACATCATGCTGTTATTTTCCCATGTAAGCAGCTAAATGTCGTAACACTGTTTATACAGATTATTTTGTTTTAGAATGCACATGCACAAAGCATCATCACGTGAAGCATAGAAGCTGAGGCATGGAACAGACTCATCATTGGAACTCGTATTGATTGTTTTACAAATGTGTATGTTGATGCAGGTAAATAACAATCTTCTGTTAGTCGGGAATGGACAGAAAGAAGTGAAAGTAAGTTCTGATTCCAAATCTCCCCATACATCTTCTTGCAGACTTTGATACTTGACTAATAGGTGATTGCTTTTCTAAGTTTTCTCTGTCATGGGATCTACTGAACGCAAAGGAGTTGATATACACTATTGGATGACTTCATTGCTCCGTCTTCATTCCCTATATGAAGTTGGATCTAGTTATTATGTGGATAACCAGTTTCATTGTGCCAAAGTGGTCTTTCTTCAACATTGTTTTGAAGTTCTTTGCTGAAATTTATGGATGACCCAGATAATGGTGCCGGATCCAGGTATTCAACTTCAGCACCGGAAGACAGCTACACAGGCTCTCTGTTGAAAAAAATATCACAACAATGGACATAGATAATGCTGGCCATATCTTGTTTGCTGGTGATGCGCAGGTATTCCCAAGAGGCTATCCTTTGTGGGTGCAATGGATTGCTTTATGAATGAGTATGCCCCTTCACAATTTTCATCTTCATTGGCATGATAAAGTTTTCTCTGTGTCAGGGTTGTATTCACAGCATAGTAGTTGACACACATACGGGTGCACTCTCACGTGCACATCGAAACACTATGGGGTTATCACACCGTTCACCTACCACAACCGTGCAATTTAGAACTTTCTCATTATTAGCAGGTGGCCCTGTGCTGCTGGCTTCCAATCAAGATGGTACTCTCCGATTTTTCAGGTGAGTGTTATTTGGAAGTAATTATCCATTAGCTTTAGGGGTTGCATTTCAATGAACGTAACTCATGTGAGTAAATAATCATAATGGGAAGCACTCAAGCTCTTGGTTTAAATGAGTAGTAATGCTTGAGAAAGTCTATCACACGTCAGGCTTTGAGAACATTCTACTTGGCTGTGTAGATAAGGAATTGTTTGAACATTTATGCATAACTATCTTTCTTATATTTAAGATTTGATCTTGGTGCAGTGTGGCATTGGAAGTCAAGGGTTACCTATCGTTGAGATGCTCCTTGCATCTTCCTCCTCATGCAAGAAACATAAGGGCGTCTTTCTGTCCCCTTTTGTCTTTGGAAAAAGGAGAATTTATTGGTACATATTTAAGTCTCTCACCCTCTCTCTCTCTCTCTCTCTATATATATATATATATATATATATATCTCAATTTAAGCATCAAGGCCCTGTTTTGAATTGTGTTGGCATGCTTGATTTTTAGGGAGAACATAAAACGAGTTATGAATTATCACCATTACAATGCTTACAGCCGTTCACTGATTGAATGTGTTAATGATGTACTTTTTTCTTGACATCATTGTTCCTTTCGCTTAAGATATATCACGTAGATACATGCATATATTTGAAATCACGTAGATACATGCATATATTTGAAAGAACATTCACATACATCAAAACTGATACTAGATGACTGTGATTCATGTTGTGAATCTCTTTATCATCATTTTAGGGACCTTGTGTACTTTGAGTGGTAACACTAACCTCCACTTCACATGTATGGCCCCATTACGGTCAATTTGTAATCCTTTGCTTTATGCTATTTAAACTTCAATAATGGCACAATTTTGAAGACTTTTTTTGCTTTTGGTAGCTTCTCTGCAGGTCTAAATTTGGAGGTAAAAACTAGTTAAAGTGACAAGCACTTCAGGGGCAAGAATTCTAGTGGTCCTTTTGCAGATTGGATACATGAGAAGATAATACTTCATAAAATAGCTTAGTGTAGTATGACCAACTCTTTAAGAACAGCCATAGATTCTTGACCGAATGTAAGCATGGTAATATATATATATATATATATATATATATATATATATATAGAGAGAGAGAGAGAGAGAGAGAGAGAGAGAGAGAGAGAGAGAGAGAGAGAGAGAGAGAGAGAGAGAAAGAAAGCAAGCTTTATTAACGTCTTTTCCATGCCAAAAGGCGTATAAGACGAAAGGAGTGCATCATAAGAAATGGAACTTGGACGGAACAATGCCGTTAATAGAAAACTAAATTAAAACGTAATTCGCTATGTAAAAAAGCTCATCTCTCACGCAGAAGAGGAAATAAATGACTAGCTCAAACATCTCTCACGTAGGAGAGAGGGAGACGAATATGAAATTTTAAGTTATGTAATTTGAACCAAGACCGGGCGTCTGTCTCGAAAGAGAGCCCGTAGACCGTTGGCCCTAGCATCTGCGATAATTTTCTTTCTCCCAGTCCATTGAATGGGCGTCAAGTCTTCATCCATAAAAATAGTAGATCCCTTTAGGCAAGCTCTTTTACGTAGAACCTTTTGACGAAGCAAAGCATCCTTGAAACGCAGAAACACTGTAGTGGATTGGAGCTTACCCACCCAAGCAGCAGATATGACATCCTCTTTGAGAGCAAAGGTGGAATGAATGAAAGCATTTGACATGCCATGTCAACATTACTCTTGATGATAGGACCAAGGAGGATCCATCTTCAAGAAGAGATACTTTTGTTGGATATGGTGAGGTGAGTAAAGCCTACAGAGAGAGAGAGAGAGAAGAAGAAGAAGAAGAAGAAGAAGAAGATCTTTTAATGGCCTTAAGGCATCTAAGACAGGCAAGTACATCCAAATATGATAGAAACCTGACAAAACAATGCCGTCTAACAAAATGTAACTACAAACCAAAACTAACTAGGAAGAGAGAGTAGTAGTCCAAGATTATGTGATACAAAGACCACTTAGAAATATAACTGGGAAACTCTTCAATTCTCAATCTCAGACGCAAACTTTAGCTATACGCTTTTGTTTGGACTCAACGAAATGAATGTTAACATCCCTGTAGATCATGTGTCTACCAGTGTCTTTTGCTTCCTTTTGGGCTTTCTGGCGTTCCACAACTTGGACAAAGGTGAGATCTTCATCTAGAAAGATATGGGTATCTTTCAATTTAAGACGTTGCCATAGTACATCTTGTTTGGCCTTCGTCGAGGTGAAGCGCAGGACAAGGGTACTAGGATCTTTCTTGGTACGCCAAGCTGTATCCAAACCTTTGTCGTGATGCTGGAGAGTATCTTTCAAAAATTGTATGGCTTCACTAATAGCATCCTAAGAATCAGGGATGCAAGTGACACGGATGTTAAGAGCCTTTTGCTCTTGCAATTGGCGCTCAGAGAGTGCAGCAAAGAGTTGAAAGAAACTGGAGCATCTTTGTTTGGACGTTTAACCCATTCAGTTTTGCTGTCTTTGAGAACAGCTACCTAGGATTGGACAACCATATGGTGCTTGTCCACTTCACCTTCGATTTGCTGAATCTTAACTAGGTATTGACTTCAACTTCACATTTGATAGTTCTTATCTCCTTCTTGATGTCTTCAATGGAAGTATCCAATTTGCAGAAGGTCTTCTTGATGTCTTCAATGGAAGTATCCAATTTGTCTTCATGGAGAGCAGTGATAAGATTGTAGAGTGATGGAGACACCGGGGTGAGTGGAAGAGCAATATTAGTGCTTTCATCATGGATTTGATTAGATGAAGAGATAGGAATAACAAAGATAGAGCTAGGCGTGGGCTTGGGTGTGGTGGGTGGTAGCTCTAGCTGAGCTGAAGCAAGAGCAATGGGTGTAGTAGCAAAACCTAGAGCGTCCGGGGCATGGGGAGGGGAGTGGGATCTCCCTTTTCGAGGCATTGTATGGAGCAGTCATAATGTGGAGCAACACGACTGTGACCCCAGTGATGGAGCTACTCCGCAGTGGAGCATGTGACCAGCGATAGAGCTACTTCATGGAGGCCTCAGGTTGTCATCACACCCCTACCCAGCACGCAACAAGCAGCAGGCGTGATGACGTGAGAGCAGCAGGCGAGAAAGAAAGAAAGAAAGAAAGCTTTATTAGCGTCTTTTCCATGCCAAAAGGCGTATAAGATGAAAGGAGTACATCATAAGAAATGGAACTCCGACGGAACAATGTCGTCAACAGAAACTAAATCAAAATATAATTCGCTATGTAAAAGAGCTCATCTCTCACGCAGGAGAGGAAATAAATGACTGTAGCTCAAACATCTCTCACGTAGGAGAGGGAGAAGAATATGAAATTTGAAGTTCTGCAATTTGAACCAAGACTAGGCGTCCGTCTCAAAAGAGAGCCTGTAAACCATTGGCCTTAGCATCTATGATAATTTTCTTTGTCTCAGTCCATTGAATGGGCGTCAAGTCTTCATCCATAAAAATAGTAGATCCCTTAAGGCAACCTCTTTTACGTAGAACCTTTTGGCAAGAGAGAAAGAAAGAAAGAAAGAAAGCTTTATTAATGTCTTTTCCATGCCAAAAGGCATATAAGACTAATGAAGTACATGTCAAGTATGTGTTGACCATGGAAGCGTGTAAAACGTCTCCAAAACTGTAATAAAGAAAACATCTAGTACAAAATAAATTAAAATAGACACGTATGCGAGAGTGTGTGTGCATAATCCTATGTATCCATGTCAAGATATCAGGACTATGTTGATGATGATGCTGCTGCTGTACTGATGCTGTAAAAAGATGTAATGCGAGCCGCAATGTGAGAAAGCACTGGAGCCTGCTGGCGTCGTCTATGAACATGAGCATGTGTAGTAGTACGTCTCTGTGTATGATGTCTGGTGATCCTGGCGGTAACGTGATGATGGAAAGTGCACTGTCTCTGATCTCTATGAGCATGTAAGCGGCTATCATCCTCATCGTCGTCATAATCCTCATCCTCAGGCAGTAAATCACGCGATCTCCGTCTAGTAAAGAAGGAAGTAATCAATGGCTGAGAGGTAAAATGTTGGGATGTCCCGTATAGATATCTCCGCAGTATGAACATATCGCGTACCATCAGAGCGACACATCGTGGGTCCTCATAGGCTATGAGAGAGCGTAGAGTGGTAGGCTTGTCAAACAAGCAGTGATAACGCCCTCTGATCTCATAGTATATCGGGCATCTAAAGATAAAATGCTCCTCAGACTCCACCTCTCCTAGAGAGCATAACTGACAAATCCGCTCCTCTCTAGGAATACCATGGAACTTCCCAGTCTCAATAGCTAGTTGATGAGAAGACACTCTGAGCTGTCCCAGTATGAATCTGAGGCAATGCGATAGTCCTGAATCCAAGTAGCGTGGCATGACCAGGGTCCCTGATGCATCCAGCTCCAAGAAATGGGTCCGGTAGAAAGCTGGCTTAACCCCTAATTGGTTACGCCAAGTCCGCTCTAGATATGCGCGATAGAGAAATCGTCTGATATACTGATGGGTGCCTGAGGGGAGCTCTGTGATCCTTTTAGACATCCTCGTCTGTGTAAAACCGTTTGCCGAAGGTTTGCATCTATAAACCGCATAAAAACCATGGAGGGTTTGGAGCTTACCCTCCCAAGCCGCAACCCCAGATACTGAAAAAGTGGAGGAAATATATGCATTTGATTCAGCAAGCAGGTCTTTTCCTTCAAATTTCACTCCTCGTACCCTGATGTTGAGTGTCTTCGCCATCCGCTTTTCTTGCTCTTTCATTGTCTCGGAGATGACTTGTTTTGGATTTAACCACTTCGGCCCATAACTTTGTCGAGATTTGAAACTTTTCTTCAAGGGTTTTAACTTTTCCAGCAAGGGCAGAAAGCGAATCCTCTTCCAAATGTCCTCCTTCTACTTGCTCATCTTCTGCCAGTTGTTCTTTGAGAAGCTCATTTTCCACTTCCAACATCCCTATTTTCCTTTGTAACTGGGCCACTGTAGTTTCACCGGATATACGAAAGGCCTGTCTTCGTAGTTCTTCTTGTATTGCGTCAATGTGGTGACAGAGTATAATGGTGCCATTAAAGGATGGCTTGGAAGAATATGTGGAACCCGAGTATTCACTAGGAACAGCATTAGCTTGCACTGGCGTAGAAGAGGCAGGTGTAGAAACAGAAGACTGCACAGATGTGGAGGTGGGCAGCAACACTGAGGTAGTATCTGGTGACAGCGTTGAGGTTAAGGCCAACGCTGGAGCCGCAGAGGTAGAGGTACGTGGGGGGCAGTGTGGGCTTCCCTTCCCTTTCTTAGCCATAGTCTAGCAGGTAAGGGCGTGGAGCGCTCCACAATCAGGCAGTGATCAGGCAGGCAGCACTGATGGCAGCCAGCGTGGATGGCAGTCAGCAGCAGGTGGGAGAGAGAGAGAGAGAGAGAGAGAGAGAGAGAGAGAGAGAGAGAGAGAGATTTTAAGTACCGAAAATGATGCACAAGAAGAGATAAAATGCATCCAAGTACATTATACCTAGTGGAATGCTATTTTTATAAGCAAGAAAGATGTAAGCCTCAACTGGAGCTTGTTGAAGTGTAAGCAGAAGCTGACTAGCACAATGTGTGATGTGGTCATGCTCACACTTGAGGAGGGAATATACAAGCAATGTAGAGACACAGCTAGCCTAATATGAAGTAGAACTATTGGAAAGACATAATAGTTTGTGTCCATGTTGATGTAGCTACGTTGTTTGTCAACTAGGTTGTGTCTAGCATGGGGTCCGAGAATGAAAAACACTTGTACTCTGTTCTATGGTCAAGGTCAGATGTACATATTTATAGGTACACATGTATGTGTCTCTGATATTGTTGGTGAAGTATTTGTCCAAATTACTGATTGTGGGAGATAAGGTGTAAATTGTGACCAAAACAGCATGAGAACTGTAACAGGGTCGGAAGAACATAAAGGCATCAATATGGATAATATAGGCAAAGCATGTTGCAAGAACTATCTTGCATACAAAGAGATGCCTTTTTCATCAAATATAGGTAAAAAACTAAGAGTGCCACCTGAATTTAGTAATTGTTGTGGGCGATACAACCTTTACAAGTATAGCCGAAGACAAAATTATAGACATGGAATAGCAGACAACAGTAGAAATAGATGGCTTGGCAGAAGATCTGTTCTGAATTGCGATTGTCTATCTTCTCCCCTACAAGTGTTAGTTGCTCTCATATCTCTGCAATCCTTGTGATGTGCTCAGTGACTGATTCACCTTGTTCTGTCCTTAATTTTTACAGTTGATCTCTCAAATAAAGAACCATCAAAGCATTAGTGGTCCAAACCATTGTTTTCAAAGTATCCAGAGCATCTTTGGACATTTGTATTTTACTGACATGAGGAACCAAGTTGTCCTTAACAAAAAGAAAAGACAAAGAAGTTTAATCAAATGCAAACGTTGCTCCAAGTTTGAGGATAATCTTACCTCTTCTCCATTTACCAACTTCTATTGGTTGATTACTACCATGAAAAAGATAATTAATGCAGAAACCTTGAGTTTCTACCTTGGAAACACCTTCAATATCACATGCAAAGGCAAAGTATCAACAATTTGTTGACAAAACACTCCATGGTATGATGATTGTAACCACATGAATGTATATGGTAACTAATTAATCAATTTTTGATCACCGAAAACCCTTTCTTAGTGATTGAATGTGACAGACTTTTTGCTGCTGCCTTTCTCATGCACTTTTTGATATGATTTGTATTGTCTCTTTCTGTGTTCATCTAGTACTAGATTTTCCATTGTTTCTTGCTTTCTAATGAAGTTTTAAAACTTGCTCCATATTTCATGCATGATGCATATAGCTGTCTATGATCGGCAATAAAATCTAAACCCGACTTGTGCTGACTAATGATGCTGCATGTATCATGCATGCATACTTGGATACATATACGTGATGCATCATGGGTTGTAACAGATTGTGCTGATCTATTGTGCTAAACGCTACTGTGACCAGATCTGATATGAGTGTCAGATCACAGCTTGCTTCACCCAAACAGACAGCTGCTTTGCTGTTCTTTATTTTTTCTCTTGTATGTCCTCATTTGTGTAGTGGATTGGAGTGAAACTTCCAACCTCAGTTTAGAGGAAAGGAAGTCCTAACTAACTCAATTTTTGCTGGAGGATGCCTATTGCAGCTTATTGCAACATGTATTTGCTACTTTTGGCAGCTAGAAATTGCGTTTTTGTTGACATTTATTTACTAAGTTTGAGGTGTGAACCCTGCTTATAACACTTCTGATAGCATGCAAAGCTTGACTTACAAGCTGCCATGTTGCTATCAGATTCTGTTAATAAGGTGCTACCTTAGTTGCATCAATGAAGCACTGCCTTCTTCCAATTATGGAGCATTGCTTTCTATCACTTGTAGGGTATGAGTTGATCATAGCATGCTTGATTGATCATGTAATGATTGTTGCTTTGACATATGACAAATGTTACAAAAAGTAAATAATCATGACGCATTAGCGTACATGTGCTAGCCAACTTGATATTGAGTATACTTGTTCTTACACTTTCCTAGCATCACAATGTGCAATTGATACCCCTTTGTAATGCCCTTTCATGGCAGTCCCAAATAGCATGCATTATCACTGGCCAACTGGCTGGCTTTGATATCAAATGTTGCACTGATACCTCAAAGGAGTTAACCTTAGAGTGGATTCTCGAGCTTAAGTCTTAGCTTATTGTGTCCATCCAACAAAGTGTGTTAATCCTTGAGTAGTCCTGTGGGTGTTAAACTAAAAAGTTCTATGACATTAGATTCAAGTAAAAGGGAGGGAACACTACTTTATCGATGCTCTCTACCTTGAGTTTGTCAACGACAGAATGGAGGTGGTGTTTAGAATATTGAATCTTTCTTTTTACTAGGGCAACTGGGATACTGGTTGCAGCATTGGGAGCAGATTATCTTGGTTGACAACCAAATATCCCAATTTGGTCTTGGCATCAGTGGATGTACTAAGGCAAAGTATAGGTGATGCAGTGATATTATGCCGGTCATGTGATTGGAAACATACCAATTTTTGTTCAAGAGTATATTGATGTAAGCTGAAAGGCTCTATCTAGAGATATTTCCAAGGATTTATGCCATAAGGTAAGTTTGCCAATATGAAGTGAGGAATGGACACGCAACATTGTGGGCATTTAGGCATATGCAAGATTGGAATCAATCCAATTTGTCATCAATAAATTCTTTTGAATATTCTGTTAGCCTTCTTGTGTGATGTGCATTGAAATTTTTTTGCTTTGTCGAATGAGTGAAGTTTTTGAATAGATGTTGAGTGTAGACATTTGTGCTCCCTTGAAAGAGGTGCAGTGGGACTCACCTTGCTTTTGGGCAAAGAAGAAATGTGCTAGTCAATTATAAATTGATCATGTTAAGAGTAGGACCAACGAACTCCCCATCATTGAAAGAATTTGCTGATGGCTTGTCGGGGGGGGGGGGGGGGGGCTGCTGCTCCCTCAATCTCTGAAATAGGCCACAGTGGGGGCCCTCTGGTGTGCAGCTGCAGAAGTGTGTCCAAATGCAGCTGCTGGTCTATGTGATGAAGTGGGCCCAACGGGTGGTGGAGGTTTATGCGAGGGCACAACAGATGGTGGAGGAGCTCGGCTGGTGGATGGAGCGGTGGTACTAGGAGCAGCTACTATCGTGTGGCCCTGTGTTGCAATGCCTGTCCCATATGCTATAAGGCGGTGTTCACGCATGTCAGTAGGAATCGACTCACATGGCCTCCCTAGCAAAATGGGCTTCCACCTTGGTGAGGTTTCCCGACCTCTCCTCTCCACAATACCGACAATGCCACTGTCTAGCTCCCGTGCCAGAATACAACTGTCCCTCAACCACGTCTACCCTCCCCCCCCCAAAAAAAAAGTGTGGTAAGTGGGCCAATGCAAACCATGGTGAACGGTGGACCCTAAACCCTGGACACAAAAGTACTTCAAAAACAACCCAAACTTGTTTCAGAAACTACGCTATCAAAACCAAAAAATTAACAAAGTGCCGCTATATGGTACCCTCCCATATCCTATGCTAGACAATAACATGCAATTTGTTTTAGCCCCAAAACCCTGAAAATGGAAAAACAAGCACATCCAAAAAGCACAAGATAAACAGTGGCTGATAACTAAACTGCAAGTAACATAACTTACGTTGATCTACATGTGTTGGAACTTGGAAACACTTCATTGATCTATGGCGTCTAGTAGATGTGAATGATACCAAGCATCCCTACTATGGCAAACGACCTATGATAAAAAGTGGAGAAAAAGTAATCTAATGATGTGTGCTGCTTTCTCTCTCTAGAAACAGCTTCAGCAGGGTTGCGTGTTTTTTTTAAATTTTTTTTTTTATAAGGAACCTTTTCTTGGGATTGGAATGGCTTGTCCTAAGGAGCGGTACCGTAGCTGTTCCCAAGGAAAATCCTTAGGAACGGGCTTCTAGGGTATGTACTAAAGTGTTACAGTTGAGAAATTCCTTTCAATACCGATGTTCTGATAACTTCCACTATTTTCCTTGTGGTTGGTTAGCCTTCAAATTCTACCTTTCCTTTATGTCCTTGTTTCTGTGTGCATTTATGCTCCAAGAGATAAGACGGATCTGGGAACCTTTCTTGACCCACAGAACCCTCAAGGATCTTAAATTTTTAGCCTCCATTCATTGCTTGCAGTAATCTTTTTCAGGAACATCACCTTGCAGTTCTTGTTCATTGGGTTTTGGAAAGGGGTTTTACACTCGAGGAAGTTAATCAGATACCACGGACATTTATTGTTCTGAATAGGTTGCTGCTTCTGTTATCATTTTGAAACTGGAGCTTATAAATTTCCAAAATTTTCTAGAACCTATTTATGATATATTTGCAGTTACTGGTTGTATTTTGAGAGCCTCTTTTGGTTGCCTACAATGTGTGTATGTTTGTAGTGTCAGGAAATGAGGATGCAAATGTTTGCTTTTATGACTTCACTCGACCAAGACACCCCTGTGTTAACAGACTACAGGTATTTGCTATTTTTATCTTCTTTGATAAGGTCATTAGTTGAAAATGCTCTTTGACAGAATTGGAAATTTGTTATACACTGTCCACAATGAAGTACGCAGGATTTATTAACCAATAGTGTTTTTCAAACTACTCTAGCCTAATGAGCGGCGCTCAATTTGTTTTTTGAATCTCCATCCAACATGTTGATCTTGTAGGGCCATGGGCTTCCTGTGGTTTGCGTGTCTTGGAATCATGGAGAAAACCTTCTTGCTTCATCTGACTGCGGAGGATCAGTTATTGTCTGGAGACGAGCTAAAACATGAGAAATCCTACTCTTTAAAATTTTAAAGGGATTGTTTTACATTGAGCTAATAAGGTGGAATAAGATTATTCATATCATGTAACAATTCCGTTTCTCACTTGCTGATTTCAGAAGTGCAATGTGTGATAAAGTTTGCGATGACTTGTGTCCCAGAATATGTGCTAACTTTATAGGCATAGTATTAGCACGCACACACGCACACACACACACACACACACACACACACACACACTCACACTCACACACTAGTTTGCTTGTGCCCGTCGATGACGGGCAATGGGCACTTATTCACAAAGTGTGTATATATTTTTGGAAGTTGTGTTTTCTTTACCATTTTTTTAAAACCTATTTAGTTTTTCCTTTTGCAAATGGGTGACATTTTTTGCCGGCAAAGCGTGACATTTTTTACGGCATATATATATATATATATATGTATATATATATATATATATGTATATATATTCCTTTGGAAAAATTTGAGTCTTCTAAAAAAATGGAGTCTTTGTAAAACTTCAAGTCTTTGGAAAAATCCAGAGTTGATAGTACAAAGGGTTGAAAATATACAAATGGTCGAAAATATACAAAGGGTTGGAATAAATTCGCCTCGATCCGATCCGATCCGATCTAGGGTTGGAAAATCCTTCTTTGCCAAGCTCAAAGAAGGAAAGTTCGATCCTTCGGAAAAATTCGATCCTTGGGAAAAATTCGAGGCTTTGAAAAACTTCGAGTCTTTGAAAAAATTCTGAGTTGACAATACAAAGGGTCAAAAATATACAAAGGGTCGGATTTTACTCTCGGTCGGAAAATATACAAAGGGTCGGAATAAATCTGCCTTGATCCGATCCGATCCAGGGTCGGAAAATCCTTCTTTGCCAAGCTCAATGTTGGGTCGAAAAAGTTCGATCCTTTGGAAAAATTCGATCCTTTGAAAAATTCGAGTCTTTGGAAAAATCCGAGTGTTTGGTCAAATTCGAGTCTTTGAAAAAATTCGAGTCTTTGGAAATGTAAATAAGAATGTCTTCATGTCAATAGTTTATTTGCAAGCACAAACCTAAAGAAAGTTTGTGGCAATTAAGTTTTCCTCTATAAACTAATGCAGTGATACACTCTCAAATAAAAAGAAAATTTGAAATATATAAAATAGAAGCAGCTACTTAGGATTCTGTGTTGCACCAAAATAAATGCTCTAGGGTAAAATAGATTAGAATGTGAAAGTCACATTTTGGCTTCCCAATAAATTTCCAACATTTTGGCTTCCCAACAAACGACAATGCAAAATTCCATAGCATTTGTTTGGTTTTGTGAACGTTGTGTGACTTCAATAAATTCCTTGTAGCCTTGTTAATTTGGCACACCAGAGGGTCTCCAGTTCTTGGAAATATCCAACCTCTTGGAATCTGAATGCTTACATCATAAAGTTTACACTTGAAACAGATAAACACAACTCCATTCCTTCGAGGAGCAATGATACCAAGAATTTGGCATTTCAAAACCATCCGACGGCGGTAATCCAAGAATCACAATATCACTAGTATTGGGAGCATCGAGGACTAAGCCTTGTTCAATGAGGCAAGGTAAATCCAACATAAGAGCAAGACATAAAGATGTTGAAGTATAGAATACATATCGTGGAACCTTAAACTTGTTAGCTGTATTTTGAGACCATGAAAGGAGCAGAGCTGTCCTTCTTTGAATTTGCCATTAATGCATTCACTGTTTGTTTGAAGGCCATACTCTCTGCTATTTTAAACATCGACAATAGAAAGTTGTCGGTACCTCGATCTATGCCAAGCTCTCCAACTGGAAACTCCTCTAGAAGTCCTATCAGTCGAATGCTAGGATTCAATTTCGATCCATGGCACTTCCTAATTGTTGCGATCCTGTGCTCTGCACATACAAAGGAAATGATGAAGCCTTGAGAGGCCAGTCTCTGCAAATCAGATTGCTGGGATGACATGACCTTGAGAAGGAAAAGCGAGTATTACAACGTGAGGAGCTTGAGCTCGAACTTGGAAAGATGTCAGCTCAGATTATAATCTTTTGTATTTTGAGCAAAATCGTTCCTCAACTCAAACAAACCAACATACGGAAAGACATTAAAACTCGCATTAAAATTCCTAGCATTATAAGAAAACGTATTCTCAACTCAAGTCGCATCTTTCATGATCTTTTCGTACCATTTGGGTACCTTTGACTATGGTGATACACTTCTTGGTGAGTACGTGTCCCAAGGAGTGTCTAAGTAATGTCTCTTACTTTCAAGAGGTTTTTCTTTTGTTGCAGCTATCGGTGAATACCTTCTCCTAGGCTTAAGAATGGATGGAGTTCTCTCATACTCATCTTCTTGAACTTGATCCTCTTGTGCAACATCATGTGGAACCTCTTCTTCATCTTCTTCCAAGATTGTGAGAAGACTTAAGCTTTTTTGGAACCTAGCTTGATGATTCAAATGACCCAAAGGAAGACTATATGGGTAAGTTTGTCCTCAATTTTATTGACTATATTGGTTTTTAGGTAAAGCGGTCGAGGAGCATGAGGTTCATCTCAAGATCAAAAATTTTTGTATCTCAAAGGTGGATTAAGGCAATACTAGTTGAGTGTGATGCCGTAAAAGATAGCAAAATATGTTTTCCTTTAAGCTTACATTAGTTATGAAGTCAAGGAAATGGAAATGTCTTCAAAATGTAGGATCTTTTGGTTTCAATAAGATCATGAATGATGTGTTCATTCATAAAGATGAAAATTGTATGTTTTCAATCCTAAAGGCAGGTTGTAGACTTCTTATGAGAATAAGTGAAGCATCCAAAGTGGACACTTATATCCATAAGCAAGTAGTTAGCCTTATTGAGATGGAAATACCTTTTGGTGTAGAACCTTGATAGGGCCAATTTTGGCTTTAGAGGTCAAATGGTCAAGTACACATGTTTTGTCATGATTAGGCCAAAATTCAATTGTGATGTAACTCAAGCTAGTTAGGTTGTTTACACATGTCAAGTTTAGGTTTGATGAGTGATGCACCCTATGTGGTGGCAAAAGTCAAAGGGTCCAATCATAAGTGAGAAAATTGGTAGAAGGGCCCAATCAAAATCAAAGGATGTGAAGTCACTCATCCAATAGGATGTTAGAGGCCTTAGAAAAGGGGTCCAATAGGATTGAAGCATGGATCTCCACGAGTTCTATATGTACATTGAGTTTCTATCATAATCTAATGTGAGTTTTTCGAGTCAATTTGGCAATTCATCAATTTTGAGTGTATTTCTCTCTCTACCCTTCACCAACAGTGGTGGTTTCTCTCTCTACCCGAGGAGAACATGCTCTTGGCACTTTTGATGAGTGTCTGGTTCTTCCACTCAACTATACCATTGGACTGAGGTGAGTAGTTGTTTGTGTATTGTTGAAATATCTCATTGGCCTTGTAGAACTTCTTGAATTCTATGGAGATGTACTCTCCCCCTCCATCTGCGCGTAGAGCCTTGATCTTCCTCTGGGTCTGGTTCTCTGCAGATGCCTTGAATTGTATGAAGAACTTGAATGCTTCGGATTTGTTCTTCATAAATTAGGTAGCAGTCCTTCGAGAGAAGTCGTCGATGAAGGTTAGAAAATAGAGAGCTCCCCCTTTGGAAGCAGTCTGCATCGGGCCACAAATGTCGATATGTACAAGGTCAAGCAAGTCCTTGGATGTATGAACTGATTTCGAGCTGAAGGGACTCCTTGCATGCTTGCTGATATACAGCTTTCGCATGGAGAAGTTGGCTTGTTGACTTACGGTAGATCTTGTACCAGATATTGAGCTGACATTTGCTAAATACTGCTGTAGTTGAGATGGCCAAGTCTAAAATTCCGCAGCATAAGAGCTTGACTGTTAGAAGAATAGCAATGGCTGAGTTTGTACAGATAGCCACTTCTTCTTTCATAGGTTGAAACCTTCCGAGATTTGTCAAGAATTGTGCAACCTCTGTATCGAATTTGACCCTTTGACCTAAATCGGTGATTCTGCTAACTCAGAGCAGATTCTTGGTCAGATTTGGAATGTGGAGAACGTTGGACAGCAACTTGATTTCACCTCTTTTGAATTCAACCCTGACTGTTCCTTCACCTTCGATTGAATGCGATGAGTGTCTCCAAGTTGCACAAGTCGAGAGTGGGTGAATGACTTGTAGTCTTTGAACCAGTCATGATGGTGAGTCATGTGTTGAGTTGCTCCAGAGTCTAGATACCAAGAATCGATATCCTGATGTTTTTTGACTTTGGTCATGAAAGCTGCTTCATCTTCTTCTTCTTCTTCTTCTTGTTGATTTGAGTGACTAGCTATAGCACCATGTGCTTGTTGTTGGAACTGCTTCTTCTTTTCGTTGTTATACTTTAAAGTTGGACACTCCTTGATTTCGTGACCGGTCCTCTTACAATATCTACAGAATAGTTTCTGCATAGGTTGGAATGATGAAGAGCTTGAATTTGATCCTGAACCGGAATTTGGTCCAGACTGCATGTTGCTCTTTTTGTCAGTAGAGCCTGACTTTGTAGATCTCTGGGATCTAAACTTCTGATTTTTTGAATACAGAGCTTGAGTATCTGATCTCAAGCCTGAGGAGGATGCTGATCTTCTGATCTCTTCTTGTAGGAGCAGTGAGGTTACTCTTGATAGTGTGAGGTGCTCTTGGGTAGAAATTGCCATTACCCAATTTTTGTAGGCTTCAAATAGACTCGATAATAGAGTCATGAGTGCATTAGAATCTTCTATGACTGAGTCTGTTGCAGTCATCTGCTCCATAATATTTTTGAAAGTACTTAGGTGACTCGAAACGCTATCTGCTTCAAACATTCTGAGGTTGAAGAATTTCTTCCTCATATGGAACTTGGATATAACATCTCTAATGTCGTAGAGAGTTGCTAGGATGTCCCATGCATCCTTAGTTGTCTAAGCAGCATGTATGTGGCTGATCTAAGTGTCCTTTATGTTGAGAGTGATCATGGCAAATGCTTTGCCATCTCTCAGTCTCCACTTAAATGACGGCTGCATCACCATCTGTTTTGACTTATGTGCCATCAACGATGTCCCATAGTTCTTTGGCTAGAAGTATAACCTTCATCTTGAATTTCTAGAGATGGTAGTTATCTCCATCGAGTTTGTCAATGAGAGATGAACTGGATGATGGATCCATTCTGGTTGAACAAGATCATTGGTAGAAACAACGACTGTCAGAATACTGTTGGCTGTGCATTTGCTAGAAAGACGTCTTGACATAAACAAGCCTAATAATCTGCAGTAGAAATGCAGATTACTGAAATGTCTGTTCTGATACCATGTCATAAAAACGGCATGTTGGCGAGCGCAGCGGAAGCTCGAGGATTGGAGCGGCGTGTAGGAACAGAAACGCAATAGTTAGCAGTAGAATTATTCAAGTAGAAGAATTTATACAAAATTTACAAATGAATGACGCAATAGTGAGACAAAAATTGCACTCTGATAGATATCAACAGTGAGTACAATAACTTGAAGTAATAACTTCAGCTTGCTGAGCGTGATAACACTGGCTACAAATAACTCTAATTGAAAGAGAGTTTTTGATTAACTCAAATTAACTATGATTCACACTTACATAGCTTGAATCAGCTAATATATATAGATTTACAAGTGTCAAAAAATATCTTACAAGCCTTTAATGCTATTTATGCCAGTCTTTGCATATGTACAAAGTCGGTAACCACCAACAGCCTTTGGAATATTTGTTTGTCCAGCTGTTTTTAGGGTCTCATAAGTTGGCGAAGCCGGTCAGCCAAAAACGTGGAAAAAACCGAAAAAGGCCGAAAAGGCGAAGGTGCCTTAAAAAAATGATTTCTAAGGTATTCTGGCCACTTGGCCAGTGTGTCGCATTTTTTGCTAAGGAGCAAAAAAGGCGAAGGTGCCTCAAAATGATTTCTAAGGTATTCTGGCCACTTGGCCAGTGTCTCGCATTTTTTGCTAAGGAGCGAAAAAGGCGAAAAAGACGGAGGTGCCTTAAAATGATTTCTAAGGCATAAAAAATCTCAAAGGGGAAAAATGTGAAGGCCTAAAAATATGTTGTCGGCCTTCGGTTTTTCAGGATGCTCATTACTTGAATGATTTGTTTAAGGCTGAGCATAAGAAATCTAACACAACTATCAATTTGTTATGATAACTTGTAACTTTCTCCTGTTGCATATTTCTATTTTTGACTTATTGTTACAAGTTTTCACTTTCATTACTACAACACTTGAAAAAGAAATGCAATACCAAAGTGATCAGCAAACAACGACATTGGCATATGCAGGTATTCTACATGCACAGTGGTGCATCTATTCAATACTTTCTTGAGAAATTTATGGTCTACTATTTCACTGCCACATGGTTTCAAATATGGACAAACACTTCATTGCTTCCTTTAAATCTAAACCACAAAAACATATTGGTCTGATCATCATCCCTCATATTTTGCTTTCAAATTACCAAACAATCTTGCACAATTCAAGAACCCTTGTTCTGTGGCTATCAATACATCAATTTTGCCCTTGTTATAAACAACGAAAATAGAGCTAGTACAAAATAGCAACAAATTATAATAAGATGCACCTTGTTTGTTGAGTAAAATCGAATGCAAGGAAAAGGAAGAATCAGGGTTTCTGATAACTAGAAACCATTCATTCCCTTCATATCATTTTGCTCATTAAGTTCATTAATAGGTTACTAACCATCTAGCTTCAACAAGCTTCTTCAGGGAACTGGATTCTCATCTTTTTTACCAAGTAGACCAATATTCTGCTCAACAATTCATTAGGACAGTAACTACAATTCCCATCAATTTTCTTGAACATGCAGGTTTACAAGCAAAAATTACTAACCCTCACATGCATTTACTGGAATCATGCTTTTAGTTATTAACAGTCCATATGTGCTGGATAAATTGAATTTGCTTCAATCTATCTATGAACAAAACTAGGAACACGATTCAGAACATTATGGGTTATGCATGCATCCAATTTATTAACCAAACAGAATACAACCATGAAACAAGCAACTGGATCCATTCTAACAGTTCCTACTACATCACTTGAAAGCTTCATCAAGAAATCTAGAAATACTAATGAATTCCTACTAATTCTAAGCATCTTTAACGGAATCATATCCATAGAAGAGCATACTTTCAACAATTCCAAAAAGCTTGCTTCAAAACTAGAATTAGTGAATCCATAACCGCACGTCTCTTGAGAATTCAGCACTTCAAACCGGGATGCAAATCCAAGCACTTCCACTTTCCAAGTCTGATGTAGAGCTTGCCTCCACTCCTATCCAAGACCGCATCTTAGCCGACGGGCTCTGATACCAATGTAAAGACCCCAAGGGACAACCCCTAAGATGAGGATATGAGAACACAATAAGAGAGAAAATGGAGCCAAACCTTCCAACCAATCCTAAACTGGATCTAGCCCCCACGCCATGTGAAAGCTAGAGAAGAAGAGAGCTCTGGTGACCTGAACCCAATATTGTCGATGGGAGAATCCCTACCTCATTATATAGAGAGTAGAGTCTTGTGCATGAAACCATGCAACCCCCGTGCAGGTCAAACTATAAATAGATCACACCTCTTCATGCAGTCTTCTTGCCTATATCTGTCACACAGACATGCAATACTCCATATTGTGAAAGATTCAACTAGTTTCATCACATTTTGCTATATTTCCATATTTGGCATATTGAGGCCAAAACTTGTTTTAGACTTAGAGGTTGACTTTTCAAAGTTCATTAGTCTAAATTTCATTTGAATAAACACTTTTTGAAAGTGTGGGAAAGTTAGAATGCAAGTTTGAGTAGATTCAGATTTGAATAGTTGGGTACATTGAATCTAGATCCAAAATTAGTAGGGTTAGCATTTTGGTGGGAAAGTCAAGTGGCCAAATAGGGTTTGGACCTATTATAAAAGGATGTAACTCGTGGAGAGAGTAATCTTCTCTCTTCTCTATCTCATTTCATGCTTATACATGGTTCTCTTGGGTTCTACTATCCATTGGTGCACTATCTTGGTGATTGCTTGCAATTCTATGTGTAGAATGATCTATATTTGTTATTTTTGGATCCACACATGTGAAGAGAGATCAAGGAGACAAGCAAGGTAATCTAACTCTTGATGAGAATGGTTTGGATGTTCAAGATGCAAATGATGATGCTTTTGTGATCATGTATGCTTGCTAATGATGGAGATCTAGATCCTTGGTGGATTGATAGTGGAGCAAGTTCACACATGACCTTTCAGAAAGAGTACTTCACTTCTTTGTTGGCATATGGAGATGACAAGAGGGTGATCTACACGGCCAATGATGGTGAGTGTGCAATCAAAGGGATTGGCACAATTCCTATTTTTCTCTCTACAAATAGGAATCTTCATTTGGAGGATGTCTTGTTTATTCTATCTATTACCAAGAATCTGCTTAGTGTGAGTCAAATGCTAAGTAAGGGCCTCAAGGTGGAGTTTGATGGAGATACTTGTTTGATCAAAAGAAAGGATGTCTTGATTGGAAAAGGTTAAAGACAAGGGAAATTGTTCAAACTAGATGCTTGTGTTATTGCTAACCAAGTTGGATGTGTTGCAAGGGAGCAAATTTCTATTCAAGAGGTTTCGCACAAAAGGATGGGACACCTCAACTTCAAGTCATTGGAGGTAATGGCAAGGAAAAAGGTTGTGATTGGTCTTCCAGGCTCCTTAAGTACTGTCGAGCATGTTTGTGAGTCTTGTGCTTTGTCTAAGTCACATAGACTACCTTACACTAGATCTATTTCTAGATCTACAAAGCCTTTTCAACTTGTACATTCGGATATTCATGGATTTACTACAATTAGCAATAGTGGAGCTAAAATGTATGTAACATTCATTGATGATTTTAGTAGATTTTGTTGGATCTATCTACTAAAGAGCAAGGATGAAGCGTATGATGTCTTTGTCAGATTCAAGAATGCAAGAGAGAACCAATTTTTCACAAAGATCAAGTGCTTGAGAGGTGACAATGGTGGTGAATACATATCTAACAAGTTCAAGGCCTTTTGTGATGAGAATGGGATCAAGAAGGAGTATACAACATCAAGGATCCCACAACAAAATGGAGTGGCTGAAAGGAAGAATAGGACATTATGTGAAAGTGCTAAAGCTATGAGGTTAAGTGCTAATCTTGTTAAACCATTTTGGGATCAAGCTTTGTTGTGTGCCAATTTCTTGTGCAATAGGTGGCCAAGTGCTATTCTCGATGGAAGGACACCTTTTGAGATGCTATTCAAGAGGAGGCCGAGTGTCAACTTTCTAAGAACCTTTGGATGCACATGTTATGTCAACATTACTCTTGATGATAGGACCAAGGAGGATCCATCTTCAAGAAGAAGTATTTTGGTTGGATATAGTGAGGTGAGTAAAGCCTAAAAGGTTTACATTCCTTCTACTAACAAAGTGATTGCTGGTAGAGATGTCATTTTTGATGAGAGGAACATTCCAAAGGTGTCTTCAAGCATGATTGATGGTAGAGTGAATGGATCTAACATTCTTGATGTTGATGAGAAGGATCTTACTTTGGATGGTGGTGATGATGGACCTTCATCAAGTCAAAAGCCAAGGAGAACATCAAGAGAAAGACAAGTACCTTCAAGGCTCACATATGATCAAAAGGGTAAGCAAGTAGTTTCTAGAAATTATGTTGCTTTCCTAACCTCTTTGGATGAGCCTACATGTGTAGATCAGGCAAGGAAAGACGAGGAGTGGATCCAAGCAATGGATCTTGAATATCGATCTCTTATGAAGAGTGGAACATCTTTTGGAGGATCTTCTTGTGTAGATGGTGCTATGCAAGTGGATGGATGTTACCTTGCTGTAAAATCAAGTATTGGATCTGGAAAACAAAGTTTGTTCAATGACTTTGATGGTCAAGTTGAAGATCAAGAGGTTGATCTCAAAGCGCTTCAACTAGTCAAAAGGGAAGTTGGCAATTTGGAGCTAGTCAAGAGCATCAAATGAGAGGTAATTGGAAAAGATGTTATGGATCTATTTTTGCAGCTTATTGAAGACTCAAGTAAGGTCAAAGAAGCAGCAATGAAGTGTTGTTCAAGTCTACTTTACTTGTTCTATCTCATGTTTGAGCATTTTCATGTGGATGTGTGCAAATTGTCAAGATATGGTAAAACTAGTTACATTAGTGAGCATTGTTTTGATGTTGGATTTGTACTAGCATTCTTGGCTGGTTTTGCTGATGGAAATGAAGCTATTGGAGGTTCATTATGTCACTCATTCATGGTCAAGTCATCAAGGCTTGATGGCATCTTATGGCAAGATGGAGATGGAGTCTCATTCATGGAGTATCATGGTAGATACATGGCAACAAAGGACAAAGGAGGAGGAGACATGCAAGCAAAAGTTGATCACTCACATTTTTTGTTTGTTTGTTGTATTTTTCTAGAGAGATCAGAGTTGGAAGCAAAATGGAATCATCTCATTTACATTCTATTTGATTCTTCATGTACTAGTCACATTTTGACATGTAAAATTGATGTAAGAAATAGTGAAGCATCCCAAGTGGACACTATTCTCTATATCAATTATGGTTGTTTTTATTTTGAGCATTACATGATCATTGAAAGAAGATCTATTCTTAGGAAGAAGATCATTCTTATGATGGATCAAAGTTCTATTGTCAAAAACTATGCTAGGAGCAAGCATATTGAGATACAATATCATTTCTTCAACATGTGTCTTCAAGAGAATGTGTAGCTGATATCTTCACCAAAGCATTGGGAAAGGACTTGTGCTATCAAAGTCTATGCTAAAACTAGTTGAAGAGGGAGTGTGAAAGATTCAACTAGTTTCATCACATTTTGTTGTATTTCCATATTTGGCATATTGAGGCCAAAACTTGTTTTAGACTTAGACGTTGACTTTTCAAAGTCCATTAGTCTAAATTTCATCTGAATAAACACTTTTTGAAAGTGTGGGAAAGTTAGAAGTCGAGTTTGAGTACATTCAAATTTGAATAGTTGGGTACATTGAATCTAGACCCAAAATTAGTAGGATTAGCATTTTGGTGGGAAAGCCAAGTGGCCAAATAGGGTTTGGATCTGCTATAAAAGGATATAATGTGTGGAGAGAGTAATCTTCTCTCTTCTCTATCTCATTTCATGCTTATACATGGTTCTCTTGGGTTCTACTATCCATTGGTGCACTATCTTGGTGATTGCTTGCAATTCTATGTGTAGAATGATCTATATTTGCTATTTTTGAATCCACATGTGTGAAATACAGTAGCTTGCTGGTTTTGTATGGACAGCAACAGTACTTTATCATTTCATTCAAGTTTGATCAAGTTCTATTGGTGTTTGCATCTCATTTTGTGTGTAGATGCTGATTTTTCTACATTGGTGAGATTGGTAGTGTATTTCTCTTTCTAACCAAAGATCATTCAAGTAGATTGGATCTTAAGGATCTGAAATCTTTCACACATATGTCTCAATTAGAGTTTTTGGGTCCTCTCAAGGTAATTAGTCACAAACAGGCCTTTACATGGAATTAAATCTTGGCGTGACCAATAATCTTGAACACTGGAGGGCCGGTCTACCATATTAGGACCAATTTAAGTCCTTAACCAAATATGGCCATGACACTTCTCTTCACTGTGACTATCTCCCTCACCAAGTCTCATGATAGAACCATTTGATCTAATCTCTTTATGAAGACATTTGAATCCACTTGCTGCAAAAATGACTTTCTTAGACTCATCACAAAAAAAATATAGAAGAACCATCTCCTTCATGAATGCACCTAGCAACATCTTTTTCCATATGATCAAAGAACTCATTAGCAACAACCTTTTCCAAGGAAGAACCTTCACCACCTCCATTGATGAAGTTGCTCTCTCCTTAACTTTTGCATGCTTGCACTTGCCATGAAGAACCATTGAAGAACCATCATTATCCTCATAGCTAGCCAAGTTAGCAAAAAGATGAACATCTCCAAGAAGCATATTAGATCTTGACCTAGATCTAGCATAAGAAAGCTTGTAAGACTTTGCATAAGATCCACCAATCTTATTGATGCTAAGCATCACCATCAAACTTTACCATGTATCCTTTCTCTATCATTTGACCAACACTTAACAATTTTTTTGAAAGGAATGTAAAGAACACCATCAAGTTTTGATTTTCTATTAGTAGAAAGAAAAATAGGAATTGAACCAATACCTTCAATCACACACTCACCACCATTGTCCATGTGAATCACTTTCTTGGCTCCATCATAAGTGATTAAAGTAAAGAACTCCTTGTGACTAGTCATGTGTGAACTAGCTCCACTATCAATCCACCATGAATCTTTGTCACCTTCACTTGATATTAAACTTGAAGAACACATCAAAAGATAATCACAACCATCTAGATCCTCATCATTAGAAGTAAATTTGATTTGCTTGCTACCTTCATCTCTTTGCTTCTTCAATCATTCATTAGCAAAATGCCCTTTGATTCCACAATAGAAGCATTTTCACTTTGATCTATATTTATTCTTACTAACAAAAGAGGAAGGCTCACCTTGATCTTGACCATTTGACCAGAAATCAAAATATGGAGATGATCACCATTACAGAAGCATTTATCAAAACTTGGTTATAATGTATTTTGTTTAAACACAGTCTAACAAATGGGTTTTGACATTCTGCGAGTAAATTTTTCGCGGGTTTTGCGAGTTTCTTCTACCCATGGCCCCACAAAATGGTAGCACATGGTGTGCTACTCTTATTATGCCACTACATGATTTTTGAAGAATAAGAATTGTAATTTGATACACACTTAAAACTTTGACTATCCATCAAATTTTAAATAGGTCCTTCACAAAATACTTTGTTACTCTATGAATATATGTTTACTTTTATTTTTAAAAAAAATGTTATTGAAGTTGTAAAAGCTAGTATGCCGACATGATAGCTTGCAAATTTTTTATTTCATAAAATTGAAATTTTTTTGAAAATGTTTTTGAAAAAATAAATTATTTTTTGGAGCTGATTTGAGTAGCATGCCGGTGTGTTAGCCAAGTAAATTATAAAATAGAAAAGCTATTTTGACACATTTGAGAATCAAATTTTGAGTAAAAACATTATTTCAGAATATTTTTTTCAACCTCCAAACATAGTAAGCTGACGAGCTAAGTAAAACGGAAAAAAAAAATTGACGGGCTAACAACCCAAAAAAAAAAAATTGTAGTCTCCAAACCTAGCACGCTGGTGTGCACGGCCTGACCGAAAATATTAATAATAATTTTATTACTATTATTATTAAAATAACATGCACGGCGTGACTGAAAAAAAATAATAAAATTTATTATTATTATTATTATTCGGTCAGGTCAGGTTGTGCACGCCCGTGTGCTAGGTTTGGAGGCTATAAAAAAAAAATTCATTTGAAATTTTTTTACTTTGTGACATTTTTAACTATGTACCAAACCACATTTTTAATAATAAACATTGAAGTAGTAGCGTAAAAAAGGTAGCACACCATGTGCTATCATTTTGTTGAATCATGGCAAAAAAAAAAAACTCGCAAAACATTTACTCGCAAAATGCCAAGGTCCTTTAACAAATATGATTTTGAATGTATATTTCCTCTTGGCATTTAAAATCAAAATATGAGCGCCATATTTTGCTTATGTATCATAATTTTAAATACAGTTTCACCCAACAAATGTGAAAACTTTTGCTAGCAATGGTTTTTCTGTCTTGGCTTCTCAACAACTATTTAGGTCTACATGGGATAAAGGAGATGTTTGGGTTTGTTTTAAATAGAGTCAAATATTATAGTGCTAATGCATAAGTGCTATGAACTCAATCATGGATATGGGTATCAAATGAATCATAAGACAATAAAAAGAACTTGCACAAGAAATATCAATAGCTTAGGCAGATATTCAACTAAGATCTCCAAAGAAATAAAACTTCCCTACAAAAAGCTAAGAACTCCGAGCTCATAATCTAAGAAGTGGTAGATCCATGGTCTTTATCTTTACTGAAATGACAAATGTCTAGAATGTTTCAAGTGCAGCCTTTTTTATAGAATTTTCAAATTAGGGCTACCTTATCCATTGAAAATAGTCTTATATATTATGACAAGGTTTTAAAGCAGTAATTTTGGCCTTTAGAAATAATTATGGGACCCCAATTGTTATGTCCATGTCTTGTACAAGGGAATCGGAATAATTCTTGACGTGGATAGCCGGTCACTCCAGTTGTATGTGGTTATTAGTTATGTTATGTCATTTTGGACGTGGTCGTATTAAATAATCAATAATCATATGAGCGCCCAGACCTATAATTGGACATAGGAGCACATGCATGGTGAAGACTGCTTTAATGCAAGAATATGAGGTCAATAGCTCAATTTAGGTTGCATGGGGATCCTAGGAGAATATTGTCTCTCTCTTGAGGAGAATAAGTCCATTGGAAACTCGCCCATCCTCCTATTGTGAATTGTGATTCTTGATCCAGTTTCTCCTCTCCTCTCTTGTGTTCTTCACTGTGGCTTGGGGGTGGATTGATTAGGGTATTGACTAGCCTCTCCATATTGGTTGAGTGGTTCATGCTCCATAGGTGTCCTTTTGGTTTGCACGTGACAGGATTCTTGAAGATCTTCACTTGGCGATTGTTATACCAATAGATTGCGGGTACTTAGGTGACGAGAAGTGTGGATTATGTAATGTATCACGTTAGAATAAAAATAGATTTACAATACTTGAGATCCAATGAGGACTGCTTGCATACAATGACTTGTAAGTTGGTGGAACACAACCCAAGTCACGAAGGGGTTGCCCCAAAAAATGAAGCTTGTATATAGTCTTTTTAGAGAGAGAGAAAACACAGTTTGTGCATAAGCTCTATGATTTTTCAAAAATTTGTATGGTTTTTGAGTTGATTCCTCCTATGGAACTCAAGCACCATACAACTCCTATGCTTGAGTTGTATGGTGTTTGAGTTGATTCCTCCTATGCAAATCTTTGGTCCCGTATTGCTAGAATTTCAACTTGATATCATAGCCTAGCAGGATTATGCATAGGACAAAAAGACAATGAGGCCAGTTTCAAGATATCAACATTTTCAATTATGGTTCTCTGAGAATTCACAAATTACAATGAAATATTGGCACTATTGAGCTTTAGAACAACAATTCAGACATATGGAGATGTGTTAACCTCAAAATTGGATGTTGTAGGTTTTTCACAATATGATATGACATTTAAATATGTTGAGAGCTGACTAAACTACGATTAGTTTTTTTTAAGAAATATAAAATGAATAAATAAAATAAAAGCTAGGCTAGAATTTCAGTTTCAAAAAATAGTGATATCCCTACCTTTGCAAGGTTGTTTTCAAATCTTTAAATCCAAGAGTACAACTAGCATAGGTTGTTGAGACAAGGAAGATTTAGCATTTTGGTCCTTAGTGGTTGGTGGCGCACATATAGCATGAAAAATCAATCGAGGTGGTTGTGAAGAATTTCAGATCATTAAGATCCAAAATGTGTCCCTTAATTTGGGTGACGGTCGATGATTTGGATGGGGGTCGATGGTTTAGGAGGAAAGCCGATGGTCATTGACAGATGGCAGACGAAGTCGAATGCGGCCGCATTTTTACATTGCCAATATTGGTTATGGACAATATTGAGTTTCGACCAATATTTTGGGTTGCGGCGGCCGATTCACATGGGTCGAGACGCATCTTGGGGGTGGAGTACGGGTGTGCATTATCACTCTCACACTTCACACACCTGTCCAATTGAGAGAGAGAGAGAGAGAGAGAGAGAGAGAGAGAGAGAGAGAGAGAGAGAGAGAGAGAGAGAGAGAGAGAGAGAGAGAAATCTACGTGTGTGTGTGTGTGTGTGTGTGTGTGTGTGTGTGTGTGTGTGTGTGTAAAAAAAAGGCTTGTATGTGTTGTTGTATGAATTGGCAAACAATAGGGTCTAGGTGTGACATAGGGAAGTGCCCGACCTTAGGTTCAACACTTGTCTAATTAATCAGCTTAGAAAAGAGTGGGTTCAACATCAAATTTTAGGATATGTAAGGCTTAGGTAGTGCGATGGGAAATTTTTTAGGCAATAAGGCCACTTGGAATTCTAGATGCTTGGTAATGCTTCTTGGTTTCCAAGGGGAGGCTCGAACCTGGGACCAAAGAAACTTTGGATGCCAAGCTAACCAGTTGAGCCAACCCCGTTGGGTATGCTTGGTAATGATAGAGCAAAGCAAGTTTTGAAATTTATCAAATTTATTTTCATTTTAGACAAACTATTATTGAATTTGTAAAGTTTTTCAAATACATTTTGAAAACCATCTTTTGTTTTGAGAATGTAGTACTCACCCCCACTTTAAATCATTGGACTACTTCTATCTATTTTTTTGTGAGTATCAAAGAAAAAGTGTTGAATTGAAATTCTATCTTGTCAAAAGTCCTCATTTTAGACAAAACTGTTACCTAATCTCGAAAATTCTATAAAATCTGGAAAATTTTGTCTTTGGGCACTCCATATTTGAGCTAATTTTCATACAACCCCAAGTATAATCTAAAGTCCGCGTGGGTAGCAGAATACCAATGCTTGGGAAGATCAGCGAAGTATAGGAATGGAATCGGAATAAATTCTCAAAAATAGGTATCATAAAATCTTTGACAATTCCTTACGTAAGCATATCTATATACTTTTATGAGTAGTAAGTATATGAATAGTAAGTAGTGCTCAAAAAATCGAGACGCCTAAAAAAATATTGGTTTTTGACGATACTTAAAAGATGTTCTAGAGCTTGATGCTTAGTGGTGCATAGCGCATTGTGTGCTTGGTATGTGTTGTCCTTGCATGTAATTATGCGGCCCACAAAACCAGAAGAAAAAAATAAGTGATAGCACCAATGAGCATGTAATCACGCGGCCCACAAAACCAAAAGAAAAAAAAAAGTGACAACAAAGATTTAGTCAGGGTTTCGAGCTATTTTCTATATAGTTATTTTCTATTATTCTATTTTCTAGAGAGAGAGAGAGAGAGAGAGGGGGGGGGGGGGGTGGATTGCGTTTTAAAGAACCACCTCAAACTCGCTGACCAATGCACGAAAATCTTGAAACTAATCTCTGAAATAAAAATGTAATGCATAAAAGTCCACACTAATGGTTGGCATGCGAGTAGATCTCTGAATTTGCAGATCTCTGATGGCCGACATGTGGATTTGCAATGGTTGAGCTGCAAATCTGTGATGGTGACAACTATAAACTTTCCAAAATGAAAATTTTATAGTGGAATGCACAAAAAGCGAGTGCGACGGTGGCATGACGATTGTTTGTGGAAGTGTGGCGGTTCACGGGGGGGATGCTAGACACTCTCACAGCCTTGGATTGGGATTAGCGTATTGTACATTTCCAATGTGATAAAGTGGAAGTGCCCAAGCGATCAAAATGGTGAAGAAGTTTCCGCCCCTTGTACTTGCAAGGGAAGCGCGCAGCTTCGAGGATAGACTTGCGGAAGCGCAACTCTGGGCAAGGCATTCTTATTGCAAGGAGGGGATTGCACTGAGAGCTTCAAAGAATTCAGTGCAAACAACATCCATGATACGTTTAGATTCCTTTTGTAGATGAGCGTGGTGCTCAAGTATGCATGTGATCAAGGTTGCCAGATTACGTGGAAGAGGAGTTCGATTGTGAGGGACAGCCAAAGAGGGGAAGAGAGATAGAGAGAGGAAAAAATATGCAAGAGAAGTCAAGGAGACACACCCGATCGAGATAGAGAGATGGGGAGAGAGAGACCCAATCGAGATCGAGAGAGAGAGAGAGAGAGAGAGAGAGAGAGAGAGAGAGCTAGCGAGCGAGGCAGGGGTAAAAAATTTGAAATGTGATGCCAAAAAAAAAAAACTTGTATGTGTTTTTTTTTATATCATTTTTTAAAACATATTTTTGCATGGCGTTTTTTGCGGGCAGTGCGTGACATTTTCGACGGCAAAAACACACTCTCTCTCTAAAATAGTTCTATACTATATAGATATATATATATATATATATATATATATATAAAAATATATTTTAGAAAGAGAGTGTAAGGGTTGCCGTCAAAAAATTAACCCTATGCCGCCGAAAATGTCACGCTCTGCCCGCAAAACATGTCACGCATTTTACAAAGAAAAAAGCTAAAATAGATTTTTTTTTAAAATGGTTAGAAAAACAACATACACAATTTTTTGTTTTTTTTTGTTTTTACGCACAGGTAGATTTCAAAATTCCCCTCGACCCCCACACGCGCTCTCTCTCTCCCTCGATCGGGTCTCTCTCTCTCTCTCTCTCTCTCTCTCTCTCTCGTCAGACATGTGAGAGTATTTTCTGTTGGATGATGCTTTGCCAGGGATGATCTTGATGATGCTCTGCGAGGGATGATCGTGATAATGCTGTGCTCTGCGAGGGCCGTCACCTAGATCAGTTTTTCCATTTCCAAAGGTTTCGGATACCGTCGTTGAACCTTATAACGCTACGCTTTCTGTTCATCAGAAGCGCGGTGTGATTTATCGTGGCTGGGATACGAATTTATTAGGTGGTTGCATCCGCTCTCCGACAAGTACGTAGGGAAAAAGAAAGGAAGAACAAGTTATAATAAAGCCACCCAGCAGTGCTATAAGTTCTAAAAGCCAAGGGAGGTTTACGTTGATGGCAGCATATTTTATTGGGTGGTTGCATCATCCTTTCTGAGAGCAGATGGCCTTTTTTTACAAGGTTGGTTTTGTAGATCTGAGCATTTTGGCAGGGACCTTGGCACGTTTGCAAGATCTTGTGGACACCATACTTGCTTTGTTACCACGTTTGTGCTATTGGTTTAAGGCATCCCGAGCAGTGGCGGAGTATATTATGCACTTCGGAAAGTTGTGTTATTCTAGGAGCCTCCTCTGTTGCAAAAGTGGATATTGAAAGCCAAGGGGTTAGTTCGGTGAGCAGGGGGGAGGAAGCTTATGCGCAAGCCCAATCAGAGGGAGCCTGCGAGTTTACGGAATCCAATGAAACAGAGTCTTCGAATTTGCAAGTCAACAATGGCAGCATCCCAGAGTCCTTTTACACTGATGGTAGTTAAAAACTACGATTTGTTTGGGCAATAAGTTCACTAATCGCTGCATCTGCGAGACATTATCTACTACTACAAATTATTTCTGATCATTCCCTCACACTTGAGGGTCTTGTGCTTACAGATGCCGACGGGCAAGGAATGCTACGCATGGGAAAAGATCAGTTGCAAGAGTTTAGAGATAAGCCCTTGGCAGCTTCAGCATCTTTAAATAGGACCCAGGTTCCTGCTCTGAACATGAAATTATGGTACGCACCTCACCTGGATCTCCCTGATGGAACAGGTTTAGAAGGGGCAACCCTTGTGGCTATAAGACCCAGTGAAGAACTCAAGGGAAAGAGACCGAGGCAATCAAGAAGATCATTATACCTAAGAGTGTCACAATCGCTATTGTAGTTACTAAGCGTAAGTGGCAATTAGTGATAACCGAGTTTTTGCAAACTTTACAATTGCAAATTATTCTTGAAATAATTTTAGTTTTTCACATCTCCTCTAAATAACACTTACAACAATTTCAAAACTTTCTACTTGCATGCCTCCAAATCATTGAAGATTCCTAACCCTTTCTATTGTAACATGCTTATGCTTACCAACAGAAATTTTGAATAAAAGTTTCTACCGCTGGCAATATTTCATTCACCTTCGCTGAATTCTTAGCATTGACAACAATGCACTTGGATTAAAGCCTGCCTCAAGTTTAGGGCAGCCAAAGTTTATCAATGACAAAAATGTATTACCAAATTTTCCCACCCACAAATTTCAGATAGCATATCAAAACTTTCTTTCCGAGTCAAGACTAGAAATGACACAAGTTATAGCTACATTAACTTCCAACTCATTTTGACTAATTCTCCTGCTCTGCAAAATAGACTATACAATTCCCGTTGTGACTTTAAACTCCTGACCGTGACTAATACAGCACACAGACATTAGCCCTAGCACTGCCACATTTTGCTGACAGGACTGAAAACCAACCGATTAGGTTGCTGCAATGACTTAAAAAAATATGAATGATAACCCAAAAATATATAAATAATAACCAAACGACAACTTTACACGAGATCTGGCTAATTATTTTGCACGCACAAGAGTTTGAAAAGGGTTTCCATTCTCGAGTTGCCTAAAGCCACTACCAGGTGCAACTCTCTTTCGCACTTTTTTTATTTTTCCTCGATCATATGCTTCATCCCTGTGTTAATAAAGATCACAGGAAAAGTTATTACCATTGTTTAAGCACCAGAGAAGATATTCATATTTACAAACAATTGCAATACTCCTGACAAGAAGTCCGAATGACACAAAGACAGTGTGAAGTTATGTCACAGATGGACTAAGAGAAATACCATGTGTCAATTGCCTTCCGGGGAATACTGTGCTCCTTTTTCAAGAGGTTACCAATCTCCCAGCAAGATTGTTTGCTACCATCTGCTTCATTCCACCTTGGGACTGTTCAATTCAGATTGGAATACACTTCAGATTGGAAGTTATTGGCAGTGAACTATATAGATTTTAAACAAACAAATGAGTGTTGAAAATAACACTGAAGAACATTGGGCTGACACTATAAACAGAGGTACAGTGGATATAAAATAATGACTTACAGGTCACTGGTGTGGGTAAACCAAGCACAAAGAGTATTAAGATATTAAAAAAGACTATAATCACCTTCAGAACCATATAATTCATTCTTTGGAGTCCTTGATATCCTGACTGACTCTCCCAATACATCATCTCTTGCACAGCCATTGGTGGTTTCTGGAACATTCAAGTTGCTCTTGCCAAGTGAAGGGTTCTCATACACATTTGTTAAGTCAACCATAGGTTTGTAACCATTGCAGACATTGTCAGCCACTGAAAGTAACTTAGTAGCCTCGGTTCTTTTCAAAAGCTTCATAGATACCTTTTTAGGTTCCTCTAAGCACACTATCCCAGTTAACTGAGCATTTTCATGACGCTCCGACATTGTACCTCTAACAGCCTCAGCACCTGTTGAAAAACTGTCTAAACTGCTCTGCTTGTTTGGCTCTTCTGCGCTATCTGCACCCAATTTGGCATAGTGTTTCTCTAATCTCTCTTGATCTTCCACGTGCAATCGCTTCTGTGAAGTTGATAAGAGTTCAGCACCTGCTAGCTTCCGCTTTTTAGGCTTTCTGTTCCTGGCTGTGCTATTGACTGTAGTACCTGCGGCAGTACCATTAGCATGCAACACTTTATGGCACCCTGAATCAGCTCCTGTTGACCTCCTTTTAATGATTGACAGAGCTTTGGAAAGAAAAAAATTACGAGCTCGAGGCATCACCTGCAGCAGTTTTAAATGGTAAAGTCGTGATTCAGTGGATTTCTTTTTTGCTGATCCTCTCTTGCAAACCTTGCCACCATCATGTTCTATAGGACTCTCGGTAGCTCTGGAATCTTTCCTGGCAACTTCAACTCGCTCATCTTCAGAACACTCTCGAGCAGTGATCGTTTTAGTACTCATCAACTTTTCCTGCTGCTGGGAAGCGAGACTACCTGCACCAGGGGGCGAAAGCCTTGGCTCTCTAGCAGCTCTGTAGGTTCTAGAGGACAAGCTATTTTCTTCTCCGATAGGGTTACTTATCTTAAGGATATCTTGTTTGAATCCATTTGTTAGGTCCCCAGATTTTTCAGCTTGTGCATATCCTGTATAAGCAGTCTGCTTGACATGAGTTTGCATGTCCTTCAGTATATATGCACCACTGTTAAGCTGTTTTCCAACTATGGAGGATATGTGAAAAGTTGCTTCTGTTTTTTGCAGCATGTCACCAATATTCAACCCATTTTCTCCAATATTATTCTTCAAAACTCCTCTTGGATCAACTTTAGGCTCTGCTGTTGAAGATGCTTGAGCACCTGTCAGTTCTGTAGCCAGTTGCATTTCTTTACATTGGACAGACTGAACATTAACAAGGTTTTCTGAATCAGTAGATCGTTTGCCCACATCTGGCTTGACAGCCAAGGAGCCCAACTTTTGATCCACATGAATCTTTGCTGACTGAGAGACCTGCAGGGTGTCTTTAGGAGCAGACTTGCTAGGAAAAGCTGCTGCAGTGGAAGGCGGTTTTGCCATACTCTTCCGAGTTGGATTGCGAACATAAAATAGCATGTAAGCTTTCTGCTCCAAAACAGTTTTCTCACTGACTTGTTTGACCTGCAAGAAAAACAAGCCATAAGACATAACTGATATAGAAAGTGCATATTCAGCTCAGTTCCCATACACAAAGATTGTAAAGCTAGTAGCTCTTAGCACCAGGCAGTTTTATACCCGAGAATCATCCAATATGTGCCAAATATCTGTTGAAGTTCGGACAAAACAATAATAATGTCCGGAATGGGTTGATCCTCCAGAGTGTACCAGAACAGCATAGAGTTTGTACTTGCAAACCTCCTGCAGGTGATTACCATCAGATCTATATGATCAACCTCCAACTTCACTTGGTATCTAGCTACATGCATATCAATAAAAATGCCATAGGACATCAACCAGCAACATCACCAGAAAAAAAATTTGAGACAAAAGGGAAAGAGAAAACTTCACCTGTCCTTTGCTAAGAAAGGGCGTAATATCTAGTGTTGGTCCAAAGTCAACTTTCTTGTTGATTTTGCCTCCAAAATGTCCAGTATTACTAAATCTCTTGAATTGGATAGTCAGAATATTGGGAGCAGCGTCAATGGTGAAACACTTTGTGGCACGCACTTTTTGTTTGCATTTTTCACAGTGGTACTTATTGTCACCATCAATTATCTCCTTCCTGGTGAAATGAGCTAACGCTCTGGGCAAAGAATCTGCATTGACAATCTCTAAGCTAAGGTCTAGAAATGGATCAAAGGTGTCAGAACAATAATAGCAGTTGGTGCATTTGACCTGCACAAGCAGATAAGAAAAAAACCTTTATTACCAAATGAAGGTTTCTATATACTAGAGAAATACCATAGTATTCTAGAATCCTTATGCAAGACAGCTTATAAGAAGAGAAACATCATACACATACTTGGCTTCTAAGGCGACCTCCAAAAATTCTGTGTACAAGACTTTGATTCAAATCTGAATAAGAGCTCTTAGTGATGCCATTGGAAAGACATTTGTGCAACGCTTCCACCAGATATCTCATGTACTCGTGAGCATCCTCTTGTCTCCAAGGTTGAAAAGCCCGAGATATACCTATAATCTTAGTCAAGGTCATTTCAAGATTACTTGGGAAACAGTTACGATCCAAAAATTGTAAGATTAATCTTATGCAATCACAAACAGGAAGTTCAAAGTAATATCCATCAGAATTGAGAAAATATTATTCACCAAACAGATTTAGCAGTTCAAAGGATATCCCTATAAAATGAAATAGTAAGACTGAGCCACAGACAAACATATTCTCCTATTTAAGGTAACACAGCAATGCTGTGTAGCACCACATTGATGTCAGTCGAGGGGGATGCTGCAAGACCATATGTCGCAGTGGCAACAGCAGTGAGTTCTAAACATTCTTTCAAAAGCATGCAACAGAAAAGGGTTTTCAAGGAGGCCACAGTAGACATCTATACCCTTGGAATACCTATAAAAGGTTGAAACTAGTACCAAAGCTGATGAAGCTGTGATGACTGAATGCAATGAAAGGTAAAACATAGTTTCAAACAGTACCGCAAGCTTGTTAAGTATAAGAAGTTAATACTCCCAAACGTGATTAAGAGCTTCAGACTCGCAATTGCGAAAAGCATGATATGCAAGTACCTGGGTGAGCTCTTCTCAGAAACTGCTAGTAAAAAAAGAATCTCTGCAGAATGAGCTAAGCCATCCAGATAAAAACAGTCTACCAAGCAGGTTCTAGGACAATCACAGTATATAATAGAGCTTGCTACAGTGTTCTATCAACCATTTTAAGTCAAGCAAAGAGTTTGATCCCAATCCATTGAAATATCTTGTCCTTGTCCAGAGGGAATTGGCCAATCTACAATTTTCTCTGCAGAAGTGAAACAACTTGCTGTATTAACACTAACTCTCCAAAACCCTCATTGGAGCCCCAGACTCCAAAAAACCAAACTAAAACTGGATTTCCTCTTTAACTAACATCACCCAACAGGCTCATCATCAACTTATTTCTGGTAAGATCTCAAACAAATTAAAAATCACATCAGGAAGCTTCAAGGACAAACGGATGAAATTTGTTAAAAGCTTTTAGCCCAAAGAACTAAAAGGTACCTAACAAATTTTCCTCAAATAAAGGTATTTCACTAAGGCTTTCATCTGTTCCAGCTGTCTTCAAAACCTAAAAAGTATTCATGGATCAGTGGCACATTATTGAAAAAAGGCAAAATTCAAGGAATGTCCATGACACAGATGAGAAGAACAAATTAAAAAAATCAGCAGTATGCAATTGTAGGATGTCCAATCATAACCATAGACAGAAGAACTTTACCATTCAGCCACCACATGAAGTGGTGCCAACTTAGCACATTGTACCCTAGTCCCTTACCTTGGAAAGGCTAAAGACCTGAATACATGGCTCGCGCAAGCTCAAGAGGACTTTGGGTTCCCAAGATATACTATGTAGTTCATTTAGGATTTGTGATTTTCCCACTAGAAAAACTTGTGAACCTCAATTTCTTAAGTTTTCAAAAGCCTTGTAAAATCATGGGGCTGCTGAAAAAAATATATCATTTTTCAAGACATTGATGAAGTTATGGCTGATAAAACATGTCTTCAAATCCAAAAAAGGTTTAATACACTTGACATCTTGTTCGAACAATAAAGTAGTCACGATTGATGTCAATATCTGCATCACAAAATATATACTTTTGAGTAATGCACTCTTAAAACGAACAAGTTTTAGGATTTGAGCCGCTTCAGTAGGATCACGCATTGCCCTAATCAGACAAGCTCATGTGCTTTCAAAGGACTTAGGCATAATATAACTTCAAAAGTCATAAACGAAATTAAAGAAACACTTCCTTGTACCAGATCTGCCACAAGATTGAAAAACTTTGCATGCCACAAGGATTAGCCTCATTAAACCAATATTCCATGTACAAAATAAGCTGTACCTCAGCACCAAGAAAAGCGATAATCACTGAGTGCACCCTTCAAAATTAAAATATTCAAGTTAACTAAAACAGCAGCCATCTATAGAGTGTTACATCTGCCATGTGCTTGAATACTAGAATTACGATCACATGTCAATCAAGCATTGATGAGGATACAGCGTAAATTTTTCACCAAAGTCTGCGGTGATATGACTTTGTCTGTTGACGACAAGGCTTGCTTCACATGAGCTTCTAGAGCACAAACAGCACAAAATCCAGCAACATGACCTGCACAAAGTAAAGCGGAAACGTGTTGGTGACTAGCAGTAATAACGGCCATAATGGCCATTGGCCAACCATTCAGGAAAAACACAAACCAAAAGTGCTGGCCTTACTGCAAGTAGCTTATTTGAACCATAGATGCAAAGCGTTTCTGAAACGCGTTTCAGAATCGCATTCAGAAACGCAGTTCAGAAACGCGTTTCTAAAAATTTAAAAAAAATTCCAGAAACGTTTTTTTCTATATTTTTTTTTTTGGTTTTTTTATGGGCAATATGGGTATCAGATGAAAGCTCTAATTAAGAGCATAATTACTGTGTAGTTTGTCGATTGTTTCGGGTGCAGGATGGTCCAGTTCAGGTGCATTAATCCATGTTGGGTTCTGTCAAGGATAAAAATTCAAAACCAACCTCTAGCCTGTCTGTTACAATCACAGATGGTCCCAGTAAGTGTGTTTCTCGGGGGGCTACCGCCCCCCGAACCCCCTGAGCATTTATTGAAAACCAGAGCAAATAACAACCAAATAGCTATTGAAAATAAGATCTGTTTGTGCCCCATCTACTGCACTTCTGAGAGGCAAAACGCTGGTTTGACCATTGATCCCCTAAAAAATTTTCAACCACAAGCTATTTTCCCAAAAAAAAAAAAAAATTTGCGATTCTGGGAGGAGAAATGCGTTTCTCAGAAACGCAGTTTCCGAAACGTCTCCTCCCAGAAACGCGATTCTGTGCAACTATGATTTGAACAAAGCCGACACACTATATTCTAGGTTTATAAGAGAGTATAGATGATTGCATAGCAGAAGCCTTTAGAGCAGACTATCTACACTTTTATTTTTTTGAATAACATAAGATAGATAGATAGATAGATCTATATATATATATATGTTTATATATATATAAAGATATTTTAGAGAGAGTGTAAGGGTGTTGTTAACCCACTCTACTCTCCCTATGTCACACCTAGACCCTACTCTTTGCTTATTCATACATACAATACATATGCACACACATATTAGCTTATTTTTTGAACACATACACACACACACATATATATACATACACACACATACATATATACATATACATACACACACACACACATATATACACACACACGTACAAAACATACAATACATATACAGATACACATACATACACACATACACACACATATATATACATACATATACATATATACATATACATACACGTACACGTACATATGCAAATATACACATATACATACACATACACACGTACATACACATATACATATACATACATATGTACATAAACATATACACGCACACATACACATACGCAGATACACGTGAACATACAAATACATATATGTATACACACACATACACATACGCACCATCGGCCGCCCGTCATCGACGGGCACACTATGCTAGTATATATACATATATATATATATATAGAAATAGTACATTTTAGAAGAACATCAAAATTTATCATCCACCAACAGCAATTATAAGTGCTTTCACTGAATGGACCTGATAACATCCTTAAAAAGGGTCAAAACATCTACCAAAAACCATCAGAAAGGCTGAGGAATTAGCAATAGCTCATTGCTCAGAGCCGATAGTGATAGTCTGTTACAATGTGGTCCCTATGAATATTCCAAGAAACTCTGAGATTCAAACAATGATATCACATGTTGAGGGAAAAACAAAAAATGATATCACATGTTGAGGAGAATTCAACAAGATTCCAGTTGCAAAAAAAAGGAGCACAATAAAACTCCATGGCAAACAATAAGCTATAAAAAACTTCCAATAAAAAGCTTCTATCGAATCTAAAGTGATTTCATGCACCAATTGAATTAAAAAAGGTAGTTACAGGCCATGACCCATAAGATGCAAATAATATCCAAGTTCCAGCACCTAAAACGTCACCCTTCTACATACTGTATACATAGTGACCTTGCATATTTTCTAGTTTCGATAGGGCATCTCTTATAATTGGTCACAAAGGATATGGATATTCAATTTGAAAATTCAAAAGAAATAGGATGAGAATATAGATTTAATGATAAAGGAAACTTCAGCCTTGACAGAGAAAAGGATGGAAGAGATCACTACAATGAAATCCATTGTCATAGAACAAATAATAGAAAGCATACTCTTCACCATCAGCACAATGAATGTCTTACATGAAACTTTATGTTGTCCACTCCGCAAAAATTTCGCAAGTGGTGGAGTATATGTCATGCACTGTAAAACAGAGTTGAGAAAGCATGTGTTTCCAAGATTTTGTAAACCTGCTCCCTGAAGTGAACATATGAGCAAATACATGTTACGGCCATAATGTCACTGTATACACTGTCGTACATCTCATGAGACCAATTTGGCATGAAAATAAGAACTTGTAATTACAAATCCAATAATATATGTAGTTTTTCAGCATCGAACTGACAATGAAGAAACGTTAAGCAATGAACAGTTGGCCACCCAAAAACTAACCAAGACAACGCTAACAGAAATTGAATAACCGAAACCCTTTCATGAGCACTTCACTTTACAACTTTGCAATGGACATAAGTTTATCCCAAAAAGTCAAAATTTAATCTCTTTATAAATGTGCTTGAAGCCCACAACTACAGGCTGCGAATCTCAATCTTTAGCTCTAAAAGCTTCCATTAAGTGATATTATTGGCTTCTCAAGAGGCAGATTCATAAAGCAGGATATTCTCAGGCGAGTACAAAAAGTAATTAAAAAAATGAAAAAACTTGGTCAAACATGATATACAAGAGTTCTCTAACCTCATACAAGCATCAGAATAGAAGGACATACAATTCTCATAGGCCCCTCCCACACAAGCCAAGCTTCCTCCTCCCTATGATCCTCGGGGAGATGCTGCATTTTCCTCACAGAACCTTGCTCAACACAATCTTGCCTGGACGCTTCCTCGCTGCCACGCATAGCAAAATCACTAGGAAGTAGCTCATTCAGGGGTTCCAATTGAAGCAACTGCATCTTAGACGAAACCGGCCGCTGCGCAGGCGTGAAAAGAATACGCCGCTGCAGCAGCTGCTGCTGCTCCTTTCCAGGGATGCTCGCCTGCCAGCTCTTAAGTGCCACCATCTCTGTTCCCCTCTCACCTCACACCCCACACACTGTATTGTGCTTCGCAATTGAGCCCTCAAGAGTACAACTTCAACAAGATCAAAACCTACAAACAAAAACAGGGAAATCAACATAAGAACACTACGTAGCTCCAGAAACCAACAAATCAAACCACCAACAGTAAACTCACAATCCACATTGCAAAACCCTTACCCTAAAACCATGAAAGAACTTACAGATCTTACAACACATTGAGCAATATCGCAACAATTAGCTTCCTTGTGCCGAAATTGGATCTAGCATTGTTGCTTAAAGAGCATTTCGAGTCCAGCGACCGTCCAACGCACCCCCCTCTCTTACATCTCCCTTCTTCCTCGGAGAGTCAGAGGTAGCACAACCCTTGACAGTGAGAATCTGCATATAAAGTCTACGGCAACAGCTAATCCAGACAAACAACAGAATTTTTCCTTCGTTGTTTCTGAATCCTGATGATGTATGACAGTAACTAGACTACTAGTAATGGAGAGAAAGACGGAGAGAGCATGGATTTCGCAGCGATTAGAAGGGCAGATGATGTTCCGAAAGAGGAGACGAGGGAGGATATCCGTATAAGTATCGCGTCGCTTTGGGAAACCCTAAAGGCTGCTGATGCTCTGTAGATTTTGTGCTTTGGACCGCTCATCGTCCCGTCTTTTCATGTCAAGAGACAAGACTACACCAAAATACTTGTTCTTCAGGAAACCTCCTGGAGACTTCATATCCGATGTCCCATATCTTTAGGGCTTGTCGGTTGTTCGAATGGTGGAAGGCCCTTACTGAGGGCCTTCCTTGCAGGGAGGGCCCTTGCCAGAGGGCAGGGCCCGACCTGCAATCCAAGTGATAAAATAGAGAGAGAACGCACATTCTGTAGAAAGATAATGTACATTTCGTAGAGAGAGGAGAGAGAACGCACATTTCGTAGAGAGAGAATGCACATAGTAGAGAGAGAATGACAGATTCCGAAAGAGATAGAGGTGGATGGATATTTTGCTCATGGAGTTGCTTTCAAAATACAAAGCAAGCCGAGCACTTGGCATTAAGAACATGTGGCCCTTGAAATTTTCCAGCTCAAAACTCTTGCCGGTTAATATCCTCCAATCACTAGATTTTGCTGTCAATTTTAAATTGGTAATATCATGACGAAATTAGTGTATTGATTTAACTGGCATATTTCATTGGATAATAATTTGTTGTGATTGAAAACCTCGTAAAGATTTCTTGGTGTCAAATACTTCTTTGGGCCTCATTCAACCCATCGAGAAATTTGAGAATGAATTGTGTTATAGATTTATCAAAAGTTGTTGTACTTGGCCTTAAATGGAATTTTCATTGAGTCTCAAAAAAATCGAGCTCTTACGAGATAAAACCTCACATTGTTAAAATACTTCATAGTCTCTTAAACTATCATAAACGAGATTAAAATCATATACATTCTAAAAGCTAAGGTTTACAATCATGAAGATAAATCACTAAATGAAAATTTACTACAAATGTAAACATTACTAGTTTTCTAGAAGTCAACATCTTCTAAAAAATTTATGAAGTCAATTTTCAAGATGCTAATTCCATTTCTAGACTTTACAACTTTCTCAAACAGTGTTTAGATCATACATATGTGAAGTGTTTGAATCATATGTGATAATTGTGTGAATGCTTTTGACTTTTAAGTTACTATGCCTATTTTCTTGTATTTTAGATTTTTTATTCTCTCTAATTCAAAATGTTCCAAGTGGCTATGTTTATAAACCTTCATTGGTGTCATTCATAGAGTGGTGAGATGGGTAGAGTTGCTTACTCTAGCTGAAAAGCTACATGGTAGATACTTACTCCAGCCAAGAAGGTGTAGGCTCAAATCCCAAGTGTTGTCTCCTTGACATATAAGAGCATGTGCCCCATCACCCATGTTTAGGCTTGGCCAAGCTTGGCCAATTACTTAAAATACACTGTATATTGTTCAAATTCATCCAATATCAAGTGGCGTGGTGCTTACAAAAAGAAAAATCCCTTTGCAATCAATCATGTATATGTTATTAACATATGCAAACCCGTGTAAATTTGGGTTTCCAATGTGGTTAAAAGCTTCTTCAGTGGAATGTATTGGATGATGTATGTCATGACAACAAAGGCCCAAGTTTTGGAGCTCAAAGAATTTTGACGTAAGGTAAACCCAACTAATCAACACTAACAATCTAGACATTAGACTGAAACTCCCAAACATACAATCCATGCTCAGCCCCAAACTTTGGTAGTTTGTACCAGCATCCAAGATCAATACCTTGTATGATATTTGTGAGATTCCATACTAGCATAACCCATTCGATACAAAGATGCATTGTCCAAGACTGAATCGTCCATAGGACTCTCAATAATCCCAAGCATAGAACGATGAATTTCCCATCAACATGATGTCGAGCCCAACACAACTAGCCAAAACCCATGCCACTTCATTGGAACATGTGTATGGGTGACTCCTACTTATGATGTAAATCGATAGTCATCCTCCTATTCCTACTAAGTTTACTCCTATGTCATTTGCAATCTAATCACCATTGACTTTAAGATTTACTAAGCTATACTCCAATTAATACACCTAAAAAAAATTTGTCATTGGCACCTTCGCCTCATTGTTAGTTGTACCCATCACAAAAAGCAAGCCTAGTACAATAAACTACACTAAAAAATATGCCAAAATGAATCCATATCCAAATAACAAAAAAATTCTATTATAGATTCGATTTTTCCACCAAGCCAACCAACTCCCCAATTCGTTCAAACAGTTATCGTATGCATTGCCCATTTTCAACCATGTAGTTATTTTATTATAAATCTCATCTATGGCATCACAATCCATTGCATCTCGTCATTACAAGTATAAAGTGATAAAATCATCTCTGGACAATTGTTTGATGTACTTTGTAGTGTGTTTATTCACATTGTCTATAAAATGAAACAAACACAATTTTTTTTTTTCAATCATTGATGTGTTAGCATCCTTTCCATAAACAATGCGCACAACATTCTAATTTGCTTGTGCCTCATATTATACCCTGAATCCTCAAAATGTGATTAGATTACACAAATGATCATACATAACATGGTTCAACAGCTCCCAAAATAACACATGTGCTCAAACATCTTCAACTTTCATATCACATATTTCAATAGTTTGCATGGATTGGTCTCTGCAAAACAAAGTGCACAATATATGAGGCAAGCAGTAGCTCTAATAGTGAGACAACTAGAAATATAGAAATTTGTACCTTACGTCATAGACATGGGTAGCCATTGTGACCCAGTCTTTGATTCAATGAACTTTATCAAAGCAACAACAAGATCTTGCTAGATCATTCCATGGTTGCATTTTCTATACAAGTTCTACTCCAGATGTTGGTCCAGACGTTGACATCTTGAAAATATGGCATCTATCTATTTTGTCATGCAACGGAACAATGAACCACGGAAAAACTAGTATGCACAATATTGTTTTGAAGAAGTTATTTCATGAGATAGATCAACAGGTTGCAATTTTTTCCTTGCCAACGTAATCCATTTTTCCAATCTACAATAACAAACAACAAAAAATTAAGAGAAACTGAAGAATCTATTGTAGACACATTTAATAAGCCAAGCATGACCCAACAAAAAACCACACATGTGTATTAACAAGCAATTGTCCACACATTCAATCTTTTGTAGTTGGCTTAATTAAAGACAACAATTCATCAAGTTTTGTAGAATCTTAGGCAATGATGTAGATGATGTTGCCAGCAAGTGATCTAAAATCAACTAATTGGCCAAGTCCTTTCGGATTCTCTTTGGTTTATGCAGTACCATGTCATCTCTAATCTCTACTACATTTGAGCTAAAAACTCTTAGTGCTAGACACCTTCTCCAAAATCCCTATAGTTGGACTAGTTGGCCTATAACTGTAGTTGAGTTGAAAAGGGCTCAATCTTATAGACACATGTCTCTTATCATTGTACGCAAACTCTACTAAGGGTGCTTCACCGAATCTGTCTACGTACCACAAACATGTGCACGAAGCATGTCTTCTAAGATCTAATTAACCCTCTTTGTGGCTAGCCATCTACCTAAGGATGCTCAATATTATTCATCCGCAATTGTGTTTTCGACTTGGCAAATACCTTTATGAAGAAATTACCTGTAAACTTGGGATTTCTGTCAGACACAATGGACTTCAGAAGTTTATGCAACCTGACCACATTTTGGATAAACAACTCAACTACTTGTGGGCTGTGACCTTCTTGGTCATTGTAATCAACCGGGCCACCTTGGAAGACCTATCTACCACTACCATGATGGAGTTATACCTAGCCTGGGTCCTAGGTAGATCAATAATAAAATCTATAGATATGTTTTTCCACCTTCTTATAAGTATTTCAAGTGGATGTAGCAAGCCTGAAGGACTTACTCTCTCGGCCTTGTTCACCTGACAAGTCATCCAACATTGGACATATTCTCTTATGTATCACTGTAGTCATGGCCAGAAATAATGCCTTCTTACAAGGCTCACTTGTTTTATCAATTCCAAGGGTGCCCTGCATAGAGACAATCATGGCATTCATGAAGTATCTTATGACAAAAGTTCTTCACATCTGACACGATTACCTTGCTTGTGTCTACCTCTACGAAAGGGACAATGTGATCGACCATCTTGCATGCATCAAGCCACACATGTTGACAATGTGGGTCCTTTTGTTGCTCCTTTTTTTATCTCCTCCATGCGATCACTATCAACTACAAATACCTCATTTGATGTAGTATCTGTCATAGTGCACCAGTGACCACATTTTTCTTTTCTTATTGAAAATCAGTTTAAAAATGAAGTTTATATATTAGCTTAGCCCCTAAGCTTGGTGGCCCTTCAAATCTGGCTAAGTGCATCTAAATGATGGTCTGTGTACACATAAAACTTAAAACCATACAAATTATGTCACCACACCTTGAGCGCATGCATGATTGCATACAACCCTTGCTCATGTGTCGTATATCTTTGTTGAGTTGGTATTAACATTTCACTCTCAAAGGCTATCAGTCTATATCTTGGCTTAACAACTCAACACTGCACCTATGACAATGCCACTTACATTTGTCTCTAGGTCAAATGCTTTTTGGGTATCAACAATCTTGAGAACTTGAGTTGTGGCCACCGTCTCCTTCAAATTCTCAACATTGTGCTAAAAAACTTCAGCATTCCATTGGGCTATAGTGTTGTCCTTACGTAACTGATCATTAAAAGAGTAGCTACTCAAGAATAGTTCCTAACAAACCACCATAGAACCTACAAAATCCACAAAAAAAAAGTAATTTGCATATATTGATAGCTCAGCAACTTCTTAACTACAGTCACCTTGGCTTGGTCAACTAAAATATCTCAACCATCACTATGTAGCCCAAATATTGGACACGAGTCTTACACAACTCAATCTTTTGAGCATTTGCATACAAAACAAAAGCTTGTAACTTTCCAAATATGATCTAGAGATGAATCTCATGTTTCGCTATCACCTTACTATAGACCAGTATAGCATTGATCAAATTGATGCAAATTGACAACAAGCTTGCCCATATAGTCATGCAAGACATCATTCATGAGCATCACGAATGTGATTGGTGCATCAAAAACTCATAATGCCCAAAATGTGTTTGGAAGGCCATCTTCTGGACGTCTTCATCTTGAATATGTATCTAATGGTACCCACTTTTAAAATCTATCTTATTAGAAATGGTTGTACCTTGCAAAACATCTAGTAGATCATCAATTTTGGGCATTGGATATATGTGCTTTATAGTGATCTTATTCAATCCTCTATAATCAACACACAATAAAAAACTATCATTCTTCTTAACAATCAAAATAGCATAGGCGAAGGGCAAATAACTAGGACAACTGTACTCCAGCTTAAGATACTATTTTAACTTCCTCCTCTTTTACACTCACTCTATGAAGAGGCCTGCATATCAAACTTGTTTCTAGAATGAGCTCAATAAGATGCTCTACATTCCATCTAGGCAACAATCCCTCTAGCATGTCACTAATTAACAAATGTTTAAATTGCTCATGGATGGACTTTTGTAGCTAAGTTGGTCACATCTTGGCTATAATGAAATTGTATATGCAATGGGAGATGCAAATGTAGAGGAAGTTGCTTGTGGTTCCTTAGTGAGTGCTTATTTGATCACTTCCAAAATGGGAATCAAAATTGGAATTAACATTCACATAACACAACTACAATTCTACTGTATTTATTTGCATTGATATGATAAGGGGACCTTCAATAGATGGTCTCTTTCCATTTAAGACATGAGACATACCCTCATGTCTAAATTTATACACATGCAAAGTGAAATCTATAGCAAGTTGCTTACTTACAATGCCAAACTTAGCTAATCTAATCATCTCAAAATATAACTTTTTGACATACGTTTAAATAGACAAAGATGTTCGAGAGACTCTCTCATACCAAACATTTATTCTCTTACCATCTCACATCTCAGCTGTATATCGATAATCAAAAGAAACAATAGCTAAACAAAACTTCTTCACCATGCATGCATTAATAATATTGTGTGAGAAACCAGTGTCAAATAAGACATGCACATCATGACCTTCCAACTTCTCTCTCATGTCGGCTCACTATCTAATAAATAATAGGCTTCATGTGCCTTGTTGGAAAAAAAACAAATCGGTGTCTATGGAACAAGCATTCTCACCAAGATACTCATGACACGTCAGCAATAAAAGTGATAACAAAATCAGCATTATCCATTGATTAACATACTATACAAAAAAAAAATGTAGGAGCAACTCTTCACACAAGCATCATAAGCAACTATATTAAAAAAAAATTATAGTCACAAGCTAATTATTGATTAGAGCTTTAATTAGGCACTAGCCCATCATTCTAGTAGTAGTAGTAGTAGTAGTAGTAGTAGTAGTAGTAGTAGTAGAGAGAGAGAGAGAGAGAGAGAGAGAGAGAGAGAGAGAGAGAGAGAGAGAGAGAGAAACTATCAAACATCGCATTTTTAAGTATCTCTCTCAATGTCAAACCGCTTACAAAACATTCATGGAACATGCCTCCATGCTAGCATAACAACTTCAAACTTAATCTGGAACTATATTAAGTCAAAGCATCAAGATCAAAGTAGGAAGCAGTAGAGGTTTTTTTCAGAACTTTACCTCTTCCTTAAGCTTTAAATGATAGCTTCTATGCCAATTTTAGCTCTAAAGAACTTGAGCTTGTTTTTTATCAAGGATTTGGTATATATATCAATTAGATGTATTGTTTTTTTTACAATAACTCACATCCACATCCTTCAAATACAATTTTCAAGTATAAAATGATATTCTACCTTTATATATATGATTCTAGCATGAAATATTAAATTTTTGGCTAGCTATATCATACCAATTTCACTGAGTAATTGTCTAGCCATACCACTTGTTGAGTTGCTTAACTCAATGCTTTTTATTCAGCTTTTGTGGTATAAATTGATAAAATATCCTATTTCTTATTTGACCAAGAAAAAAGAAAGGTATAACTCATGGTTGATCTTCTATCATCAATGCTATCAGCCCAATCAACATCAACATAATCATGTACCTTAGGCAAATTATATTGTCTCAAATGAACCAAACCAAACTTAGGTGTTCCTTTTACATACCTCAAGATTATTTTGGCTATTTTCCAATTATCCATTGTGGGTGCTGCTATAAACTGACTAACCAAACTCACAACAGAATTGTTGAGAAAATAGAATAGAGTGGTTTGATGCAACACGAATTTCAATCGCTCTGATACCACTGTTGAGAGTTGTTTTTGAACCGGATGGAATTCAATTCTGTCTGCCTGCTAGATCAGATCTACAATCCTCCATAGTGTAGATAGACACTGCTGACCTACGTTATAATTCGTTTAAGCATTGGACAAAAATGAACCAGTGTGCGGAATAAAGAATAAGTGGCTGAACATGTATAGACAACAATTAGACATCCAAGCATTCGAGATCATTCAAGATAAAACTACATGTGCATTTAAGCTACTATATTATCTGTGATCCTTTTCTTGTTAGAGCGTTGTTGTGACAAGCGCGTCAGCGCAAGAGAAGCTATGTCTCTCACGAATGTCAGATCATCTTGCTTACTAGGGGACTTCTTGGACGTCATCTCAGCAACACTATGCTTAGCTCAGGTTGACACTCAACCAATTGACAATCCAACCAATTCTCTCATCTTCAATCTGATTATATAGATGGAGAGAGAACAAGTTTAATTTAATTTGAGATTACAAGAACGGCTGATTAAGCACATTCTAATGGCATTCAGATTGCCTTCAGCATCATCTGTGGAAGAGGACATCCTCCTGATACTTTTTTTATTTCCTTTGTACTTGGAGCGTGAAGATCCGTCACCTTTTGGTCTTCGAGTCTTCTTGGCCTTTCATGTCTCGGTAGACCTTCGGCTTCGCCTTTAAGCTCCTTTGGTCTTCGAACATTTGACCTTTGAGGTATTCGCCTTCGTGTCTTGTTCGGTTGAAATGGTTATGTGGCCGTTGTGACCTGAGGTGGTTTTCTGCCTATGGGTAGTTCCTTTGTATTTCTGTAGACATGAGCTCGAAAGCTAGCAAAGCTTTGTGGCTCGAAACATCTTGTTTCTTCAGCTCCCTCTCAAAGCATGGTAGCTTTACGATTCCCAGACTTGTCCTCTGTCTCTCAAACATCCCCTTCTATAATGGCTTGGTGAAGATGTCCACCACCATCTACTTCATTCCAATGAAGCTGGTCTTCAATTCGTTTCTTGCGACTAGGTCCCTTATCAGATGGTACCTGATTGCAATGTGTTTCGTTCTCGAATGAAACACGGGATCCTTTGTCAAGTGTATGGCAGAAGTATTGTCCATCTGTAAGATCAGAGGCTCTCTGGTCCTTTCGCCTAGACCGTTGAAAAACTGTCTGAGCCATGTGAGTTCGTTGGCCATTTTCGCGGCTGTGATATATTCTACTTCACAGGATGACTGAGCTATGATGGTCTGCTTCTTGCTTATCCAGATAATTGTTGTATTCGCTGCAATGGTGCACCCTCCCGAGACACTTATACAGTCGTCCTTGAGTGATGCCCAACTTGCATCGTTGCAGGAGTGCATCTGGAATCCAACATTGAGAGAGTAACACAGTCCGAAATCTTTCATCTTCTGAAGGTATTGTAGGATTTGCTTCGCGATCTTCCGGTGCATAGGACCTGGGTTCACGTTGAATTGGCTCATCCTAAACACATCATAAGCAATGTCGGGACGCATGTTATTTGCTAGATACATTAACGATTCAATTAGCCTCCTGTAAGGCATGACCTCTTTCTCTTTGTCAGTCTTTGGACAATCTTCGTTTGTCAGAATTGTTTCTGCAAGCATTGAGGTGTTCGCCCCTTTGTAATTTGTCATCCCAAAATCATCTAGGATCTTTTGGATGTACCTGGACTGCAAAAATATAGCTTTCCTTCATCATAGTCGCGGTCGATTTGCAAGCCTAGATAACATCTAGCTTCTCCTAGGTCTGTTATCTCAAAATGTTTCGAGATGTCGCTCTTCACTTCGGCAATTAGCTCTTCGCTTATGTACAATATCAGTGTGTTGTCTACATACACAACAACAATGATGATCTCCCCATCTGTGACATAAACATTGTAATCGGCCATCAGTGGTTGAAAACCCAAGGATCGTAGGGTATGATCTTTCTTCTTGTACCACTGTCGTGCGGATTGCTTCAAACCCTAGATACTTTTGTGCATTTGGCAGGCATAGGTGAGAAGTGATTCACAAATGTAACCCGGTGGTTGGTCCATATAAAGTTCTTCGTCTAATTCGCAATGTAAGAATGTTGTCTTCTCATCAACTATGTGAATCATGAGGTCATAAGTTGCTGCATATGCAAACAGTAGGCGTAAGGACGCATGTTTCACCACTAGAGAGAAGGTCTCAATGTAGTTGATCCCATACTTTTGAGAGAAATTCTTTGCTACAAGTCTGGCTTTATATCTTGGTCATGTTCTTTCTTTCAGCAACACCATTGTGTTGTCATGTATAGGATGTAATTCTTCTATGAAGTTTTTCTCGATCATTGCAGAAGTCGGCGAAGCAGTTCGAAATGTATTCTCCACCACGCTCAGTTCTGATCTGCTTCATGTGCATCTTTCTGCCCAGTTCACATATTTTGTGAACTTGTTGAGTGCTTCTGATTTGTTGTGAATGAAGTAGACTCTATACCAAACTCCACTAAACTCGATTCAACTCTTTTAATTTCTTCTCTATCTCTCACTGTCCCATGTACCCTATCCCAATATCTCCTCTTAGCAGCATATCTATGTCTCATTCTTCTAACCTTGGCCGATTTTGACTCCTCTTTAGGGGTCCTATACGACGAATGGCTATGCACCTCTATGGGCATAACATACACAACAGATATCGAATCTACTCCCTCAAATGATTCTTTGCCTCTCACCGGCATACAAACCATCTCAAAATTCTCAACATTGGACATCGGATCCAATGGGGTTAAACGAAGTCGCAGCCGCATCCAAATATGTCAAACAAATCCTCGCACCTGCTTCTAGACCTCTTGTCAAAGAACCGACATGTGTGATGGACCATGTTCCGAATGTACTCAACTAGACATCCTCATGTACATCCAACTCCCCTATTGATGTACCAACATCTACCACAATATGTATAAGGTAGTGTGATTTATAGCAAAAATTGTACATCCATTTGAAGCTTCATGGAAAGGACCTTTCATTTAAGAGGGTGCTATTTAAAAAAAAACTCTCGGTAAAAAGTTCACACCTTTCAGGGGTATGCCACAAACTTAGACAATTTAAAGCAAGAGGGGATGGTATAAGGTTAGATACTACCCATGAGAGAGAGAGAGAGAGAGAGAGAGAGAGAGAGAGAGAGAGACAAAGAGGGGGGGGGGCTGCTGGGGGCTGGCCACAGGCCGTGGCCTGGCCAGCGTTGTTGGAACTGTTTGTTGGGCCCTCTGGCAATCCCATACAAGGGTTGCAATACATGGAAATGATGGGCTCAAGTGGCTTGAGTTTCCAGCTTGGGAGGCCTTGGGCTCCTGTTGCTTCCCCGCAACAGCAAAACATGACTCACTGTGTTCGCCAAGCTGGGAACACAGTTGTGGATGAGTAGCTCTGAGCATCCTCAGACGGATGGTCAGACAGTGTGTGTGTGAGAGAGAGAGAGAGAGAGGTAGTACTGTATACGTGTTTGAATTAGGACGTGGGACCGGGAGAGTAATGTGTATGCATGGGGCATGATGCATACATCCTCCTCCCTATGCATGCATCTAAGAATTTTAGTTAGTTTTTTTTTTTAAAAAGCACATGGGAAGAAGATGCACCCATGCAACCATGGGTGCATCCTCCTACCCCATACATAGGTACGAATCTCACACACAAATATCTTTATATATATAGATATATGTATATATATATATATATATATATATATATATATATATATATATATATATATATATATATATATACATATCCATGCATACATACATACATACTAGTAACGTGTGCGATCTAGGTGACGGCTTGTGGTCAAGACGTGTGGATGATGCTTAGAGCGGACGATTGATAATTGAAGGTTGTAAACGGGCGGCCGACAATTTGGGTTACGGCCGATGGTTTGGGTCGAAGATTAGTGGTTTGGGTCAAAAGTTGTCAGTGACAACTAGCCGAAACTTTGGGTGTACGGCCAATGATCTTACAAATATGGTGCGAATTTAGGTGGCCGCCGACGATCTGGACAAGGATTTAAATGGTGGCCGATCTCGCACATCTCGTATCTCGAATATCTAACATATCTCACACATCTCGGCCATAATAGGGGTCAAAATTTAACCATGTTAAACAATAGTATTCGATCCTTTGGTAAAATTCGACTCTTTGAAAAATTCGAATCACTGGAAAAATTCGAGTCATTGGAAAAATCGAGTCATTGAAAAAAAAATCGAGTCTTGGAAAAAAATTGATCCTTTGAAAAAAATTGAGTCTTTAAAAAAATTCAAGTCATTGAAAAAATCGAGTCTTTGGAAAAATTCGAGTCGAATAGAAATTCAAGTCTTTGGAAAATTCGAGTTTTTGGAAAAATCGAGTCTTTGGAAAAAAAAAATCGAGTCTTTTGAAATTCGATCCTTTGGAAAATTTCGAGTCTGCTGAAAAATTTGAGTCTTTGGAAAATTTGAGTCTTTGAAAAAAATCGAGTCTTTGGAAAAAAAAAAAAGTCTTTTGAAATTCGATCTTTTGGAAAATTTCGAATCTCTTGAAAAATTCGAATCTTCAAAAAATTCGAGTTTTTGAAAAATTTCGAGTCTTTTGAAAATTTTGAGTCTTCGGAAAAATTTGATCCTTTGGAAAAAAAATTGAGTCTTTGGAAAAAAAAATAGAGTCGAATGAAAATTCGAGTCTTTGGAAAAAAATCGAATCTTTGAAAAAATTCGATCCTTCAGAAATCCTTCGAAAAAATTCAATCCGTTGGGAAAATTTGAGTCTTTGAAAAAATTTCAAATTTTCGAAGAAAAAAATTGAGTCTTTTGAAAAATTTGAGTCTTCGAAAAAATTCGATCCATTGAAAAATTTCGATTCTTTGGAAAAATTTGATACACTTCCAAATAAATAAAAAAATTGCAGCTACTTAGGATTTTGTATTCCACCAAAATAAATGCTCTAGGGTAAAATAGATTAGAATGGACGACGTGAAAATCATATTTTGGCTTCCCAACAAATTCCCAACATTTTGGCTTTCCAACAAATTCCCAACAAACGGCAATGCAAAATCCCATAGCATTTGATTTCTTTTGTGAACATTGTGTGACTTCAATAAATTTCTTGTAGCCTTGTTAATGTGGCACACCAATGTTCAAAGGGTCTCCAGATCTTGGAAATATCCAACCTCTTGGAATCTGAATGCTACATCTTGTGATCGAAGTGGGGATAGGAGCTCCTTCAAAATCAAGTCTTGGCCTGAACAACACATTCAAAATCAAATATTGGGTTGAACGACGCAGTAGAAAGGGTTCGTGAAAGAAAAGATGATCTCGCTCTGTTTCGAAGCTCGCAATCCTACGGACAGGAAACGCTTGAAATGTACAACCGGGAGAGGTCATCAGCCACCTCAACCAGTCCATTACTATATGGATGAAAACAACACTTCTTCAAGGTGGATAAGCAAGTTCAAACGATCTCGTTCGATGAAGGGTTTCAGATCTGCAAAGGTGGAATTAATTTATTCTCGTTCTCGTAGTGAAAGAATCACTCACAGTGTTTCAAGGAATAAATAAGAGAGGGAGGTTATAAAGTGCTTCAGGAAATAAATAAGAGTGTGAAGAATAACGCATCACCACATATATTTAAAAATGTATTTTGAAAGCTTAATGTTGCTAGCAGGTCAATAAGCCTTTTTAAAACAAAGTAGACTATAAGTGGCTGGAATGTTTTAGCATAATTATTTGCAATTTCAAAAGCGATGTACATTCTAATGACTTCAAAGCTATTTTGCCATGTTTACTATTTGTTTTACTTGGTCTCAAAGCCATAGTTGGCTTGTGATTATCAACACTATAAAAGGCTACAGCCCTCGCTGAGTTGTGGATAGAAAGAAAGCAGACCAATGCACTAGCTGTAAAGAAATTCCAGGCAATCCTGAGAAGCATCGTGTGTCATAAGATTAGAACACAAAATCATCCTAGCTGATGAGTTAGAGTTCTGAAGTGATTTTCAAGTCCGTTTTGGGATAATATAGGAATAGTATTAGCGACTAGCAACAATGTATATTTGTCCTAATTTGATTGTCGCGAACCAAAAGTGCCAATAGATGTAAAAGGGATCACATGATTTTGTTTCAGCTTAATGAACATAAATTAGCTACAATTTGGTCCACTTGCAATAAAGAGACAAAAGCATTACCATAAACAAAATTCAACTTCAACTATCATACACGACACGTTTGTGATGATCTTCGCTTTTTTATTTGAAGACAAAAATCAACGTCCTCTCATCCAAAATACGTTTATGAATTACGAAGACAATTTATAACAGTTCTCTATTCCTTGAGCATAAAGATAGTGGAAACCGGATTTCAAACAGAATTCACAACTTGACTGTGACGTCGACCAGCGGAATTGACAATGCCTTCATTTGTTGGCTGAGTGCAACAGTGGGAAAAGTCAGCACATGTATCATAAGTGCTTAGATAAAAAGAAATTAGTGTAAGAGAGTCTTTTGCTGTAAATTAAATTAGATGGAATTGTGTTGATTTCATAAACTTTAATGATTCATGTGCAAGATTATTTCTATTTCCATTTTTTTCAATTAAAAAGTGGAAGATGGTACTTAGTGTTTTAGTCCAAGAAAAGCATTACAATTGGTGATTGATCAAATTTTGGAAAGAAATAATCACCTTGTGCAACAAGTATTTTTTAATGTGGTAAAATTTGTCCGTGATAGTATTTCTTGGAACTCATGGCAAGAGATGGAGCAACAGAAATTTTACCATGTAATCAAACAATTATTGTATCTTGAGTATTTTTTATTTCATAAGGTTGGGCTCAAAAGTCAAATGGAGATGTAATTAGTAAAATCAAAAGAGCATCTCTATGTTAATGTTATTAGATGGACAAGAAAGTGCTATAAAAACAATTAAAAAATTTGGCACCATTAGATTAGGACTTGAAAGACAACATAGATTGATGTTATACACAATGATGAACTTTGAACTACATTTGACATGGAGGAAGATTGGAGCTTTTAATATATTAGAACACAACTATTGCTATTTCAATATTATGTGGCAAAATATTTTGGATTCTATATTGTTGAACAATTTGATTAGTAATTTTTTGGACCATTCATCAAATTATCCATGTATTAAAGTAAGCTACAAAGCAATCACCTTAAAAATAATCTTTTCGTAGACACACAAAAGGCAAGATGATGCTATTGAAACGAAGGATGTAAATATAAAACCAATATTCTTATAGAAGAACTTGTATAGATCAAGTTTCAAAAATAAATATATTCAAATGTGCTCAAATATACTTGTACTCAAATCTATTTCATCGGAAAATATATAGTTTCGATTTTTGTACAAGTTTATACGCTTTTTCTTTCCTTTTACCACAATTGATGTTCTCTTTCCTTTCTATATTGTTTGCCATCTATGTTATTTCAATGCTAGGGCTCCACTTATAAGGATTTCACAACATTCTCAATCTATTCATGTACATTGGATTCGTCCTCTTTTGAAAGTGTTTATTCTTTAGTAATAGGCTCAAAATCTTTAAAAGTGTCTCTTTTGTTGTATTAGATCACTCATTCCTTTGCAACTTTACCACAATATAATCATGTCCCATCCTTGTTATAAACTACAACTTAAGTGATTTTAAAATAGTGAATGATCCATTTGCAATAGGCGACACAGAGATCATCACAACTTATGGTGGTAGTCAACAACTCTACTTGTACACCCCACTGCGTTGGACAACTCACCTTTTCAATGTCAACAGCCTCTTGGAAATCACTCAAAAAAAAAAAATCCTTCGTACAATTGACACAACCCATTGCAAAAATTATATATATTGTATTATTGAGTTTGCATTACAAACAAGACATTGGAGACAAGTATTGATTGAAATTATTATAAATATCATTGAAATGAAATATGGAACTCATGCTAACAAAAGCACGCTTATGATAAAGTCGAGCAACGGAGCGGCAACAGCCGAGGAGCGGGCGACAACAGATGCTTTTCTTTGATCCAGCACGAGCCAGTGAGGAGTCAAGGAGCGTTTGGAGGACTTTTTTCCAACTCCTCTTCTCAGTCTTTTGTATTGCTCCTGCTTAGTTCAGGCTTTTGTGTTAACAAGAGTTTGAAGCGCTTTATCTCATCCTAGGATCAGGCTTTTCCAGACTTTTGGTTCTTTAGTTTAGAAGCTTAGGGTTCTGACCCGACAAAGTTTCCTTTCCTCTAGAAACCTTTTAACGAGTCTGGTTCTGCTATGCAATCTCACTCAATTGTGGGCTTTGTTACAAGCTTTGCTCTCGGGTTTAAGAAGTCTTCAGTATACCCAGAGCTTGTAAGGATACCTCTAGCTTGCTTCTCTCTGTCTACTTCAGCTGCATTGGGTTTTTGAAAGCTGATTCATCAGTTTTGAAAAAAAGGTCTCTGTCCCACATTGGCAATTCAGGGTAACCTTTTTCACTCCTGTTAGAAAGGGCTTGTACTCTTTGGTCTGAGATCCCGTTTGGCGAAGCTATTCTCAAGGGCGTTTTCTCCTAGGTTCTTTTCACTAGTAAACCTTTTAGCAAGTCAAGTTCAGCTAAGCAGACATACTTAGCAGTGGACTTAGTTTCAACGTTTTGCTCTGGGTTACAGACGTCTATGGAACACTTTTAGTTTTTTAGGACCCCTCTGGGTTGCTCCTCACTTTCTCTTCAAGCTGATTGCGAGGGTCTCATGTGTTCCATCTACGACTGAATTTCAAATGGTCATCAACAAGAAAAGATCTCTCCGTCCAACGTCATTGCTTGTGGCCAAATCTACCTCTAGTTATGGTATTCCTTTTTTAGGGAGATCTTGAAGCACGAGCTGGTTATTAAGCTCTTCTCAAGAGGACATATCTCCTCCTAGCTCACATTGTGGAAAGGCTATTAGTGACTTTTGTCGGAGTGATCCCAGTGATAGAGTTCCAAGCTCCAAGGAGTCCTTTTCTGATTCTGATAGCCCTTCAAATATGCAGCTTAGAAGGTATGGCCTTTATTCCTCAGCCAAAACAGTCTCCTATCCCAGTTCGGAAAACAGTGACAACAAGATACATGAAGTGGCGATCTTCTCTGAAAAGGTTGATAAATCTGCTCGTAGCCTTTCTACATCACACAAAAACGCATCTCTTCAAATTCCAATCGATGAGAATGAAGTGGGGATCCAGTATTTATCGTATAACAAAACCAGTTTGTTGCATCCAATTACAACACCTCAAGAGAAGAGCTATTTTTTGCCAAGTTCTGAAATCGTGCAAGCATGATTGGCCAGTTGAAATTAGCGTACTTTCGCCTCGAGAAGTGCATGATTGGTCGTTGGCGAAACTCTTATGCCAACGACAAGACATAAATCCTATCATTAAGGAAAAAGCACCGCTTCTCAGCAGAGGACACCAAAAACCATATTGGGAATAGGCATGTGGACAAAGCTGAAACTCTCAACCAATTAGGCTACCTGGACTCAGCGCCTCTAGAGTTCCTCTTGACAAGGAAAAAAGTTATTGTGAGAATGGACAATTTACCAATGAAACAAGGATTGAAAATGTAGAACTAAATTGGCAAGAAGGCAACCCAGAGTTACCAAGTTTGGGGTTTACAGTTGAAGACTCTTTGACAGCTGCGATGGTTCATAAGGTGAAAGAAGCTGCGATGCCTCCCCTAATGGATCCATATTTGCAATGTTGGAGGCTGTCCACTTGCTTAGAAGTCGAAATTACCGGCAAATATGTGTTTACGACTCTCAAAACCCTTTTTTTCTTGTATTTTGGCCCAAAAATCAAACTAACTTTGAAATGCTATAACTTTTCCGTGACTTGGACTTTTCCTAAGCGGTCAATTTGTAGTAGGTTGCCCTCCTGCTGGATTTCCAATCAACCCTTAACAGTCCGGTTTAGGCTAGAATTGCCCAATCATCAAGCAATTTCTTCTCAGCTGGTTTTGCACCTATGTATGAGAATCAAATTTTGAAAATTAGCCACAAGAAAATTCTCAAAATCGCTTGGATTTCGTTGCTGGGGTTGGTTCTTGTGACTAATCTATTGTGTCTTGGCAATAGGAACAGTTTGCAACAGATCTCATAGCCATCTCAGCTCTCAATCAAAAGTTATGAGCAAAAAACTCCCCTTTCTCTCTCTAGAACGTGTTTGTTTTTTGCTGTTCCAAGCTTCCAAAACTTGCAATCCTTGGCTCTGATACCAAATGTCAGACTCCCTCTCTGATCTTCTCTTCAAACCTTGCTAATTTCCTACACATACAAGCATCAAATCACGTCTAACACAAGATGGAGTTGCTGCCTTTGTCTCCTCCCAGCCTTTGCTGCATAGATTATGATGAGGAATGCCTCTCTCTAGGCTCACTTATACACAATCCTCAAGCACCCCTTAACCCTAAATCTTGACACATGGCCAACACCATGCAGAGTCGATACTTGCCACTTGGCAGTACCTTGCACATAGGCAAGTGAGTAGGCTGACATGTGTCACTCATCCATTGCACCAAGTGTCCCACTGAGCATGTGACACGTGTCATGTTTGACTGGTCAACCCTGACATGTGTCACTCATTCACTGGACCAAGTGTCCCAGTGAGCATATGACAGGTCACGTTGACTAGTCAACTCTCCTACTTTTTAAGAGGTCAGTCCAGACCCTATACCCAAGCAACATGCGACTCTGAGGCTCAGAAACATCATTAACAGCCTTATTTACATTTTTGTTACAAAGGTCACCATAGGACGGTGACTTAGCCATTTCTGTATTTACAAGAAGTACATCTATTAGTAAAAATAGTAAACAACCGAGACATGGAGTAAAAGATGTAAGAGGAGTGATGACTTTAGTATCTCCCTCTTGCTTCTTTTTAAAGAGGCTGAAAAAATTTCGTTACTGTAAGTTTATTTACAGCTTGTACCTTGTATATATTTCTTAATCTATGGTTAGATTTTCGAGAGAAAAAAGAAACACGCTTATCATGAACACTTGGATAGACTAAGCAATCAACCATGTCATAACTACAGTACCAATTGAGTGGACGCTTGACATACATCAAATTAGACAATTCTTGTTTTGTCCGCTGATATAGCAATTATTAATCGCATTGAGACACTCTCATCAAAATTTGTGAGAGAGAATGGAATTTAACTTCTCACTCAAGGATTTGGCCACACCCTCCTTAATTCTCTCCATTGAGATTATATTCAAACTTTAATGGCTTTTGCAATACAAATACATTTACATCGACGACCTTCTCAACCTGCAAAAAGTTCAAACACCCTAATTTTTAAGTTAAAATAATAAGCAACAAATGAACACAACACTTTTGTGACCATCTAGAAGCCAGCACAAGATTATACATCAAATCCACAAACAAAGAAGATGTTTTGCAAATACTGCAAGCACCGACCACAAGATTCAAGATTGTAGAGTTCTAAAGGCTAAGAACGATGCAAGAAGCAATCGGATCAATCAGCAAATGCAGTTGCTGAGACATCTCATGCCCCCAATGAAGAAGTGGATGAATATGTATTTTTGATCAATCATTAGAAAGCACAAAATGATAGTGTTTGGCTTCTTGATTCGGGAGCCACTCAACATATGACCAATCGTATTGAATACTTCCAGTTCTATATGTCTTACGGTACCAGAAGGCTTCTTCACCTTGGTGACAACGTTATTCAACTATTGCATAGCTTATTTTTCAACATGGTATCAGAGCTAGTTATCTGCATATCAATGTGTATTGCCAGATTTAATATCTAAGTTAGATTTTGTCTATGATGGATGCGTCATCTTCAAATTCTATCGAGAAGTTGGATGACGACAACTATGACTTATGGAAATTCAAAATGAGGGTGATCCTACACGCAAATGAGCTTTGGAAAGTTGTCGAAGGTATTGAGATTAAGCCTATTGTAGATCCAGTGACTATTATCAAATAGAAGTAGAAAGATGAGAAGGCCTTCATCCTTATCACTCTCAATATCACAGATAATCTGATCAGTCATACTCGAAGTGCTCTAACTTCGTTGGAAGCTTGGAATATTCTTAGCACTCTCTATGACAATAGATACATGATTGTCAAACTTTACCTGAGATCTAGACTCCCATGACAAGGTAACATACAAGCACATACACGCTCCCGCAAACCAACACGAATGATAAGGCGTCAAATACATGACCAAGGCCTGCCCAAAAGTTGTATCATGCCATACCAATACTTGTGCCGCCTGTGCTACACCATTGGTCTTCAAATCAGATCCTCGATAATAGCCTGCACCTGTAACCAAGATGCCCTCATGTCCAAGCATATCAAATAGATGTCGCCATCATACATCATCCAAAGATCTCCCACAATCCAGTGAGCACTCCAAGCCTCATCTGATGTATCTCCCAAACAAAGCACTACTCCAAGCCACTTTGTCCTAACATCATGTCTTGCCAATCTTGAAAGCTGATCCCCATCCGTTCCTCCTCCAAGCACTCGAGTCTACCAAGGACTCAATGAATGAATCCACACAAATCTCACTATAGGCTATATCTGGATATCTCATCCATTTATCTGAGATACTAATGATGGTTTGTCATTCTACATCCCATGCAAATTCAACTTTTTCATACTTGACGTTGCCAGCTTTGATTTGAAGAGTACATAGAGTTTTCACCAAGAAACCTATCTCACCATCACATTCATCATGTTATCAAAACCAAAGCAAATGCACATAAGATCTATTATCGTGATGATCAACTCACCCACGATATATAACATATCAGGTAGGATAGCTCCATCAGAATCCTGTACCCTATACCATCTTATCACTATCAAGTATCCCTTACCCACTGATATCTTCCCAAGAATCTGTCCACTTGTGGTGCAACTAGACTCCAACTACATCTAACCAATAGACTGCATCCTACTTACCAAGGAATGATGGATAAAAACAATAAGATGTGACGCCAAACCAAAGATCACTACCTGTGCATATGACCATGTAGCTCACTTGAGTACTCACCAAAGTATCAACTGGCATTCCTTGACTAACCATCTCCACCCCTCTTGGCTAACAACCATAGGCATACTAGATCCACACCACCACGTGATGAATTCCATGCCCTCAGGATATGTACCACAAGCATGTACACTCCAAGCCACATGCCTCCAAGTAGGCTTGAACATAAACTCGGCAATAAGTCGAAACATGGACTTGTAATCCATCATAGGCTGCCACATCATTCGAAAATACTTCTTACCATAAGGACAATAAAAAAGAGTACCAAACTGGCATCACATCCTCCCGAACCTTACCATCAATGACTTGCTCACATAGAATAGGCGATGTACCAACATCATGACGAAGAGTAAGTGTAGAACCAAAAAAATCAGCAAGAGGTACTGATTTTAAAGAGGCATGTGCCTTCCTTTCGTAGTAAGATATTTCTTTGCTGTCCTGCAAAGTCTCCAATAGCCGACAAGGAACTATTATGGGCTGTTCAACACTTTGATGCCCAAAGTGTTCCCAACATGGACCATGTTGTCCATAATCTTCCGCAGGCTGTTCCTGAAGCATAATGGACTGCTCATGATGTAAAATGGGCTGTAAATGACCAAAAGAAGATGACTGAACCTGCTGTCCAACATCTTCATCATAAAAATTTAGCAAACTATCAAGAGATGCATCAACGATGGCGTCATCAAAGCTGTCCCACGAAGAGGCATGGGATGACATAGAAGATTCTTCAAGTAATGAAAAATTCTCTCCAAGCAAATGCTCGCTCTTAACACTTTGAACAAAAGTACTAATTGACACATGTTTACTCCCTCCTCGATTAGTACAAAATAGTTCCAAAGAATGCTTGGATTTTTCAGCCTTTGCTAAAACATCAAATTGAAAAGGTTTCGCATGAAACTTTTCACTAATGCATCCACGATATGAATTAACTTGCGGTGACTTGAAAAAAGAAGATTGTTTCAACATCTGCTCAATGTATCGTTGTTGAGAGATAAAGATTCCAGCCCCATGTGGAAGATCAACAAGAACCCAAGTGTGGTTCTTCATGAGTGAGTTGTACTCCTCTTGCATCGCATCCTCCCAACATTTTACTCCTCTGGCCTGCTCATATAAAACAGGTTCTACTGCACCATCCTCGATAGAAGTTAGAGCAAAATCAGAAAAATCAGCAAATTCTACTGATTTAGTAGAGGCACGAGTCTTCCCTTCATACAAATGATCCACTTTGCTGTCCTGCAAAGTCTGCAACAACCATTTAGGGACTGGTTTGGGCTGTCCAACAGCCTTACCTTTGTCAACACTTTGTTGTCCAAAGTGTTTCGAACTTGGACCTTGCTGTCCAATGTTTTCCGAACTTGGACCTTGCTGTCCAATGTCTTCAACAGGCTGCTCTTCACCATAAATAGGTTCTTCTTGATGAACTATGGGCTGCAAAATTGAAGGAGTAGTGGGCTGTCCACTAGAAGTAGATGGCAGTCCCTTCTCTTCATGATTAGATGGCAAAACCAAATCTGGAAATATTTCGAGATATGCATCATGGGGGAAGTCCCCTTTCATGACATGAGTGGGCGCAACATCATAGGAGGTCTTTTCATCAAAATGAACATCACGACTTACTATGATTTTATTAGTATCCATATTGAACAACCTATAGCCCTTGCTTTCACTACTATAGCCAACAAATATGCATTTAACTCCTTTATCATCAAGCTTGGTTCTTGGCTTATCGGGAATGAAAGCATAAGTCGTGCAACCAAAGATGCGTAAGTGAGAAACAGTAGGCTTCTTACCATACCAAACTTCAGAAGGAGCTAATACCTTCAAGGCTTTAGTAAGACACCGATTACTAATGTAAGTCGCCGTTATAACCGCTTCAGCCCAAAACTTGTGAGGTAGGCCCTTTGCCTTGAGCATGCATCGAGCCATCTCCATAATAGTGCGATTCTTTCTTTCGGCAACACCATTTTGTTGAGGTGTGTAAGGGGTTGTCATTTGATGATGGATACCTTTGCTTTGAAGATAAGTACCGAACGTATTCTTTATATATTCCCCTCCTCCGTCGGTACGTAAGGTCTTCAGAGAGTGCCCAAACTGGTTTTCTATCATTGCTAGAAAATCCTTAAAGCGTTGAAAAACTTCAAATTTTGCCTTCATAGGATAAATCCATGTAAATCTTGAAAGGTCATCAATAAAAGTAACAAAGTACTTAAACCTTCCAATGGATTCGGTCCTCATTGGACCACATACATCACTATGAACCAAATAAATTGCACCACAAGGAATAGTTTGTGCCATCCAGCCTATCTTCATTAAATAAAGAACCAATAGACTCCGATTCTTTAGCCATAACAGAAAAATCAGCTTGTAGTAGATAGGAAATAGACTTTCCAAGACAAAATCTACTCAAAGGGCAGCAACCTCAAAGCTGAAATTATGAGCACAATAGATTGCAATACTCCACATGCAATTTGCTCAACAAGTAATGAAATAGGTGGCTGATTTCTGCACCAAAAATTAGAATGCTCACAAATAGGTAGACTTCGAATGAAGCCAAAACCAAAACCAGAAATTTGTGGCTGAAAAGAGTGCACACTATGTGCATATAGAGCTGATGGTAGCACCCTACTCCAAGCTCACCAACAAGGAAATTTCAGCAAGAAATGTGTCCAAAACACATGTATCTTCATTTAAGAAGTAAATCTGAAATTTTCAGCATGTAATTGAGTCAAGATCACATGCAATTGGTTTGAGCATGGGCGCCCTACTGCTAGCTCTCAAATAGGTGAAGGTGCCCTGCAATTTCCTGCAAAAAAGCTATAAGAAGATGAACAGATTCTTCTCCTGCAAAAATCAGCAGCTTGATGATTTAGGGGAAGAAGATAGCTTCTTATTGGGCGCCCTCCTGCAAGCAATATGACCACCTAAAGGCTCTAATACCATGTAGGAAATAGAAGCTTAAGGATCCAGGATCTTAACTATTCAATCACACAAAGCATTCTCAAGAGAAAGAGAGAGATGGCTAGAAACCCTCTTGTAGAAACTTGTGGACAGCCAAGGAGAATAGTCAGTATTGCTTACAAATGTGTCTCATACAAATGGGATGCACACATATATATAGTCCAAGATGACTATCTAACTTCATGACTATTGGCTATCCAACTACTTGACTATTAGCTTTCCAACTACTTGACTATTGGCTGTCCAACTACTTGCTATTGACTATCCAACTTTCTATAAGTCACATAGAAAGAATAAGGTACCTCCAATATGTCAAGTTGGGGTACTTAATGTCATAATTAGGCCTAGTGGACCCATGAGTCCCTACCAAGTTAATTTCATACTAACTTAGCTAACTCTAAGTTTAGTAGGCCTAAAATAATAAATGACCATGGTTACACAACTCTCGACCTTTTGGGTCAAAGTAACCTATGGTAATTCAAGCAATTCCATTTACATTCCAACATACAATAGACTCTTGGGATATAGCTAAATATACAATAGCTAGTAGATAACTCATCTATGCATTTGATGGTAGTCACCACTCCATCAATGCCAATGCCAAAGCTGGCCATGCTGTATAGCGGTACATGTACTCGCAAAGAATACATCGTGCAGTCCTTGCCATCAGTGTCCTCCTATAGTAAATCTTTTGCAAAACACTCACCGTAGTGTTTGTCCCAATCACTCCCAAATAGTGATATTCATCAGCTCTCCAACCTAGAGCTAGCTCACAAAGCTCACTACTTTGTCCAGTAAGTTAAAAAGAAGGACCGACTACGTTGTAGTATAGGGAGGTTGAGAATCAATCCAACAGGGAGAAAGGTGACCTAGAGGTCCAAGAAACTCTCATACACTAAGAGAAGTGATAGTTGTTGTAAAAACCACTAGAAAAAACCCCTAAGATGAGGATAGGAAAACACAACAGGAGACATGTAGGAGAAAAACCTCCCATCCAATTCTAGATCAATCTTGGATCTAGCCCCCGAGCCATGCCATGTGAATGCTAGGGGAGAAAAGAGCAACTGGTGACTTGAATCAAAGTTGTCGACGAGAGAATCCCTACCCCAATATATAGAGAGCAGATTCTTGTGCATGAACCCACACAACCCCCATGTAATCCAACTATAAATAGGTCACAACTCGTCATGCAATCTTCCAGCCTATATCCGTCACACGTACATGCACTACTCCATATGTCTCAAAGAGTGTGTCGGGTCCTCTCAAGGTCACTAGTCACATACAGGCCTTGATATGGAATTAAATCTTGGTGTGACTACCAATATCGAATACCGAAGGGCTGGTCTACCATATTAGGACTATTCTTAAATAGGCACCACATGCGTGGTATAGCAGGATTGATGTCTACTTTCGTTCGAAGGGAATGGTAAGGACACACTCTAATCTAAATCTTTGTCTTATGCTTTGATGGTATGATTTCTTTGGTCGCTCTTTATGTTGACGACTTGATTATTACAGGAAATAATCAAGAGATAGAGATGTGATCAAGAAGGATCTCATGGATCAATTCGAGATGACAAATCTCAACCTAATGCATTATTGCCTGGAGGTGTGGCAAAAAGGACATGAGATGGGATTAACACATGTCAAACATGTCAAAGATTTGTTGCACAGGTTCAGGCTACAGGATTGCAAGCTAGTGAGCACTCCCATTGAACCAAGTAAAAAGATTTCTAAGCTTGACAAATCACATCCATTTGATGTTATGCTCTATAGGCAATTAGTAGGGAGCTTGATTTACCTTACCATGACTGTGCTAGATATATTTGGTATGATGTTGGCATTGTAAGTCAGTTTATGGCAGCACCTACGAAAACACATTGGAAGGCAACCAAATGCATTTTGTGATATATCAATTGCACTTCCGACTATGGCTTGGTGTACAAGAAGTATGAAGATTTACCTGAGATATTTGGCTATGTTGATGCAGATTGGAGAGGTGATTGTGATGATCGTAGATCTACCATAGGGTATGTATTCCAATTTTGTGACAGTTGCTTTTCCTAGTCTAGTAAGAAGTACAGTCGTTTTATCCACAACAAAAGCAGAGTATAAGACAATGTGTAGCGCAGCACAAAAAGCCATTTGGTTGAGACAAATCTTGGATGAGATGAACATGAAGCAGGAAAAACCTATGACTATACATAGCGACAGTCAAAATGGTATTCAGTTGGCAAAGAACCCAGTGTTTCACGCGAGGACCAAACACATCGAGATTCACTATCACTTTGTACGTGAAAGGCTGCTGAGTAAAGAAATAAATATTTTTCATTGTATACATGTGAGCAATCAGCTGACATTTTCACTAAGCCACTCAGTAGAGAAAAGTTTGATAAGTTTAGATCAAAACTTTCTATACTTAAAGTTTGTTAACTTTGATGCAATGTATATGAGAGTGTAAAAAATAGAATCTACTTTTAGGGAGAGAGTTAGAATAAAAGTACAACTACTATGGTACTGTATTGTGGGACTAATTAGTGGATTAGGACCAACTGGCCTCACCATGAGGCAAGTCGACGGGTCCCACCAATGGCAAACTAGGCCATGCATGGTTTGCCAAAACAAAAAGAAAGCTATATGTACAATGTATTTTGGTTTTTAGAAATACGGTTTGTTATGTGAGCTTGGGGTGGGAGAGTGCTTTCTATGTGGATTTTAGTATGTTTCATGATCTGTGATCTTTTTAAGAGAAGTTTAACTGAGAAAAGCTTGTAGATAGCATAGGAGTGGAAGGGCACTTGAAACTGATATCGAGAGAAAAAAAAAAAAGTAAGAATTTCGAGAAAAAATGAATCCGAAATTCGCTCTTTTTATTGAAAAATTTCGCACGTGTAAAGTGTCCACCAAAAGGACACGTGTCAATTTTTCATCAGTCCACGTTTTATCCATTTTAGTCATCATTGACCTATCAACTCATATGCGTGTGTTCAACCGCATGTCGATGTGCGATTCATCCACGTGTCGAAGATTATTCCCCATCGTCAACATGGACCAATCCAATCTTGCCACATGTCAAAGCCCACATGCGTCATACGAGAATATAATCATTACGTTTACTCATGACACTTTGACCAATCAGATGTTAATGTGTCATTATTTGCATGTCTCCCACATGCAAAAGAAAATCTTATAAATAGTGTACTCAGGCTCATTTCTCTATGCATTTTTTCTGTTGTTTTCGATTCGTGATATTGCTTTTAAGCGCCCCTTGAATATTTCCCTATGCTAGACTCTACAAATGTGCTCCAAACTGATATCGGCACTTCCTTGTTTCTTCTTACGCTGGAAAGCAATATCGGTTCTATATCGAATTTGAGCGGGGTGACAAATACTCTTTGAGTGATATTGTAAATCTCCTAAAGGCTGAGCATTGCTCCCATTTGGATGAATACTCTATAGGAAAGCAAGAGTCAAGTCACCAAGATCTAGTTATCAATCAATCTTCACAGAAAACAAGAGAGAAGAGGCTGGGCGCCCAACTCTAAGAGAGAGAGAGAGAGAAAACAGCAACAAGAGCAATGGAGAGCAATGCTTAGCCAAGCTGTAAAAATGGAATACACAATGAGCATCTAAGTACTCTACCTGGATGTGGCCAAATGCCACCAAACCCTAAGGTTAACCACTTACTAAATGTAGGGCACCCCCAAAAGTCAAGATAGGGCCCCTAAACAAAATTAGACCCCTAAGGACCCACGAGTCAGTACATGACCAAAATTGGTTCCAACTGAACTTAAGACAAACTTAAGATGGCCTAAATAACTAAATACCCATGGTTCGACCTAAACCAACACGTGGTATCAAATTTAAAGCTTTGCATAAAGTTTCAAATCTGACTCTAGGCAACGCCTTAGTGAAGAGGTCCGCAATATTATCCTCCGTAGGACAATATTCAAGTAAAATGTCGCCATCATGAAGTCTCTCCCGAACAAAGTGATAATGGATCTCGATGTGCTTCGTCCTCGCATGAAAAACAGGATTCTGTGCAATGGCAATAGCACTTTGACTATCACTCAAGATAAGAGTGGCTAAGGGCTCGCCAAACTTCATGTCAACAAGTAGTCTTCTCAGCCATAAACAATCTGTTGTGGCTGAAAATATCGCTCTATATTCTGCCTCACTAGAAGAAGTAGCAACAGTGGGCTACTTTTTACTTGACCAAGAAATTGCAGAATTTCCATAGAAAAAGCAATGTCCACTTGTAGAGCGTCTAGTGTCTTGATCTCCACCCCAACCTCATAATCAATCCCCTTTTGCTGAGCATAGCCTTTGGCAACGAGCCTTGCCTTGTACCTTTCAATGGTACCATCTGCCTTATACTTGATTTTGTATACCCATTTAGAACCAATTGCCTTCTTCCCATGACTTGGCCTGCTCATAGAAAATAGGTTCTTCTGCAACATCTCCATGAGATGTAAGAGCAAAATCTGAAAAATCAGCATGGTCCACTGATTTTGTTTGAAGAGGCACGTGTCTTTTCATCATAAAATGAACTTACTTTGCTTTCCCGCAAAGTCGACAACAGCCACCGTGGGACTGTTTTGGGCTGTCCAACAGCCACGTCTCTTCTTGCAATTTGCTGTCCAAGATCTTCCGACACTGCACTTGGCTGTCCAAGATCTTCCAAAACTGATCTTTGCTGTCCAACAGTTCCTGCAGGCTGATTATGAGCAACAATGAGCGGTTCTTGATGAACATTAGGCTCTAAACTTGATGAGGTGTTGGGCAGTTCAAAACTGGTTGATTGTTGCCCCTTATCTCCAGCAATAGAAGATGGTACCAAATCTGGAAAAACTTCAACATTCACACTATGTGGGCTGTCCCCCTTCAAGATATGAGTTGGGGCCACATCCAATGAATTCTTTTCATCAAAATGCACATCACAACTAGCAATAATTTTGTTAGTGCTCAAATTGAACAGCCTATAGCCTTTGCTTCCACTACTATAGCCAACAAAAATGCATTTAACTCCTTTATCCTCAAGCTTTGTACGAAGTTTATTTGGAACAAAAGCATACGCCGTACAACCAAAAATGCGAAAGTGAGAGATTGTAAGCTTCTTTCCATACCAAACTTCATAAGGAGTTAATACTTTCAATGCTTTAGTAGGACAACGATTGCTTATATATGCTGCCGTTATAACCGCTTCAGCCCAAAACTTGTGAGGCAGCCCCTTTGCTTTGAGCATGCAACGGGCCATCTCCATAAGTGTGCGATTCTTTTGCTCGGCAACACCATTTTGTTGAGGCGTATAGGGAGTTGTCATTTGATGTAGAATTCCCTTTTCTAGAAGAAATGCACCGAACGTATTCTTAATGTATTCCCCTCCTCGATCGGTGCGTCGGGTCTTCAAAGAATGCCCAAACTGATTTTCCACATTTGCTAGAAAATCTTTGAAACGTTGAAAAACTTCCGATTTAGCCTTCATAGGATAGATCCATGTAAAACGGGAAAAGTCATCAATAAAAGTCACAAAATAGATGCACTTTCCAATGGATTCGGTCCTCATTGGACCACAAACATCACTATGAACCAAATCAAATTTATCAAGAACCCTTATAGTTCCATCAATTGGAAAAGGTTTCCTTTGAAACTTTCCAAGTATGCACCCCTCGCATACATGCCCTCCAGCTGCTCAACAGTAAGAATGTCTTTTACCATATTAAATGTCTTCCGCTTCTTCAAACTTGCAAAGCTGAGATGCCCAAACCTTGCGTGCCACAATTCAGCCAACTCCAATGATTGCGATGTAGAAGCAACAAGACATATAGAGGGAATTCGTCGCTCATAGGTATCCATAATGAATAAGCCAGCATGCATTGTTCCCGAAACAATAATCAAGAGTGATCTTTTAGGATCCTTGACAAGACACTTATCTTCTTTGAATTCAACAACTAGTCCTTGCTTCAACATAGTTGAAACCGAAAGAAGATTCTTCTTGATTCCCGAAACATAAAGCACATTCTTAATGTACTTTTCTTCACCATTAGGCAAAATGATGGCTACAATTCCAATGAATAGAATAAGATGCATCATCCGCACATTGTACCTTACTTCCATCTTGCACTTTCACTAATTTAGTGAATGTTTCTTTGCGAGAAGTCATATGACGAGTAGCACCACTATCAATCACCCATTCAATGGGCTGAAAATCAGCAACTTGCAAAACAGAATCTGAATTCCTCATAGATGTAGTAGTACTAGTAGAAGCAATATCAGACACAAAAGCATAGTCTTGGTTGAAGAGATCACCACTAGCTTCAAGCTCTTGCTCCAAAGTAGCAAGTGAAGCACTAGTATCAATTCCTTTACTTTCCTCTTTCGCAAGCTTCTTCTTACAATCCTTGATGAAGTGCCCATACCTTTTGCAATAATGGCACTTCCCTTTCTTCTTTTGAGTGTTGACATTTTGACCTCCAACGGGCTTTTGCTCATATGGAAAGAGGCTTCCCCTTTCCTTTTGACTTGCCTTTGCCTTTGCCTTTCGTGAAGAAAGCTTGATCTTGTTGAGTGTCACCCGCAAAGTTTTGCCTCGTTTGCTCCTCTTGAAAAAGCAGCCCAACAAGTTCATCAAAGGAGAGTTGCTATCCCCTAAGAGAGATACTCAAAGATGAAACAAATGGAAGATAAGATGAAGGTAATGAGTTGAGAGTAATGGAAACAAATTGAGCATCCTCAATTATCTCATCAATATTGAGAAGCTCCTCAAGAAGATCCTTGATCTTCGTCAAGTGATTGGTCACTTGATCCCCTTCTTGCATCTCCAACAAAGAAAGCTGATTTCTAAGATACACCGCTCTTGCTGGATTTTTGACTCTATACATAATATAAAGTGTATCCCACGCACTTTTAGATGTCTTACAAGATGAGGTAAGATAGATCTTTTCACAGCAAGAGCAACCATAGAATGTGCTTGTGCATCCCTTCTATCCCACTTCTTTTGTTCTTCCGAAGATGTAGAAGATGATGTTGATGATGATGATCCACGAGGTGTAGGAGGTGCCAAAGACGGAGGCCTTTCCTCATCACCATTGACCAAATCCCACAACCCTTTCACTATGAGAAGATTCTTCATCATGTAACTCCACAAGGAGTAATTTGTGCCATCCAACCGATCTTCACTAAACAAAGAACCGATAGCTTCCGATTCTTTAGCCATTACCTCCAACCGAATTTCAGCTTGTAGTAGATAGGAAAGAGAGCCTTTCCACAACCAAATCTACTCCAAAATTTGCAGCAAACAAAAAGTTGAAAGTAGGAGCACAAGATGTCTTTCAATCTGCAACCAAAGTGCCCAAAAGATAATGGATAGATGGCTATCTTTCTGCACAAAAAAACCAGCTTCTTGAAAATTAGGTTAGCTTCGATTGAAGCCTACACCGAAACCCAATTAGGAAGCCAAATAGTGTGACCAACACACACTCCAATAGAGCTGTTGAAAGCGCCCTACTACTTGCTGAGAATCTGCAAATTTCCAACCACAAGTTGACCTAACCCTGAATAGGGTTTGCTGAATTTTGGGAGCCCTCCTACACAAATGCAAACCTGAAAACAAAAACAGCAGGGTAAGGAGACACCACAACTAAAAATCAGTAGCAGATTTTTGGGCGCCCTCCTCCAAACAAAACTTGCTAAAAACTGGTTGCATAAAAATCAGATTTGAGATTCTGATTTTTGGGTGCCAAAAATTGCTCCTACAAGATCTCTGATGGCCGCCCTCCTTCAACCTGAAAAGAGACAAAAAAGCCGATCCAAACTCCACTTGAAAAGATCAGCAAGATGCTGAAATTTCACAACAAAAAGCAGAGAAGCTCCTCTTCTGGTAGGGCGCCAACAAACAAGCTTGCTGCAGATCCGGTAGCTCTGATACCATGTAGGAAAGCAAGAGTCAAGTCACCAAGATCTAGTTATCAATCAATCTCCACAGAAAACAAGAGAGAAGAGGCTGCGCGCCCAACTCTGAGAAAGAGAGAGAGAGAGAGAGAGAGAGAGAGAGAGAGAGAGAGAGAGAGAGAGAGAGAGAGAGAGAGAGAGAGAGAGAAAACAGCAACAAGAGCAATGGAGAGCAATGCTTAGTCAAACTGTAAAAATGGAATACACAATGAGCATCTAAGTACTCTACCTGGATGTGGCCAAATGCCACCAAACCCTAAGATTAACCACTTACTAAATGTAGGGCACCCCCAAAAGTCAAGATAGGGCCCCTAAACAAAATTAAGGACCCACGAGTCAGTACATGACCAAAATTGGGTCCAACTGAACTTAAGACAAACTTAAGATGGCCTAAATAACTAAATACCCATGGTTCGACCTTTTAAGTCAAAGTAACCTATGGATTAACTTTAGCATAGTCATTTATTTCTAACATACTCCCCTTTTTGGGTGAATACAACAAGCTCCCATTTGGATGTATTTAAGGGTGTTTTCAAATTCTTTACAGGTTGAAGATCATTCTTATATGTGTAGGTTATTTGTTGAGCACAAATCATCAATTCTAGGTGTGCTAGTCAACTACTATCAAGAGAGATTATCTTTGAGCAGTTCTAAATCATTTAGATTTCATTTCCCCTTTCATTTGTTGAGAGGAGAGTGAGTGTCGGGAGCATTAGAATATATCCAAAAGATAAAAGAAACCATCAGCATCATGACTTCCAGTGGTGGAATCGTGTTGGAGGCTAATGATAGGTTAAACTCTTCAAACTATTCTACTTGGAAGGTAAGGATGGAATCCTTACTAAGTTGAATGACTTGATTGTTAGAAATCCATAAATCATAATATGGATGGACAGACTAGGATTCGAACCCAGGACCTCCCTCATACCGGATGGGATGCTCTACCACTGAGCTATCCGCCATGTTTGATAGTTCTCTCTAGAGTGTGGATTGATATTCCAACACACCCCCCTCAAGCCACAATTGATTGGGGTCCTAGTTGTCACCTGGCCCACAACTTGGGCCACCTAACCATGGCTTTGACACCATGAGCTGTTAGGTCTAACTTGGCTCTGATACCATGTTAGAAATTCATACATCATAATATGGATGGACAGACTAGGATTCGAACCCAGGCCCCTCATACCGGCTGGGATGCTCTACCACTGGCTATCCCCCTGAATCCGTACTCTGATGAAATAGAGAGAAATAAGGAATTATTGTGCTTTGATGTTCTGATCAAGATGAATAAATAATAATCATAGTGTTGTTGTTTTGATCTGAAGTATATATCTATTATTTACATTGGCAAATGTAAGTAAGAGTAGTCAATGTCTGAGATTATGGAGAAAAGAGCAGATAACTGGTACCGCTTTTCTCTTTTTATGTAGGCGCCGAGACCTTCTTGGACCGCAAGTTACGTTCTTGCGGGACCTTGTGATCACTTCAAATATATGTACTTTACAAATGGAATTAAGGCAATATGTGTTGTTAGCAGTCGCCAAATGTTTGAGTCGACTTTTAGAGTTGGCATGTGACTTAGTCGATGAAGTCAGATGAGTCGATGAGTGATTTAGTCGACAAAGTCGGATGAGTTGATGAGTGTTTTAGTCGACGAAGTCGGATGAGTTGATGAGTGTTTTAGTCGATGAAGTCGCATACGTCGACACAACACTGTCATCGATTCTTGCAGAGTGTGCGATTGTACAAGTATTTACATACAGCAAATGAATGGATCTAGATTACTAGATTAGTGATGAGACAAGGGATGGAGAGGATAGAAATCTAACAAAGGGAATGTGCCAAAGTTTGATGTTGATTCTTCTAACAATCTTGGTGATGGTTTGCTGAAAAGTGGTGGATCTTTGGATGGTGATGAATGTATCAATCATGATGGTGGATATGACTCTCCAAGTCAAAGTCCAAGAAGGTCCTCAAGGCAAAGGAAAAAGCCATCAAGGCTTGCATATGTGAGAAGGGTAAGCAAGTTGTGGGAGGTACACATTTTGCGTTTCTCACATGTTTTGGTTTATCTTCTTGTGCAGATGATGTTATGCAAAATGAAAGTTGTATTCATGACATGAAAGTCAATAATGGATCTGGAAATGAGTTGTTGATCAATGGCTTTGATGTTCAAGTGGAAGAGCAAGAGGTTTCTCTTGATGTGCTTCATCGATACCAAGTGGAAGGCAGTTTGGAGTAAGCAAAAGGCATCGAGATGGAATCAAATGGTCAAGGCACTAAGGATTTGTTTTTGCAGGTTATTGAAGACTCAAGTAAGGGCAAAGGAATAGTAAGAAAGTGCAATTCAGACCTACCTTACTCAATTTACTTTATGTTTGAGCAATGTCATGTCAAGGGTTTTTAAAGCCTTGGGGCAAGGGCTTTCTAGGCACAAGGGCCCCTTGCCTAAGATGAAAAGCCCTTTAGGTCTCGAATGCCTTCGAGGTGCTTTATTTAGAGTTTACAACTACTTTTTTTTTTTTAAACTGCTTGTGTAGTTACGGGTGTGTACTACTTTAGCAATCATGTGCATAATGCCTAGGCTATTTACACATGGAAAATGTTGGCCTTCATTTTTTGAAATGTGAAACGACTTTCTTTTAAGAAAGACCTTTGTGTCATGGAATCATGTAAATAAAGCCCTTGGGCTAAAACCTTCTATAATTATACATAATAGTGAAACGGGCCTCAATGCTTTGAAAAAAACTTTTCAATAAACCTACTAGAAATACGCTGAGGTTTTAAAAGCATAGGTTTTCTATTTTGCAGTTGGTTGGGTTGGATAAGAGTTGTCATTGAAAATTTTTGTACTTTTACATTTTTGATCTAAAAATTTAGTTATGGAACCAGCTATGGCTTTAGGAGCAAAGTTCAACTCACGTTATGAGCACATGCGCTTTTTCTACCCACTTTTCAGGCTCCTTAACAAGCACAGAGCGCATGAATTAATCAAGCCATGAGAAAAAGTAACATGATTCTGTTTTCTTAGAGACAATTCTGTTTTTCAGGTGACAAAAAAGCCAATCTGCTTACTAAACAATGGATGTAGGTGGGAGATTGTCCGAAAAATAAAATAGAAAAGTCAATGTGCTTCTTAAGCAATGGATGTAGGTGGGAAGACGACATAGGACTGTTTACTGGGTAAAATGCCATCTGCTAATATGCTTCCATAATTCATAAACAGAACAAAATCTACAGTAGTGAGTTCAGAACATCTCATAATAGTTCTTGAAAATCAGCGTTCTGATATAAGGTTACAAATCATCAATCAATAAAAGATAGTATTAGTCAAGCACCAGCAAATCATGTTTTCATAGAAATCCAGAGATTTGATACTACTGCACTTTCAAAAACAATAGCAAATTCAACCTCAAAGCTCACTTCATATTAAAGAATAGAAGTATGAGCTTCAGAGGAGCCTTATACATTGTACATAGGTAAAATTCTCTCAACCGAAATCTAGCCGCTGGGTTTCGATTGCACATCCACATTACCAATTCATCCCTATATTTCAATCACTACTTCGGATCAAACATCAGCCTTTAATCAAACTATAACCTTCAACAAAGGCTGCAGATAAGGATTAGAAAAGTTACCTGCTTTTTTTCAGCAGGGCGAGCTGAAAGTGAGGACTCTGGAGTTGAAAGCATCACGTTTCAGCAGGAGCACCGCATTTTTTCGGCAAAGGACGGGCCAATCAGCCTGACAGCACATTTTTCTAGCTATTGATTGCATTTTTTGCAGCAAGGCACCTGTTGGACAACCAGGAGCGTGCCACAGCCAACAGGAGCATGCCACAGCAGTTAGCAGGTGACAGTTGGAAAATCGCTGGTGAAAGATGTGCCACCCCTGAGCCTCCCATCCCGAACGCGTCCCCCTTCGCCCCGGACAGCCCAGCCAGAGCCCTCACACTCATCAACAGCCTTATTGGCAAGGGCGTTACGCCTGTAGCTGCCAATAAGTGACATCGGCCAGCTTCTCACTATGTCGACACAGCATTCTCCTTCTCCTCGTCCTCCACATCATCCAGCACAAAGCTTAAATTAGGTTTATACTCTGCCTTCTTCATTAGGTTTATACCCACCAATCTATCCAGTTCAGCCTGAATCTCCTTGCTTTGTGGATGAGTTGCATCACCTACAACAAAGGCATGCAGTTGGTTATCAACTTTGATCCATCTGCACCCAGGCATTTTTTTAGCACCTGCCACCTTCATTTCATTTCTGATCTTTACAATTTTGTCCTATACCAAAGTTTCAGTTCGCTGATCACAGAGAGCATCCACGTGGCATGTTCTAGGATGTAGATTCGTATTGCAACGATAGGCTATGATTTCAGAGCTGATATAAATAGAAAGTTGCATCGTTCTGTTCATTCTTCATGTAAATTGATTGCTTCAGCGTTGATCTGCCACGTCGCATGTTCTCTGATGTACATTTGTATTGCAACCAACTTGCACCGCTGTGCTCGATTTTTCATGTCAATCTGTTTTTTTTTCCACCTGCCGCTGTCTGAAAAGCAAGAAGAGGCTTTTGGAGTTTGCATGTGAAATTTGGATCGTTGATCAGCTTTTTCTTGCGCTGTTGCTGCATATTTGAAAAGCAACAAGAGCACACCAAGAGCCCATGAAAAACTAGAATATCGTGGCCTGCTGCATGTCGGAAAAGCAAGAAGAGTGCCAAACGAAGTTCTAAAAGTTGTAACAAGAGCATAAGAAAATCAGCATATAAAGACTTAAAATAGGAGAGTATCGATCAGTTTCCAGAGTGACATTTGCAGGCAAGGAATTGACGCTGAGCAGTTTTCAGATGACAATATAGGCGCATGTGCCTGCTGATCAGTTTGCAAAAGAGCACTGACCAGTTTGGAGTTACATTTCCGTGGTTTTCTCTTGAAAAGATCTACGAAGTTCAGCGACCAGCTTGCACTGTTTCAGATCACGAGTCGATCACGTTCTGAAAATCAAGACGCCAATTGAAAAAGCTTTGAAAAGCAAGACGGAAGGCTCATGGTTGCTAACTCATCCTTCCTACCAGCAGCTGCATAGATGTTTGATAGCAGCACATAAGGTGCAGCATTTTTTGGTTCCAACTTCACGACACCATCAAAGGCACGTCTTCCTATCTCCACGTGGCCATGGTTTCTAGCAGCACCAAGCAAAGTCATCCAAACCACACTATTAGGCTGAATTGGCATTTTGTTGATAAAGTGCTCAGCATCGGCCAAGCAACCTGCACGCCCTAGAAGATCAACCATACATGCATAGTGTTCCTGGGTTGGTGTGACACCATGATTTTTACACATGGAATCAAAGACATAACGACCTTGATCTACTAGGCCAGAATGGGCACATGCAGAGAGAACACTAATATATGTGACCTCGTTAGGTTTCGTGCCTTCCCTCTGCATTTGCTCAAACAGAGTAAGGGCCTCCTGGGCAAGCCCATTCTGTGCATATCCCGCAATCATCGCAGTCCATGAAACCACATCTCGTTCACTCATGTTGTCGAAAAACTCACGGGCGTCCTCTGTCCACCCGCATTTTGCATACATGCCAACAAGGGTGCTGCCTACAAGCACATCCGACTGAAAGCCTCTTTCTATGATCTCAGAGTGGAGCTGTTTGCCCTGTTCCAGGGCTGCTAGGTTGGCACATGCTTTTAGGAGAAGAACGAACGTGGCATTGTCTGGATGCACGCCTTCCTGTTTCATTTGCTCAAATAGAGCAAGGGCCTCCTGAGCAAGCCCATTCTGTGCATATCCCGCAATCATCGCATTCCATGAAACCACATCTCGTTCACTCATGTTGTCGAACAGCTCACGGGCATCCTCTGTGCACCCGCATTTTGCATACATGTCAACAAGGGTGCTGCCTACAACCACATCCGACTGAAAGCCTCTTTTCATGATCTCGGAGTGGAGCTGTTTGCCCTGTTCCAGGGCTGCTAGGTTGGCACATGCTTTTAGGAGAAGAACGAACGTGACATTGTCTGGATGCACGCCTTCCTGTTTCATTTGCTCGAACAGAGCAAGGGCCTCCTTGCCAAGCCCATTCTGTGCATATCCCGCAATCATCGCATTCCATGAAACCACATCTCGTTCACTCATGTTGTCGAACAGTTCACGGGCGTCCTCTGTGCACCCGCATTTTGCATACATGTTAACAAGGGTGTTCCCTACAACCACATCCGACTGAAAGCCTCTTTTTATGATCTCGGAGTGGAGCTGTTTGCCCTGTTCCAGGGTTGCTAGCCTGGCACATGCTTTTAGGACAACAACGAACAGAACCTTGTCTGGTGCTAAACCTGTCTCTTGCATTTGGTGAAATAAATTAATAGCCTCCTCAACTTCTCCGCTATCAGCATATGCTGAGATGATAGCAGTCCATGAATACACATTGTGTTGAGGCATGTTGCTGAATACTTTGTGTGCATGCAGCACACTACCGCACTTGGAGTACATGTGAACAAGGGTGTTTGCTAAGAAAATATTTGAATCAAGTACACTTTGGACTATAAGGGCATGCACTTGCTTGCCCTCCGCCAGGGCCTTCCTTCTGGAGCACCCCTTCAAAAGGCAAACATAGGCGGGAATTGGAGGTTTAGTAGTTTGCTGGACCATAAGCTCCAACATATGTAGGGCCTCTTTCAAGCGTCCCTCCTTACAGAGTTTGCTCAGCTTATCACCATTGCAAAAGCAGTCGGGCACCCTGCATGATTCATATAATGATGATAAAGAAATATGATCATTATAAAGAAATATGAACAAGTGTCAATTTTGAAAGAGCAAGAAAAAGGAGGACATCTGGTAGTCTCACACCCGGACCTAGAGCTGCACATCCCACACTCAGATTAAAACCATACCGTGATCTCAATCCATCACCAGATTGTATATGACTCAATGTCATAGAAGCCATTTTTTCTTTTACCCAGGAGGGATTCATCCAACCATCAACCCATAGGACCTCAAGCGTCCTCTTATGTTTAAAGTCGGGGTGCTTTGGACGTTTCTGCATAACATTATACAGATCACAGTCAAAGCTTCAACTTAACGAAAACGACTATACTACCGCATACCCATAATATCATAGCAACAATAAAATTGAAGTGAGAGGTGACTAGCCAAAGCAAGTGCAGCCTGAAATGAGGCGCACCTTAGTCAATCTATTGTCCCACCACTGCGATGGATCTGAGAAAAACTCCTGCCAGAGCTGCTCCATTCTAACTAGTCTGCCCGCATGTCCTAAAAATAACCAGAATGCATCAGAAACATGATTAAGGATTGTCGATGTGGCTTTAAGCATCTCTGCAAATTCATCCCCCCCCCCCCCTCTCAGCCAGCCACGGAGTGCTGGCGAGTTAAAAAGAGTATGACAGAAATAATAAGCATACCCAAACCCCGAGGTGTTGAAAAAGCGGATGGCTGCCGTTGTTGAAATTGTTGCATGACAGGTAGCCTGGCACGAACCCAATGAGGATTGAACCGATTGTTGATCCAAAGTGCCTCCTTTCTGATGACGTCCATCCGAGGATGACCTCTAGAAGGAGGAAGAAGAGCAGTAGTACAAGTCAGCGAAGCAGAAGAAGATGAGAGGGCGTATTCATTTGTGGGTCTGGTGATGATGATGAGGCGAGGGGAGCACAAAAGGAGTAGAGATCGATGAGGAGGAGAAGAAGGATCAGCAGAGAGGAACAAGAAGAAGAGGCTGCCATGACGACGATCATCGTTGGGGTTGAAACAAAGGCCTACCTCTCCTCCTCCGACGCCTCGTCCTATTAACGTTGTTGTTGTCATTGCCATGGCGTGCTGCCGATGCTCTCCTTAATCTCGCACATCAAATAATATTTGGGATGCCTAGCACTGCTCCGAGCTCTCCTCCCTCCTCCTCCCTCCTCCCTCCTTTCCATGAACGATGATCTCCCATGAGTCCCATCCATCCCATTAATCATTTCACATCATCTCATCTCATCGCATCCCATCCCATTAATCCTTTTCTTCCTATATCCTATCCTCCCTCCCTCTCTCATTAATTATCCTTTCACACCACGCAATGCTAATGCCCAGTGCTCAGGGTTACTCTGTATTTTGGAGGCACCTTCTCCCACAGAATTTTTAAGCACAGAGTTTCTACTATTTTTAAGAATCACCTTAATTATCCTTTCACACCATGCAATGCTAATGCTCAGTGCTCAGGGTTAGTGTGTATTTTGGAGGCACCTCCTCCCACAGAATTTTTAAACACAGAGTTTCTACTATTTTTAAGAATCACCTTAATTATCCTTTCACACCACGCAATGCTAATGCTCAGTGCTCAGGGTTAGTGTGTATTTTGGAGGCACCTCCTCCCACAGAATTTTTAAGCACAGAGTTTCTACTATTTTTAAGAATCACCTTACAAAAATGTAAGGTGCATTTGCTATTTTTAAAAAGTCAAAGAAATCCGAAATTACTATTTTCGAAAAGTCGACTTTCTAAAAATAGAAAAAAAAAAGTTTTAAAAAAAAACCTACAGTTATTTACGCATGAAAAGGCCCACGGGCGGGGGCCTTCCAGGTTTTGAGGCGCCCGAGGGTGGCAAGGGCGCCTCAAAACCCCGGAAGGCCCCCGCCCTAGGGCCTTCCCCCTTACGTATTAACCTGTATTAACCTCTTGCACCTTCCGTTTCACATACATCTCTCTCTCTCTCTCTCTCTCTCTCTCTCTCTCTCTCTCTCTCTCTCTCCCCATTGATCCTTTCAAATTGTGTTAACCTAGTGTCACCCATTTTTCATGGCCTTCTTTCACTCCATTCTAATACAAACTCAAACGATTCAAAAAAAATTTATAAGCCTATAATTTTTACATGTTTATAATTTATAATTGTTGTCTATATTATGTAGTTAAAACATCATGTGTTTGAAGACTTCAAAATCATTTTTTCTATCCTTCAATTGCTTACAAAGGAAAAAGATATGAAAAATGAAAACATTTCTCAAGTCACCTTCTCATTTGGTCCAATCCTTCTTACATATCTACAATTTTGTAATCTCAAAACAAATATCATTGCGTTCAAAGTTAAACAAGATTATATCTAAAAGGAGTTCACTGTATTATATCAGATTCCATTAATACAACTTTGACAAGTTGTGGCTTTCATTTTACTATCATAGTCCAAATGTTGGACCATCTTCTTGTTGGATTATTCTCCTACTAATCGACTAATCGACATTTTAATCTTCGTCCAATTTTTATCCAGACCTGCAGATTTCTTCGTGTTTTTACACAATCTACATAACTACTCAGAAAAGGCTCACAGTGTCGGGATTTTCGGGATTTTCTCTCACTTCGGCTTTTTCGCAAAATGCTAGATGCCTCAAATGTTAAGGAAATGAACATTGATTCTTCAAGCTATCATATCAGAGCGCAAGCTCTTATACTGGATATTTTTTGAGATATCAAATTATTCTTCAGTTCGAATCAATTTGTTTCGGTATCAGAGAAATGATTTCCACAGCACAGTATCTCTTTTAACGTCGACAAACTAAAGTTCCAGATGGATTCTCAAAGTAAAGTCGGCCTTATCGCAGACAAGCTGAATGGATCCAATTATCATTTATGGAAATTTAAGATGAAGACCTTGCTAATTGCCAATGAGTTGTGGGATGTTGTTATAGGTATCGAAGTAAAGCCTGAAGACGACACAGAAGATTCGAAATGGAAATCGAAGGATGGTAAAGCTTTGGCGCTTATTATCCTCAATATATCATATACTCAGATTGGCCATGTAGTTGAAGCCAAAACTTTGAAAGAAGTTTGGGACATCCTGAGCTCACTATATGATGTGAGAGACGTAACTACCAAGTTGCATCTTCGAAGAAAATTCTTCACACTCAAAATGTCGAATGATGATTTTCTTCAAAATCATATGAACTAGTATAAGAATCTCTTGCAACAGATGGCCATTGTCGGATCAGTCATAGACGATCAAGACGCAATTATGACATTGCTTTCAAGTCTGCCTTCTACATATGAGAACTGAGTGATGATCATCACGAGACACTCAGATTTAACTCTTACCAGAATTATCACTATGTTGTTGCAAAAGATAATCGAAGAAGTCAAGGCACTCTGTCTACCTCTTCGTCTCATGCTCTATATGTCAACAAGGGCTCGAAGCGACAGAAGTAGAAAAGCTCCAAGCAGTCTACCTCGAATCAGAAACAAACTCAAAGTCAAGAACAATTATCGAATCCACATTCGTCGAGATGTTTTGCAGGTATTGCAAGCGCAATAACCATGAGATTCAAGATTGCCGAATTCTCAAAATGCAGCCAAGCAACCTGATCAACAAGCAAATATAGTTACAGCATCTCCTAAAGTCGAAATGGACGAAGACGCTTTAATGGTCAAAGACAAATACGCGAATTTGGATGATTCATGGTTTCTGGATTCTGGAGCTACTCAACAAATGACCAATCATCGTGAGATTTTTCATTCCTATACGCCTTACAACACAAAGAAATATGTTCATCTTGGTGATGATAGCACTCACACTATCGAAGGTGAAGGTACTGTACGATTGAGCTTCTAGCATGATCAATTCAAACTATTGTCAGAAGCCTTGTATGTTCTTAAACTCTTTACAAATCTATTATCAGTAAGTAGAATTACAGATTTAGATCATAAGGTGGAGTTTGAGTCTGATCAGTGCAGAATTATCAATAGGACATGGATACTTATATAGATTGGCACATTGTTATTCTGATTCTAGTCAAGCCTTGAAAACCTCTGTTCTTGTCAATAAAGCATTATTATGGCATCATCGCTTAGGACACTTGAATTATGCATCTGTTTCGAACATGTCCAAACAATCCCTAGCATTTGATCTCGACTATCCTTCTAGCAAAGTCGATCTCCCTGTCTGTCATAGCTGCATTCTTGGAAAGTAGACTAGGATCCCTTTTAGATCAAGTCATAGGCATGCAACAAAAGGTCTGTTAGATGTTGTTCATTCAAGTATATGTGGACCTATGCAAACTCCATTTGTTATGGCCATATTCGGTTAAGGACCTGGAATAGTCCTAATATGGTAGACCGGCCCTCCGGTATTCGAGATTGTTGGTCATGCCGTGATTTAATTCCATGTCACGACCAGTTTGTGACTAATAACCTTGAGAGGACCTAGACACTCTAATTGAGACATATGGAGTATTGCATGTCTGTGTGACGGATATAGGCAGGACGACTGCATGAAGAGGTGTGATCTATTTATAGTTGACTTGCATGGGGGTTGCATGGTTTCATGCACAGGACTCTACTCTCTATATAATAAGGTAGGGATTCTCCCATCGACATATTGGGTTTAGGTCACTAGTTTCTCTCTTCTCCTCTTGCTTCACATGGCATGGCTTGGGGGCTAGATCCAACTTTGATCTAGGTTTGGTTGGGTGGTTTGGCTCCATAGTCTCTCCTATTGTGTTCTCCTATCCTCATCTTAGGGGCAATCCCTTAGGGTCATTACATTGGTATCAGAGCCCGCGGCTAAGATGTGGTCTTGGATAGGATGAGACAAGCTTACATTGATTTGGAAGTTGAGCGCTTGGATTTACATCCCGGAAGGAGTGCTATTTTTTTTTTAAGGGAATTATGGAGTTGGATTCACAAATTCTAGATAAGTAGCATACTTTTCGAAATTATGGTAGAGTGCACTTCTACATGGTTCTTGGGTAAAAGATGCTACGAATTTGTAGGAATCTAGATGCAATTTCATGATTTCTTGGGGAAGCTTTCAAATGGTGTTGAGTGCTCTACAATGGCTGATTTAGTTACTTCTTTCATTGCTAAATTTTGCTCAGCTAAAGTTGTGAATAGCATGCATCAGTCCACAATGTTCTGAATCTACTTGTTGTGTTCAAGTTCATAGATAATTGATTGTAAATCAACATGTCCAGGTTGTATGGACTATTGAGAACATAAGCGCATGATTCCAGTTATAACATGCTGAGAATTAGTGAACAAATTTTGTTCCAAATCCTCCTGTAAACCTGCATGTTAGGAACATAAGACGGAGTTGCAGTTGCTTATATGTTAATTTGGTAGAGGAAAGTGAAGCGATGATTATAAGTAGAGACAATCCCCACCTTGGAACTGTTTTTCTCTGCAAGATCTTGATCTCTTCTTAGTTCTTGTATACCCTAGATGGCTTTTTTCCTTGGTAACAGACTGATGATTGATTTGCAAGTTGGTTGAACTTTCAGAGTCTTGAAGGCTTTGTTTTCTAGGTTTTAGACTCTCCTGATGAGTTAGTCAGTGGGTGACTATTCCTTGCTTACCCTCTGTTCAGCCAATGAATCTCGGTGAGAATCTGTAGTAGGATAGATATCCTCTTCATTCATGACATGAATGACTGGTAGACGGATTCTGGATTCATATGCTATAACTAGAGGATGGATAGTTATGGGAGAGTAGAGCCTTGTTCACTTGAAAGTCTGACAACGATGCACAGGAAAAACCTCAGTTTAGATTGAAGGATCGATAGACTACTATCAACAACCCATTCCTCTTTGTTCTTGTCCTGCAAATGATCGTCTTTTGATTTCCTAACCTGCATGCGATTCTTTGGAAAGCTGTGAGGAATCGATTGTGGATCAGTTGAGCAGAACTAGTGGTGGAACTGTATATAGGGGTTTGGTGAAGAGAAGTTGTCACCAAGTATGTGGCCTTGAGCTGAATATGGCAGAATCATGTCTGCTGATGGTTGGATGGATCAAGCAAGAACTCTCTTGCATTGCAGCTGAGGAAGCTGGCTGTTTTTTGTTGCAATGGCAGCAAAATGTTTTGCTCTTGCAACCTATAGTGACCATGAGGGAGCGGAACCTGCCTTGTGTGTTTTTTGCGTCCCTGTTCTTTCCCGATTCAGCTTTTGAGCTCTCTCTCTAGAAGATTTGCGACTGAGAGCTCTCTCTCTCAATATGATGGCCGTGCTGTCTATTGCAAGGAGGGAGCCGGCCCTAATCTTATTCTTTTTTTAAAAAAATAGGGTTTCTTTTTTGAGAGGCCTTTTGTTTTCAATTAAACTTTATGGTTTGGGCTTTTCAAATGCATGAGCTTGGTGGTTAAAGGAAGTTTGATGCATAGTCGGTGGTCGACAATTTGAAAAATTGGGTGACTATCTACATCAATGCTAGTACATGCCTGTTAGTCAAGGCTTGGAGAGAATTTTGGACATTTGGTAACTTTGAGTTGGATCGAAATCGCTTTTGTAGAACAACTCCAGAAATACAAGTTACTAACACTCAGTTATAGAAATTTTGGTTTCTTGGTGTTTTGGATTTCCTTTCTCTAGGGACAATATGCATGTTTTCGAACTTTATCACTTTGACATTTTTGCTAAGCCAGTTTATTTTGAAACTTTAGTACTGTTGGACCTTTGGTTAAGCTGTAATTATCGAGCTTTAAAATGAATTTTTTTAAGCCGATCTTCACGTAAAGTAAAGAGTAGTATGGTTCTCAAGCATATACCTAGTATAGGAATTCGATTTCTTGGTACGATGCTATTTAGACCGTTTAACTCTGGAGTATTGGTACTCCCAGGAAATGGAGTTAAATTGTGTTTTTGATTTTTTTTTTCTCCTTTTCAAATGGGTGGAACATCGATCAGTTGGTTATTGTGGTTTTTGATAATTTTTCTATCATTAAAATTGAACAAACCAAAGTTTTTTACTTGTTAAATAATTAAAGGAATAAAGATTATAGTATTTGGAGGTAATTCTTTATTCGACAAAATTATTTGTTGTGAATACAGGATAAAAAGTACCTGAATCCAAATTTTATGAATTTTTCATTAATTACAGATAATTTTAACAAAGTAATTCTTAAGCCAGTAAGTGAAAAGAAAAAACGGTCCAATTTTATTGGAAAATCGTAATTATAGAAATTAATAAAAAAACTGATTTTATTGCTAGTTAAATCCTATGGTGAATTATATTCAAAAGATCATACTAGTAGTGTATTTTACTAGCAGTTGATTTTTGTATATCGGTAATTCAGCCCAGGTAGAGGATAGATATGAAATTGTCTCAGATTTTTTCCTACAGTATTTAATTTTAAAACATTTACTAATGTCGTTACGTCTTCTTAGTACCTTAGTTGAAATAAATTTTTAGGAAACTGAAAATTCTAAGGAGGGAAAAAGAATGGACATCAGTGGTAGTAATGGATTCTCCAGTGTTTGGGAACAAGAGAGAATATCCTATATATAGGACAGCTAGATGATCAGTGGATCTCTAGAATATCAAATAAGACAGTTAAGGGTTTTATGGAAGGAAAAGCTGATGGTATGGGACATCAGTAATTTTGGAAAAGGGAATTCTAGGACTGTAAAGATCTAATAATCAATGGTGTGTTTTAGTACCTAGTTGTGATATGGAAAAAAGAAAACTGTTTGATCAAATGTGGGGTATTTTGAAAAAAATTGAGGTTTAATCTAGATTCCAATGTAGTATCTCATTTACAAAATCAGAGCCCCTAAAATCTATTTCTCGCTTTCTTAACTAGTCCTTTACTTCTTAGTAATTTCTCGAATATATACATCAGACTAGTTTATATGATTCTTTCCAGCATGAAATTATTATTCTGAAAGACTACTATGTCATATAAGTGACTACTTGTGTGAATAGACTTGGAATTTAAATAAATTCTAAGGTTAAAGTGTTTCAATTTCTTAAATCTAGAATATTTCTTTTTGCATAAATGTATTTTGATAGGATGGTTTTTGTCACTCAGGTTGAAAGTATTTGAAGGAAAAGTCATGTTTGTAGTAGAGTGAATCTTTTAATGAAATTACTTATTACTGACTTTTCTTGGATTTGGATATTTGCATATATCATCTTTTTAGATAACTTTTATTGAAATTTATAATTTCTTTAAAAGGAGGGGTGAAGTGGTGGGATAAAATTCTATTTGGAAATTTGTGGATTGCATAGTTTTCGGAAGAGAACCAGATGTGGTATAGAAATGAGATTTGGTCTGAAAGTAATTTCGGATAGATTTAGAGTAAGATACCTAATTGAAACTTTTCGAATAAGAGAAATTCTCTAGAGAATGTGTGGACAATCTGGAACTAAAACAGGTTTGATATTTGAATCATTGTCTATAAGTAGTACAATGAAAGGTCAAAGGTTACTAATTCCATTTTGATAGGATGTTGGAGGGTTTGCGGATCCCAAAGCAATCCTGACCCTAGTTAATAAGTGAGAGGGATTTGGCACCCTGCGTGTGTAAGTCCACCCCGATGATCACATAGTTATTTGATTAATTAGAAAGTCAATAAAAGGACTTTAGGCCTTTTTTGCGAGACTTTTAATGTCGCAGGGCCTAAATGTCTAGTTAGTGAATAAAGTTGGGTTTCCCTCCAATTTGGATGGTTCCAACTCTTTTTTAAATATGAATAATTAGGGAGGCAAAAATGGACCAATAGGATTCAGAGACTAGGGTCCTACTCTCTACTATAAAAAGGGACCAACTCAAGTTCCTACACATGTACATATCTTCATTTCAATAAAGAAGATCGGTTCTCTTGTGAAATGGATTCATGAATGTCCTTGCTCTCTATCACTTGTCCTCCATCTCTCATGCTTTTATTGTATTTGCTAATTGTTGAATCTGATTGTTATTGGGATTGCATGTTTTTATACTTTTTATGAGGAAGAAAGGGAGAGAGAGAAAGGATAAGCTATCTTCATTGTGGATCTAGTGTTAGTGGATGTAGTGTTAATGCTTAGGGTTAATGGATGTTAGAGTTAGATGTGGATCTTCCATTCATGTTGTAATTTGAACTATACTATTGCTCTCATGAGAACGAATCTACGCGTGACAACTAACTTCGTCTCCTCGATGCTAGATTGATTAGATCTTGGGTTGAGGATAGGCAAGGAAAGAAACCCACTACAATTTTGGCGGCGATGCAGGGGAGCTACGCCAATTTTTCAGTTTGCAGCATGTTTGTTGGATGATTAGCTTGCATTAGGCATCTTGTCGTTGCATGCATAGTGTTAAATCTGTATTTAGGGTTAGTTTGGGAGTGATTTTGCTTGATTTGAGTGGATTTGCTTGTTTGAAATCTAATCTGATTGTGGAACAGGGAAAGTTATTTAGATCACCAATCTTAAGATCCATTTGGATATGAGATATCAGAAGAAACAACAAAAAATGGTCAAATCTGTCAGATTTTGGTCAAAATGAGACAAAAATCATCATCAAAGCTGATAACTTTTTGTCCTCATTCAAGAAATGTTCGCCGAGTTGCAGGCACCTTCGGTTTTGATCACAAAACCTTCAGTTTGAAGGGTGAACAATCCTTCCTAGCAGATTTCCAAAATCATCAGAAAAACCATAAAAAATACCAAAAAATCACCAAAATCCTAAAAATACAAAAAAAAAACTTTTGGCCGATTCACTGTGCATAGATGTGATTCAAATCTATCCACTGCCAGGTCGGCGAAGAATAATATCATAAATAGAAAGTTTCTCAGAGGATCAGTTGTCATATTGTCATATTTTTGCCAAAAAAAAATCTCTTTTTTGCAAAAATACCGGTATTACTCTTGATTCTTCGTCAGAACCTTCGCCGAGTTTTCAGATCATTCTATTTATAGTAAATTACTATTTTTGAGTTCGACGAACATTCATCCTATCCAGATCATAGAAAATCTTTATTTTTACCCTCGCCAAACTACAAAAACTGTGTTTTTGTGTGCCATAAACCTTTGCAAGTTGAGAGTAGAAGGAGGGCAAAGGGATGAGTAGAAGATTAAACTCCAACAATTTTTCCATTTCAAGACCATACTATAATGGTGCTTGGCTTGTTTCTTCGTCATTGACCTTGTGATCCTGTCTTCCTTCAATACAACTGCTTTTGGCGGTTTATTGTTGGTTCATCAGGAATATTACATACTCCAAATATGGTTGGATCCATATGATTTAGAATCTGCTCATCAGTAAGTTCTGCATTGTCGTTATAAGTCAAGACATGACTCATTGGAATGAGTTCATCTTCAATCGGATCTGGTATAGGTTCTCTTGATATCCAAGCTACATTCAGCACATTCAATGGAAAAGTGATCGGTGTATCCAAGGTTCGATCCAATAATGAAATCTCGCTCAAATCTGACTGATTATCTTGTTGACACATATATCATGTTGTACAGCCAATCGTTGCAAGAGCTTCATTCTAGTTGACAATATCAGTTTGAGAATTGTAATGAACTCCCAAATTTTTCTCTAGTCGGTCACAAGTATGATCCATTGTTGATGAATCATCATTCTTTTTTTGAACCACTGGTTTGATAGTCCGAGTTACAGGATCAACCTTGACTGCACATTCACAATTTTCAAAAGTGATTTTCCCGGTACCCCAGTTATGAATTACTTGCGCAACTCATAACCATGGGCGTCCCAACATGACTCGGTAGACATTTGGTGCTTCTGGTAAGTCCATAATATGAAAGTAATGACGAATTGTACTCTAGCAATTCTGATAGGAATATCTTCAATCATTCCTCGCAGACGAACTGTCATTTGATCAGCTAGCTTAATGGCAAAAGTCGCAGGTTTTATTTTTGTAAGGCCCCATTTTGCACATAGCTTTATAGAAATCAGGTTAACTCCCGAACCGCCATCCACCACAACTGCTTTATTAGGAAATCGTCTATGCTGTATCGACAAAGTGATATTTTTTTGTTCACTTTCCCAAGTTGCTCCGACATGGAGTACTTCATTAGATTTCTCAAATCCAACACAAAAAAGTGGCTCCTAATGGACTTATGGTTCAGCTTGAGTTAACTTTTGTGATAATACTTCTTTTGCTTTTGGCACCAACTTCATAAACTCTCCCAACGAAATATTGATCTTACTAGACAAAATATTCATGAGCAGTTCTGTTTGCGGTGCTTCCGGTTCAGTCATCTTGAAGGGTTCTTCATGATGATGTAATTGAGCATTTATATTTGTATGTGAATATTCCGGTGACTGCAATGGTGAAGAACGAACTTCGGCTGTTGCTCTTACAGTTTCAAGCTCCTCTTCTTCTTGCAGATGTTTAATCCACTGCCTCATATCCTGATATCTTCTTTTTTCTGCATGAAGATTTGGATAGACTCTAGATGCTGTTGGTATATCAGTTAATGGTATAGAATTAGCAAGTACTGGATCTGCTACCAGTTCTTTTTGCTTCTGTGCTCTGGTGACCACCATCAAGGGTACACTTGGTTTATTCTAAGCTACTGGTATTTGCTTGATTGTTATCAAATTTATAGGAGCTGTAGCCGATGGTGGCTTCGGTTTTGCTGGACACTCCTTATAGCAATGCCCATAACCACAGTCACGACAGAATGGTACAAATTTTTTCTTATTTGGACATTTTGCAACTCTGTGATTTTCTCCACATGTAAAGCATCCAAGTGGTGTTCTGGTCCAGTTTCTAGATGCTTCTTGTTGCGCGGCAGCATAAATAGCATATTGGTCTAAAGATCCACCTTCTTGATCATTACCATAGTTCCATTGCTCGACAATTCTGTAAGGTTCTGGTTCCATCAAATTGGCAAGAGGAGCGGGGTGCTTTGGTGGGGCAGGTAAGGCTAACCGTTCCGGATATCCAAGAGCAGATTGTCCAGGTCTAGCTGCCGGATTTCCTCCATAATATGGTTCTTGATATCCCATCTGGGCATACCGTTGCTGAATTATCCGAGGATTGAAGTTGCAAAAAGCAGTCTCATGATCAGGCGAATTACACAAATGGCATATATTAATTTCCATTTGTTTTTTCAATTGACTGTGTGATTTCTTATACAAATAGAACACCAGACATTTTTCCTGGTAGGAAAAGTCTTTGCAAACTTTTCAGATTCCTTGTTCGCTTGTCCATGGAAATCTTCCAATGCTTTGATCTTCTCATCAAATTGCGACTGCAACTTTTCCATTTGTTTCTGCTGATTCTTCCCGAGTTTCTCGAACTCATTGAGCATCATTTCTGCAGTAGCGTTGACATTCGTTGATACAATAGTGGTGGATGTCGTAGTGGTATGTCCTGTTGTATAAGACAACATACTGATATTCGGTTCATCGTCTGAATCTTCATCCTCCTCCCGAATTGCATCATCCATAGCATTTTGCAAAAGTGCGTACTCATTATGGCGTTTCAGCTCACGTCTGATCCTTTTAGATAAACCTGACAAAAATCACATAATCATGGCATTTTCGTTAATCAGCTTAGGTTCGCACTCAGATCTGAGGCGTTTTACCTGTTTAATGTAATCTCGAACCATTTCTCGCTTTTCTATTTTAATTCTATTTAAAAGTAGGAAAGGGTCTTCCATAAACTTCTGAGGTTTGAACCGTGTGATATGGGCTCGTTTAATAGTCTCCCAATCTGTACGCTCAGTTTCATCTTGACTATAGTACCAATCTTGTGCTATGCCTGTTAAGGCCATAGGAAAAACCATAATTTATCCTGGAGAAAAATTTCGCTATAGACTTCACAAGATTCAAAATAGATCTGAAGAAATCTAACTGGATCTGTTAATCCATTGTATTTGGGTAGATCCAAATGGGGTGCTCTTCTAACAATGATTGGGTTGACTTCTTGAGGAGCACCTCCAGGGGCAGCCATTTTTACAGATTAAATCAAGCAAACAATGAGATTGGATCTAGATTTTCAATCAAAACTATCTTAGATCAGATCTGCTAGATCTCTTCCACTTGACAAGAATAAGATTCCTATATCGTGAAAAAGATTTCGAAATTCCACCAATTGATACTTCTCAAAAATGAAAAATTTCTCAGAATCAAAATCAGACTGTATCAGATTAGATCCAAAATTTGACAGGGACAATATGGAAAATCAAAACCTAAAAATAGAATTGGCGAAGGTTCTCTATGCAAAGATTCACTCAGCAAAGGTTCAACTGTGTTATTTTTAATAAAAACTCTCTGATTAGGCTTTTCTAACAATTCTATGAAAATAACCTTTGCCAAACTCTGAGACTCAGAATCTGACACAGATACCCTCTCTCTGAATCAGTCTGCAAAAATACTCCCAAAGTCGAATCAAGCAGAACCGCAAAGCCATCGCCAGATTACGGTTTGACCAAAGAGCACCGTCAAAATAACATTAACGGAGAAACACGACTTCAACTTGTGAAGGCAATGAACCGCAAACCGTAGGGAGTCGTTTAAAAACCCATAAGTTACTATCTACGAGCACTTGCGAAATCTTCAATGGCAATGGAACTTAAAATCCGGTCGACCACCGTAAGTGACCTTCTTACGATCTCCTACGACGGAAGTGAACTCACATCAAACACCGTAAGTAACTTACTTATGGCTATCAATGAAGTTTGTGAATGAACTCAACTCTCCTCAACTGTCTGAAAATGTAAGCAACCTACTTACGACTATCAACGAAGTCGACCAACGACAACGGTTTGCGAGTTCCTGCGATATCAGCCAATGAAGTTGACCTATCTCATCGATCAGCTACGTAAGTTATCACTTACGGGTACCAACGGAGGATTCAAATGATCACCTTCTAAATGAACGTACAACAGCTGAATGAATGACCAGCGGTTATTCAAACGACTGCGGACAGACTATAGCCATCACGGCCTACATCCTTCCACTACGATGCATACGGAAGAGACGTTACTGTGTACTTCTCCTCCTTCATGACACTCCAACAACGGATCTACGGATCTTGTTTAAACGGCTGTTAATCATCTTCTAAACTATAATTACAATAAATCAAAAGACTCTGACAGCTATATATATGTATATGAGCGAAGAGAAGGAGAGATAATCAGAGAGAAAATCAGAGTAGTGAGTTGAACAATTTGTAGATGCACAGAGCGATCAAACGACCAAAAGGTCTTAAGTTGCTAGTTCCTTAGAGTTAGTGATTTTATACACACACCCAGAGAGAGAGAGAGAGAGAGAGAGAGAGAGAGAGAGAGAGAGAGAGAGAGAGAGAGAGAGAGAGAGAGAGAGAGAGAGAGAGAGAGAGAGAGAGAGAGAGAGAGAGAGAGAGAGAACTGTAGCCATTGTTTCAGAATCTGCAGAATATGTGCCATCAACGTGATTGTATTGTGTTTCGATTCTCTCTTTTATACAGATTTGCTACTGTTCAATTATTACGTTCTTGATTGAATGCAATTGTCTCTCTCACTCTCTTGCACACAAACATGGTTATCAGAGACAGAGGATCGCATGGCTATCCAAGACGCCTAATGCTTTGCAATCCTGCTTTTATGGCAGTCTCAGACTCCTACTATGATATCCCAAAGGGACAACAAGCTTTTGATTACGTTCTCTAATCAATCCTCATTCCTAAACTATGCAGTTACTATTGTGTTCATGATTGTTTTTCTTTACTGTTGGTAGAGACATCGTTTACATCATAATCGTCTCTCGTGCTCTGCTTCCACACGGCTCCGCTGCAGTTGCAATCAATCGTAGACCACATAGACCACCATCATACACCAACAAAAGTGGTATCAGAGCTTTGGTTTAGTGGATTACTAGAGTCCAGGATCTTTTTCCAAAAGCTGTTCTAAGTTGTTTGTGTATAATTTCGATCACTATGGAAGGCACCTTAGAGATCCGCTTGATTAATAAATTCAACGGAGATGACTTTCACATGTGGAAGTTTAAAATGAGGATGATCTTGATTGAAAAGGAGTTATGGGGATACGTCAACAGTTCTATAGCCAGATCGGCAGAACCCGAACAACTCCCAGCTTGGGAAGCCAAGGATGGCAAGGCTCTTGCCATTGTATCTCTTAACCTTAAAGACACTCAAATTGCTCATGTATCCAACTGCACTACTTCCAAAGAAGCATGGGATACACTGACTAGCATCTACGAGGCCTCATATGTCTCGACTCGAAGGTACTAACACTCAGAATCAATGAAGGCACCTCAATCAGCGACCATATGAACGAGTTCAAACAATTGCTGAACCAACTGGCTGCAATAGGTTTTTCGATCTCTCATAAGAAGACTCTACCATGTCTCTTCTTGCCAGTCTTCCATCCTCCTACAATAATTTAGTGTTGTTTCTGAGCAATACCCTTGCGTTGTCTCTCCAAAAATTGACAGCAAGTTTGTTGCAGGAAGAAGTTAGGAGGAAAAGCTTGTCCACATCTACGAGTACCAAATTCATGGCACACTATTCAAACAAGCAGCAATCCAAGAAGAAGAAAGGCTTCAAGGATAAGAAGACAAAGGCAAAACAACCAGCAACATTACAACCACAACAACAGCATAGTCAATCATCGTCCAAGACCAAGCTATTTTGCAAATATTGCAAAAGAACCAACCACGACATCAAGGACTGTCACATCCTCAAGCACAATGAAGCAAAGAAGAAGATGCAACAGCACCAAGAAGGCAACCCTGACACAATCAGAGGATCTCAAGATGAAGAGAAGGCGTTGATGGTACAATATTAATCCAGTAGAGATGCCCATCAATGGTATCTCGATTCAGGTGCTTCTCAGCACATGACTCCATGCAAGGACCTCTTCTCTACACTCACAACTATAGAATCAAATTACATTTTCTTTGGTGACTCCAGTTCACACCAAGTTGAAGGCCAAGGGTCTATTCAACTGTAGTTCTTTGATGGCATCACTAGGCAGCTTAGTGGAGTACTTTATGTACCCGAATTAACAAAAAACCTTTAATCTATTAGCAAGATCACAGATCAGGGCTATAGAGCTTTGTTCATTGCCAACCAATGTACTATTTTCGATGAGAACTCAAAGGAAATCCTCTGCTTACAGAGAAGAAAATTTGTACATATTGAGTCACAATGTTGCACTTTCTGTGAGTTGTTCAGATGCTAATTTATGGCATCAAAGATTAGGTCATTTAAACATGCATGCAATCTTGTATATGCATCACAATAAGATGGTCAAGGACATGAATATAACTGATGTCGCCACAACTAATCAGACTATTTGTGAAAATTGTCTACTAAGGAAACAACCTAGAACAAGATTTCCTAGAGGACAAGCCAAAAGGGCAAAGTCCATCTTGTCACTGATACACAGTGACTTGTGTGGTCCTATGAGCATACCTTCATTAGGTCAAGCTCTATATTTTATCGCATTCATTGATGATTACTCCCGATTTGCCAAAGTTATGTTCATAAAGAACAAGTCAGAAGCATTTCGTTGCTTCAAAGCTTCAAGCAATATGCTGAGAATCAAACTGGTCAGAAAATCAAGGCCCTACGGTCTGATTCAGGAGGAGAGTCCTTGTCAAATGAGATGAAGGACTACCTATCTTCATGTGGCATGCACCACCAGTTTACTACGAGCTACACTCCACAACAGAACGGAGTAGCAGAGTGGAAGAACCGCACACTGTCGGAAGCTGCACAATCCATGACAGTAAATTAACATTTGCCTCAAACCTTTTGGGCAAAAGCTATCTCTACGGCTTGCTATCTGCAAAATTACTCTAGCACTAAAGCAGTTGATTCCAAGACACCGTTTGAAGCCTGTTATGGATGCAAACCAAGTTTGAAACACCTACATATATTTGGATGTCTCTGCTATGCACAAGTGCCATCTGACCTGAGGAAGAAGTTGGACCCAATAAGTTGTAAAAGCATCTTCATCGGCTATTCAACATCACACAAGGCATATCATGTTTACGATGTGGTTACGGGCTAGATCTCAGTCAGTCGCGATGTTGTCTTCCTTGAAGACAAGTATTACGATTCCAAGCAGAAGCAACCAAAACAAGAGACTTCCATAGCAGCTCCACCTTCCATCGATAGGCTATGATCTACGACTGTTCAAACAACGGAGTTCGTCCCAATGGCTCCACTTACCGTCGATGGGCCTAGACCCACGATCGTTCAACTACAAAATATTATGGTCTCAGTCATTCACCAAGGAGAATCGTCTGATCAAGCACCTGCAGTTCGAAGATCTTTGAGACAACGACAGCAGCCTGACGGCTTCATCCCTCAGACTTTCATCAGTCATGACAAACCTGCCACCATAGCAGAAGCACTGTCAATGCCCAATGCAGACAAATGGAAAGCTGTCATGGATGCTGAGAATCAATCTCTAATGAAGAACAAGACCTGGAGTCTTGTCATTCCTCCTACAAGTGTAAAGCCAATTGACTCTAAGTGGATCTTTAAGCTGAAGCTTAAACCAAATGGATCAATATCCAAATGGAAAGCTAGGTTGGTGGTTAAAGGCTTTGAACAAGTATATGGGATAGACTACACTGAGACCTTCAGTCCAGTAGTAAAACATCAGTGTATTCGTACTTTATTGGCTATATCTGCTGCAAAACAATTCAAATTAGTTGTTGCAAGAGACCAAGTCCTTACTCTCATCAGAGTTTGAGATGATTGATTTAGATCTTGTCTATTACCTACTTGGAATGGAGATTCACAGAGATCGCGCGAGTAGAAGGATCACCATAAGCCAACAATCCTACTTAATGTACTTCGAAGATATGGCACAGAGGATTGCAAGCCCATAGACACTCCTATGGATCCAGGTTGCAAGCTGTCCAAAGACATGTGCCCCAGAGCAAAGGCAGATCAGCAAGAAATGTGCAAATACCCTTATTAGTCTATCATAGGTTCTCTCATGTACTCTATGATTTGCACACGACCTGATCTAGCTTATGCTATAAGCACACTGTCGCAATTCATGTCCAATCCAGGTCTACAACACTGGAAAGCTCTGCAAAGAATTTTGAAGTACATTCAAGCCTCAAAGCACTATGCATTGAGCTATAATGGCAATATAGAAGCTGCACTCACATTGATTACTTATTCAGACTCAGATTGGGTAGGAGACGTGGATACTGGAAAATCCACATCAGGCTACATTTGTTTCCTCGCAAGAGGACCCATCTCATGGAACAACAGAAAGCATAAATGCATTTCTCTGTCCTTCACAAAATTTGAATATGTCGTAGTTACGTTAGCAGTGAAGGAGATTTTATGGTTTAGAAGACTACTACATGATCTGAGATTCCCACAGTTTGGTCCAACTATACTCCAGTGCGACAATTAGAGTTGTATAGCTCTGTCGTTGAACCGACAAACTCACACAAGGACCAAACATATAGAGGTTCAACTTCATTTTCTTAGAGAGAAGGTTCAGAACGAAGACGTCGCACTAAGTTACTGTCACACAGACAGTATGTTGGCTGACATTCTGACAAAACCATTGTCAAGGGATAAACATTCTACTCTAGTAGAATTGTTAAATCTCAACTTGAGTCCTGATTCGTAGCAATAAGCTTAAGGGGGAGTTTTGGAGTTTAATCTTCTCCTACTCATCCCTTCGCCCTCCTTCTACTCTCAAGAATTTCCTCTCTCTGAATCAGTCTGCAAAAATACACGCAGAGTTGAATCAGGCAATATCGCAAAGCCATTGCTAGATTATGGTCTGACCGAAGAGCAGCGTCAAAATGACGTTAACGGAGAAGAATAACGGATCTACGGATCTTGTTTAAACGGCTGTTAATCATCTTGTAAACTGTAATTACAATAAATCAAAAGACTCTGACAACTATATATATGTATCTGAGCGAAGAGGAGGAGGGACAGTCAGAGAGAAAATCAAAGTAGTGAGTTGAACAATCTATAGATGTACAGAACGATCAAATGACCAAAACGTCTTAAGAGCTAGCTCCTTAGATTTAGTGATTTTATAGAGAGAGAGAGAGAGAGAGAGAGAGAGAGAGAGAGAGAGAGAGAGAGAGAACTGTGGCCATTGTTTTAGAATCCGCAAGTAGGAATACGCGCCATCAATGCTATTGTATTGTGTTTCGATTCTCTCTCTTATACAAATTTGCTACTGTAAATTATTACGTTCTTGATTGAATGCAATAATTGTCTCTCTCACTCTCTTGCATACAAACACGGTTATCAGAGACAGAGGATCGCATGGCTATCCAATATGCCTAATGCAGCGCAATCCTACTATTACGGTAGTCTCAAACTCCTACTCTGATAACCCAAAGGGACAACAAGCTTTTGATTCCGTTCTCTAATAAATCCTCGTTCCTAAACTACGCAGTTACTACTGTGTTCATAATTGTTTTTCTTTACCGTTGGTAGAGACATCGTTTACATCGTAATTGTCTCTTGTGTTCTGCTTCCGTCACGGCTCTGCTGCAGTCACAATCAATCGTAGACCATGCAGACCACCATCATACACCAACAAAAATCCTCCTCAAAAGATTGATTCAAAGAATGTGCCACCTTTACTGGATAAAGGCAAAGAAAAAGTCAAGGATGATTCTACAAGTCAGAGTTCTAGCAAGACATCATCGTCTAGGAAGTCTTCACCTTCAAAGAAGAGTTTATCTTCTCGGAAGTCATCAGCTCCACGATCAATTCCTACTAAGAAGGCTAAGCGAGCAGATGTAGTCTAGCATGATATGCCTGAACATTTTAAACGTTATACATTGGATGATGTGGTTATCATGTTACCCAAAGCACATCGTGAACCCGAAGAGCAGGTGCCATAATCAAAAGATGTTTACGATGGCCTAGCTAGGACACAGCCTATGAATCTTGCTGAACTAAGAGAACCAGAAAAGATTGTACAAGTTGGATCACAACTTAATCTTGCATAGTATCAAGCACTCCGAATGTTACCAATTAAGTATCAAGATTGCTTTGCACGGACTTATCAAGATCTGAAGGGTATTCTGATGTCAGTTATTGAACACCTATACCTTTAGTACTTGATGCAGTTCCAAAGGTTACAAAGTCCTATCGCTGTAATCCTAATGTTGCGGATCTGATAAAGAAAGAGCTTCAAGGACTGCTTGACGTCGATTTCATTTATGAGATCGAGCATACATAATGGGTTTTACCGATTGTCATTGTTCCTAAGAAGAATGGGAAATTGAGAATTTGTGTGAATCTCAAGGCCTTGAACAAAGTCACACAAAAGGATCACTTTTCGTTACCTTTTATTGAAAGCATTTTGGACTGCCTTGCTGGAGTGGAAGCTTATAATTTTTTGGATGGATTTAGTGGTTACAACCAAGTCAAGATTGCACCTTTGTCACAAAACAGCTTTTGCAACAGAATGGAGCACCTATGCTTACAAAGAATGTCGTTTGGACTCTATAATGCACCAAGTTTGTTTCAAAGAGTAATGCAATTTTTTAAAGATTATTCACAAAAAGTTCGTGCAGTTTGTGTTTATGGGTCATGCGAACTACTATCAAATTTTTATTATCTTCTTTGCGGATTTAGCAAGACCTATATACAAACTAACTATTGTTTCTATTTGGACAGTCGAGGCATTAGAAGCCTTTGAAAAATTAAAAAAAAACATTAATTTCATCACCAATATTGCGTTCTCTAGATTGGACGGTTGAGTTTCATGTTCACACTGATGCCTCGAAATATGCAATTGGATCAGTTTTGACGCAACCAGATGACTATAAGAATGACTATCCAATACGATTTGCAAGCAGACAGTTTACAGATCCAGAGAAGAACTATTCAACAATAGAACGTGAAGCGTTCGCCATGATTTTTTCTGTACAAAATTTCGTCCTTACCTTATGGAAACGCACTTTGCATTTTATATGGATCACTAGAAATTACTTTACTTGGTAAACAAGACGTGCAATACTGGGCGTATTGCAAGACGGTTACTGTTATTGACTGAATTTGACTTTCGAATTGTGGTTCGAAAGGGAAAGCAACATTATCTAGCCGACCACGTTTCGCGAATTGAATCCACACTAGTTGATACTGAAGTGGATGATGAATTACCAGCCGCTGCATTATTCTATGTAGAAGCAGTACCTGAGTGGGCAGCGGATATTGTTGAGTACCTGATGCTAGGACAACCAAATGACTTTTTGACAAAAGTACAAAAGAGGCAATTGATTCATAAGGCTCAACCTTATCAATTGATTGCAGGACAATTGTATCGTCATGGATCAGAGAATATTCTACATAGATGTGCTTTACTGCATGAAATACCAGATTTAACCATGTTTTCACATGATGGCATGGGTGGAGGACACTTCTCTACAGATATTACTGTTCGTAAACTTTTGCAATCAGGTTGTTGGTGGCCTATGCTTCATAAGAACACAGAAAATTATATTCAGACATGTGATGTTTGTCAACGAGCATGACGGCCTACTAGATAGAACTATGAACCCTTGCATCCAATTTTATCGCAAGCGCCATTTGAAAAATGAGGATTGGATTATATTGGTCCTATTCATCCTGCTGCACGAGGATCTCAGGCCCGATACACTATCGTAGCAACTGATTATATGACCAAGTGGGTTGAAGCCAAAGCTGTCAAAGTTGCTGATGCGAAATCTATGGCCAAGTTTCTCTATGAAAATATTATTATCAGATTTGGATGTCCGATTGAGATTGTCAATGACCGAGGTACACACTTTATTAATTAAACGATAAAGTGTTTACTGGAAGATTCATTTGTTATACACAGATTTAGTACTCCTTATTATCCCAGAGGGAATGGCCAAGCTGAATCTTCCAATAAGATTCTCTGCACTATTATGATGAAAACAGTTGAAGCGAGTCGATCTGATTGGGAACATAAACTGTATGCAGCATTATGGACATTCAGAACCACTTACAAAAATAGTACAAATCAAACATCCTTTCAACTAGTTTATGGTCAAGATGTTGTCATGCCGATTGAATTTTTAATACCATCTTTACGCATAGCAGCAACAGAACGGTTAAATGATGATAAGTCTTTACAACTACGTCATGAAGCGTTGCACAAATTGTGTGAAACAAGATTGATGGCAGTTCATGCGCTAGCAGCAGAGAAAGCCCACCGTAAGGTATGGCATGATCGTCGAGTACACAAAAAAAATCTAAAAGCAGGAGATCTTACACTGATGTACAAAACCGAGCTGATCAAGAGAAAATTGAAGTTTATACTCCTGTGAATGGCAGTCGATTACGCAAGTTTTGGCAACCCGCTCCGCCAGTTCAGCAAGCATGATCCAAATGGTTTTTATTTTTATTTGTTTTTTAATTTTTTGTATTTAATTGTTAACTTTGTTTGGAAAAGAGGGTAAAAATAAAATATGAAGAAAGATTGATGAGCAAAAGTCAGAAAAGTCATCAGAATGGAAAAAGAGGAAGGAAAGTATTTTCAAAAAAATGATTTTCTCCTCCACGGACTTTGGTCTTTGGAAGTCCCGGCTGGCAGATATCGTGCGTGAACCTCTAGATGATGTGGCTTGGCTTTGGCTGGTAGTTGCGCCTTGGCCCTGGTCTTGCGTCTCAACAGCCGTATCCGTCTGCCCTTGGTCCTGGCCTTCAGACCCTTGATCTTGTTGAAATCCCCCTACTGCCTGTTGGCTCTGGTCTTGGCTTGTACTGGCCTGTGCAGCGTCAAAAGTAGGTGGTGGTGGAATTACCACAGGGGTGGGCTGGGCCTTCGTTTCCATGAATTTTAGGCAGGCCTTGAGGGCTTGCTTGGCCTGGGCGAGCTCATGCGTTGTGCTTGCCTGATATTTGTTGAACTCTGTCTGGTAGCTGTTTAAGATTTGGCTATATACCTGCACCTGACGCTGTAGAAGATTCATTTCTGATTGAGAAAGCGGCCTTGAGTCCGGTGCAGGTTGAGCTAACCAGACGAGCTTTTCTTCTTGTAAGGCTTTGACCTCCGTCCCTAGGGGCCCTACAAGAGTTTCAAATATTGGTTGTTCGGCTTTGTAGATGATAGGGCAATAATCAAAAGGCTACATATGCCAACCCCTGCATGTAGAAATAATTGCAACGGAGAGAATAGTGACAGAAACCTAGCGCTCGTAGGCCATGAATCTAGAATGCCAGATTATGTTGAGAGAGAAAGGATATTGACTACCCCCTTGAGACATTATATATATGATCCCCTCCTTGATGGGATAGACCAATCCACTAGTGTGACTAGTAAGCCATCAACAAATGGGTGGAGTGAACTATCTTTTGACCAACTAAGTACATCACTTGATGTTGACCAAACGTCCATGAATGATGGAGGCACAAGCCCATATCAACCCATCAGCGATGATGAGAGCTTAGGATCTTCTGACAATATAGTAGAGGAATACCCACAAGAGGAGTCCCATGAAACTACCAGCTTGTATTTTGTAGATCTTATGCATGATACTGAGATGCCTCCTCTAGAATTAGAGGAGCAAGAAATTCTCTATGAGCACGATAGGTCGATAGAGACACCTGAAATAATGACTGAAAAAGGACTTGCTAGTGCCATAGATGCATTCTTAGAGTCTCTTGAACAGAATGAGGGTGAAAGGAAAGATCATACACCATCAAAACTAGATGCCATCGAAGAAAAGCATGTCATATTAGAGGACCTTTTGATCGAACCTCAACTAGAGTCACATCTAGTTGAAGGACCGCAACTAGATCTAGATGGATTCTCATTCGCCGAACTAGACTTGGCTTTACAAGTTTCGATACAAGAGGCTAGCCTATTGCCTAGAAAACAAAGTCTAGCCACAAATACCAGGAGTTTAGCAGGAGATTCACCTCTCCTACTCCCAAAAGTCATTAAAACCCAAGAGCAGTCACCACAAGAACGCACAATGCCAAATCTTCTTGAGGATCAAGAAGATAGTACTGCCGATCTACAAATAGCAATAGCACTCTCACTACAAGAGTGGAAAACACCTTCAGATATCCACATAGATGACATCCAATCAAAAATAGAATTAGGAGAGTGCTCAACTCGATATGACAATGAAGATGAGATATCTAATCCAGTTGAGAGTTATAGTGATGAATCTAAGTGGGAGACCATATCTGAAGATGGAATTGAACCAAAGCCCAATGAGGTGGTGGATGATGAAGCAAAAAGTGACGAAGAGATGATGGATGATGACATACGGTCAGAACAGGGACCGATGGTAGAAAGTACAGTTGAGCTAGACATGGGCCTCGAGGATCACACTAATCAGAACATGGAAGTAGAAATTTTAGCTGAAGATGACCATCGACAACTGACTGTGCAAACACCTAGCCCTCTATCTATCGCACCATTGACACGAAGAGTCACTCAGCCAATAGTTATTCTTGATGATATTGGAAGGAAACCAAGAATAGTAGGCTCCCTACCTCAATTTCACGGAAGCACTGATGAAGATGCCTATAGACATATCCAGGAATTTGACACGCTGATGTTCACAACACTGTCATAAATCCAATGCATAGAATGATGTTGTTTTCCACAACTCTAGTAGGAGAATCTAGACGGTGGTACTATAATTTACCCAAAGCTTCCATTACCACCTTGGAGAAAACCATCTTAGCCATGATGAAAACTATAAATCATATTGTACCATTGAAAGGGGACACCAAGCCAATACAACGTGGTAAATCACCACTTAATAGTCCCACTTTTGTAGGAGGTGCTGCACCTGTACATCCCAAGACCTTTTGCAGATATTGTAGGGAGTGTGGCCATTCAGAGGATGGATGTTCGTCACAAGAGAATGGTTTGAATATTAGAAATCAAAGGAAAGAACGGATAGGCCATGGTGTCATGGATGACGATTTACTTAGAACCTACCAAACTTGGAGTCAACCATAGATAGATTGTAGAGTGATCTCTAAGGGTGATGTGACTAGAACGGAAGGAGAGAAGCCCTCAATAAACTTGGCAGAAACGCTCATAGAGAAGAAACAACTGAGGGTAACCCAAGATAGGGTATGGACAGACATCTCTAATGAAGAGTGTGAGGGAGCAAGTAAGCGGCTGGTAGACTCCAAAGACACTGAACCTAGGGACAGATCATCCTCAATAGCTACTATTGGAATAGAAGAACATATACCCTTGATTGGAAGTTGTATAGATGAAGAAACAACCTCCTTAGAAGTTAGTATGAGGCCATTCCCCTTGGAATCAAGACAAACCAGAGGGATTATACTTCGAAGGAAACCTATCAAGACCAGATTATTCCTTAGGAATATACAGACTAGGATTTGGGAATGCAATCTTGCAAAGAAAGTAGTTTTGGGTGACAAGTATGGATCTACAAGCATATAAAGCCATGGACATCAGATACAAGGGGTTGGATTAGATCTGCAAGGTTATGGGCTAGCCAATCATACAAACCTATAGACTAACGGGTTTAATGCAATTTTTCAGGATAGACAAGACAAGACCAATAACAAAAGGCCCCCACAACACTCAATAGAAATACTCATCCCCGAGGTGACTAGGGCGAGAGTACTGACAATAACCCAGAGCGAGTTACGGACAGACCCACCTAGGAAAGAGTGGATGAAAGGGTGTGATCGGCAGGTGAGTCTTGGAAAGTCCACTAAGTCTGAGAAGTTGATATCGTTTGCATCTGTTGTTAACCCACATGACCAAACTGTACCTCCTGACGAGGACAGTAAAGGCAACTTAGACTATGCAGAAATATAGGAGATAGTATGGATAGCCCCTGTAGATTACCCCCCTAAAACTAGATCCATAGGTTGTTGTGTAACGAAGCAAGAAAACGATAAGAATCATGAACCCCCACTTGATGTATTTGATCAGGAAACATTTGATATCCAACACTTATTCGAATATCAAAAAGCGACAATAGCTGACCACATGGTGGTAAACTTTTATAATTTTATCCAAGATAGTACTGGAACACCATATCATCTGTTCCTTTGGACAAAGAACTACCCAACTACATCAGTAATGAAGAATCCGAGCATGAAGAAAATGTGGTGGTAGGATATTTCCTTGAACCAAATGGTGACCTAGATCTTTTGGCCACCTATCATATACACGAACGACTGAATATGCCAAAGAGAAATAGGACAAAAAACAATGAAGTGCAAGTTAGGGTTAAAGCGCATGGTGAATACCCAGACAACAAGGTGGATGCTGGATAGATGCAGTAAGGTGACATCAGTACACCCTTATCCCTGATTTCACATGGGGGAGTCGAGGGGTGGTAAGATTGACTTTACTTTGCCGTTTTGGTTTTTTATTTGTTGGTCAACGTTCTATCTTGCTTTAAAATACCACTAGAAAAATAGAAAAAAAAAATTTGTTTCAGTGTATAAATATGAGAGTTATTGTTACTGCATGTGAGATCCACACACACTAAAAACTATGATCTACATGTATCACAGATGAGTCAAAATCCATTGCACCCACCACTACACTCGCATCATGTAGGCATAGTGTGCTTGGTCATTTGATTGCAAGACTATCTCATGCATCCATACCCCTTGCATTCTGCATATACTCTAAGCTACATAGGGCCTAACATATTTCCTCCTATGAGCATGAGTGTCTGATCAGAAGCATAAAAGGGAGGGTAAGAGAGGAAAAAGTGGGAATAGAAACAATAAAGTGGGGTGGGGAGTGACTCCATCACCCACGCTCTGATACCAAGTTACTTTTTTGTTAGGATCTAGTGTAGTATGCATATCACATCAAACATTCACCATAACTATACAACTCTCAAGCTCTCATAGATGGCACAACAAAAATAAATGTATTATAAAGAAAAAATTGTACATATAGTAAATACTCAAACTGCATGTCCCTAACAAGTGTCACTAAATTGGCCTACCACTTGCTAAACTATAGTTAGGCCAAATATTAGCCTTATATACTGACAAACCCAAGACATGCCCTCGAGTATAGCATAACGAAACCAAAATCAACTATATAGGCTAACTTCCTATCCGTGTGGCTACTCGGCTAATCCAAGTAGCTAGTTACAGGACGAGTGCCCGAATGGGGTCAAATTCTAATTACTTCCACAAATATAGTAAACTGACTAATTGTACATTTATTATAATATCACATTTGAAGCTTACATAAAACTATGCATCAAATCAGCTATGATTTCTAACTAGATATAGTAGTTAACTATTTTACAAACTTTTCAAGTCCGATTTTTTTGAATAAAAGCAGCATGCATTTTTCAATTCCAATTATTGTTTTTTTTTATTCTTATTTTGAGCAAATGTATAATCTTGCATGAAATTAAGTAAAATTTCAATTCTACGATTTCTAGATATATTATTTCATAGTATGTAGATGTGATTAAAAAGTGCTACACATTTATTATTTTTCAACATGGTATCAGAGCTATGTTACAAATTTAAATCAGACTCTAATCTGAATAAGAGCATTCATTATCACAAAAAATTATGTTTTTGATTTCTAGCAAAATAGTATTCTGCAATTTTGCTCAAATCATATATCTACTCATAATTTTAGATTGGAAATTCATTGGTTGTGATTTCTATGAAGATATTATCATATTGCAGATTACTCATCGTTAGTCAATTTTACAATGGAGTTGACATCATCAAATTCATCTTTCATTGATAAAAATAATGGTAATAACTATCATATGTGGAAATTTGAGATGAAAGTTATTTTTGTACCCAAAAAGTTATGGGATGTCATTGAAGCCATGTAGCTTAAATCTTTTATTAAAAAGCTATAGTTACAAGATGGAAAAAAAGGATGAAAAGACTTCTATACTCATAACTCTAAACATCAAATATTCTCAGATCAATTATATTATGTCACTACAACCTCCAAGAAAGCTCGAGATATTTTAAGCACACTCTATAACATTAGAGATGTGACTTCTAAGCTTTATTTGAGAAAGGAATTTTTCTCATTCAAAATGATTGATGGAGATTTTATCTCAAATCATTTAAACAATTTCAAAAATTTATTTGAAAAAATGTCTGCAATAAGTGCAATCATAGATGATTCAAATGCAATTATGATTCTTTTATCAAGTCTTCCTAAAGCTTTTGAAAATTAGACAATGATAATTTCTACCCAATAAGGTCTAACTCTATCTAGAGTATCTTCTATGTTATTAAAAGAAGAAATAGAAAGAAATGGCTTATCTTCTATTACAACATGAGATTCACATGATTTTTACTCGAAGAAAGAAAACAAAAAATGTTGAAAAAAAAAACATGGTCACCTATCAATTTTTAGCAAAATAAAGAACAATCAAAGGTCACCTACAATTCATTTTCTTCAGCTTCTAAAATAGGATTATTCAATAAGTATTGCAAGAAGAAGAGACATTTATTGGAGGATTGTCAAATTCTCAAATACAACAATAAGAAGCCAAACAAGCAACATCAATTTTCTCAACAACAAACAAATGTTGCAACAACAACAACTTCTCGACCCAATGATAAAGATGAAGATGGGAAAACTTTTATGACAAAGACTAAAGACAAACAAGATAATGAATTTTGGCTTGGACTCGAGAGATTACCCAACACATGATAAATCGTCTAGACTGGTTTCAAAAGTACAACTCTTTCAACACTCAAAGGCATGTTCATTTGGGTGATAGTAACATACATCGTATTCATGATAAATGTACTGGTAAGCTATAGTTTTAGTTTGATGTTGCCAAGTTAGCTCCAAATGTCTTTCATGTTCTAAATCTTACTAAAAATTTGCTCTCTATACACATAATAGTAGATTTGGAATACAAGGTTGAATTCAATAAAGAGGGTGCTGTTCTATATTTGATAAAAGTAGAAGACTAATTGCACTTGAAAAAAAAACAAGGTTATCTTTACAAGTTGAGTCACTACTATGCATCAACTACTCGAGCTCTTTTAACTACCACTTCAATGAGTAAGAACATGTTATGGCATTATAAGCTGAGTCATTTGAATTATAGTAGCAATCAATATATGTTAAATAAGAAGTGTTGGAAAGAGGTGTGTGAAAGATAGGCCAAATAGAATCGAATAAAAAGAATTCAAACGACAAGAATTAAAACTTATCGTGCGCAGCGGAATAAACTATCTTTCTCTTTCTCTATACATAACTACACCTATCAATTTTGAACAAAGCAATAGTGGCAAAAGTCACATTCAATCTTATAGTAACTAACTTTGAAATCATTAGTACTACAATGATTAGCCAAACATTAAAGCATTGAATTATCAAACAAATAATCAGTCGCGAAGAATTACAGAAACGCATACATTTTGAGATGAACTTGAACACAATAAGAAGATAGTATTGATTCAGTATGAAAACCGAAAAAGATGTTAATGAGTACAGCAAGTTGAGGATCAAAGCCACGTACTCTAAGCTATATCTGAGCGGCTAAATATGTGTCTGAATTAAGCTTAACTACTGATAAGCAGTAAACACAATAGCAATCATTAATCAACTCTAAAGAACTGAACTAGAATGCTCAATAGTATTCAAGCTCGTAGGCTTGAGAGAGAGAACGCCAACTATCCAATACTTGATGATTGATCTTCGTGCGTCAAATGCTTAAGATGTAGGAATATGAACAACTATTTATACTAAGCAATCAGGTCGCCAAATGCATCATCCAGTTGGCTATGATGTGTTGACATCCATCCAATTAGGACTTCTCAGAAATTACTTGCTAATGAACTAATGCAAGTCGGTCTTTGGTCATAAATAGTTTGTCTGCCTAAATGAACCTAAATTGTCATGCAAAAAATGCGAAGGTCTTTACCAACTTCATTTTCTTAACATTTGAGACATCTAGCATTTTGTGAAAAAGCCGAAGTGAGAGAAAATCCCAAAAGACAAAAATTTCGAAAATGTCGACACTGTGAGCCATTTCTGAGTAGTTACGCAGACTCAAATTGTTCCTTCACCTTCGATTGAATGCGATGAGTTGTCTCCAAGTTGCACAACTCGAGAGTGGTTGAACGACTTGTACTCTTCCAAAATTGGTAGAGTTTCCTCCTTCTCATTAAGCATGAAAATAGTGTACAAATGGTGCCTTTTTATAAAATGGGGAAGGCCCTTGCCCTTCAATCCTATTGGCTAACATTCACAATGATCCTATCCATTCATCTTGGACCCAACTTGATCCAAGGGTCCACAAAAAGTACATTGGTAATCACAAGATTCATGTGAGTCCCAATTTGGACCCAACTCTAAAAAGTAATCTCTAAGTTTAAAAATGACTTTGGGCCTCTAGTTTTATTTTGATTCCAAGGCCCAAGTCAAGTTTATTTTATTTACAACTTTACTTGCGTGCTCATTGGGCCATGGGCTTATGCGCGCAGGATGCCATGCCCTCGCAACACATTTTATTGGATGATTTTATTTATTTACATTTTGTTGGGAATACCTCCAACAGAACCCACGGCCTGAAGTAGTGCCAGTCCCTCGGCACTCTGCCGATTTAGTAGAGCGTTTTCTTCGCTCGCCTTTGCTACATGAGGTAGGTGGTGATGTCCTCCACAAAGTTGAGGCGGTCCAATTTCTTCAAGTCCTTTGGCATGTGAAGAGACTTGTGGGCCCCCTGCAGCCAATCTTGGTCGACCCATGTTTGGAATTGGCGTGTCCATGGATCACCCTGAAGTGCAGCTCGGTAATAGACACGAGCTATTGGCAGCTGATCTTCAATTTTGTCTGAAGGTAGCGCCTTATTAACATCAAAGAATATGGATGGGAGAAAATTGTCCCATTTAGTTTCGATCCCCATCAGATGTTCCAAGTCTCGGGCGTAAGTGGCTGCCGCGCGGACTGTTGGATCAGGGCAATTGATATATTGGTTGGCGAACGCGGTGAGAGCCCTTCTGGTGTCTACATCCGTAGTCCACCCATATTCTGATGGTATTACCGGCCAATTAAAATTCTGCAGTGTCATCTTGTTCAGAGGGGTGCCACATTCTGCCCATTTGGATCTTCGTGGACATGGTAGGAAGTGCGCGTTCACCCGTAATTGTTGTGGACTCGTCATGTAGGCCCTGATGGCTGCAGGGTCTCTTTCGAACAACTGTTGACGCTACTCTGGTTGTGGTTGGAGGGCGGGTAATACTTGTAGTTCGTTGCCCTTGATTGTCTAAGTAGAAAACAATATCTGTCAGCCGCCTCTTGATAACTCGTGGGGATACTTTGATAGATGGCAAGACATTTGCCTTGATCACTCTCAATATCAAGAACTCTCAGATCAACCACAACAGATTTCTCAAAACAACAAGTGGTTTTAAATCAATACTGCATCAATTGGAGGGCCTTAAATTGCAGTATTGAGCTAGAGTTAGGGCAACCTTAGCCAGGTAGAAAACTACAAGTGAAAGCTCAATTAAAGACTGAGCATAGTCCAACATTTGACAGCTAGGGATTACAACTGAAAAATCCTGGATTTTGAGCTATAGAAAGGGATTTCAGCACCGTAAATTGATCAAGTAGGGCTCCCTGGTACAAGTATAATGTCTGGAAATAGCCACAAATTGTCGTGGAGAAAGAAGAGTGTAGAATCTATTGATGAGAAGCCCCTCCATAGCTAGAACGTAGAAGGAAAGTGAAGAAGAAGCGGAGAGGCATCTATGGAGGTCACGTGCATCGAGTCAAGTAGGTACGTTACGTTTGAAAGGGAGTCGTGCCCTGAGAGACATCCTTCAACGTGCAGACATATCCAGAGCCATTGGATCGAGATCACGGTAGATTGACAATGGAGATCGGGCTTCAAGAATGAAGCATGGGCCATTGGATCGGAATTAGCCATTGGATAAGGCTGAAGAGGGCCTTGAAAGGCTTGAAGGCCATTATTGAAGAATTTTCAATAATAATTTTCATACGAAAATGGCTGAAGGAGTCCAAAGGGTAGGAAAAAATTAGATCCAAAGTACCATCAATTATTAGATCTTTGGCTAAATTTGGGTGCACATCTACATTCTCAACAATGTAGATGCAATGTATCTCCATCAACCAATAGTAATAGGTCAAAATATAATCTTATCACTTTATCTACTGTTAAAAATAGTAAAAAAACTATTTTTAGACCTTATTGACATAAAAAATAAGTCTCTAAGTTGAAATTCACTTTGGCCTCCAAATTGCCAAATTAGAACAACTGAACTAGTTGACATTTTTCACACTCCCTCTTCTTCTAGTTTTAGCATGGTTTTGACCATACTACTTTGATCCATCTTAAGAATAGACCTCCTCTCTATGATCTTACAATGCTCAAAATAGAAACATTCATAATTGATATAGATAATAGAGTCCGTGTTGGATGTTTTACTATTTCTTACATCAATTTTACTTATCAAGATGAAACTAGTACATGAAGAACAAAATAGAATGTGAAGATTATGATCCCTCCATGAACCAAGAAGATCATCCAAGTACCATGGGGTACAAATATCTAATCTGATATCATGACATCATCAGAAGTATTCTAGATCGTGGCTAATCTGCCACTCTTGTAATTTCAGATTAGTTGTAGATGTTTAATCTTTCTAATCTAGAAGTTACACGACACGACACGACACGAAATTGTTCGCAAGTTATATACTTCCTATTTTGATGCATAAGCTAATGATGCAAGTAAGAAAAAGACATGAAAATATTCAAAATATTGTCCACTTGTGAGCGAGACAGTTTTGAGAGGATCAGTAGATCCAAAGGTCCTCTAGTAAGCGAGACACATTTTTGTGAGAGAACTGTATTTCTCTCATGCCAATGCACTACGTGGATCTGTCATGCAGTGCTGCTAAAATTCAAAAAGATCAATGGATAATATTGTAGCTGTTATGCACATGTTATTCTATACATTGTATGATCTCGAATAAAAAAAATTTTGCCTGATATTATTCGTGCGTCTAAATGACTTGTTTTCATTCAATTCCGTGTAAAAATTACAGCAAATAAGGATCCTAAAACACTTGAAATGATGAGGGAAACAATAGATTATGATTTCATAAGATTAGCACAAGTTGAACCATCAAAATCCATCAAAAATCTATGCTTGAACCTCACTAAATGGCCCAAATCCTTGAAGAAGGCTTCACACGTGTGAAAGTACGGCCTCCCACAGTCTGAGTACTGTACACCAGACCTACATTCAATCCTATAATCATTAGTAATCACAAGTACTCAAACAATTATGAACATAGAGAGCAATTGCACCATTATGAGAGAAAAATCATGAAATTGCTTGATTGATTTTGGTGAGATATCATCACCTATATATACATGATCCATCACGGTTTTGGGCAGGTATGAGTAGCCCTAAACCTATACCTAATGCTAATTTTGGTGGATCTTTCATCCCTACCAAGTTAGGGTTGGAATCTTGGAGATCCCTCAACAATGCAAAAATTACCAAAAATAGCTCCTATTTTTTCTCCCTTGTATCTAAGCATAATTTGGACTCATTCCAAAGGTTCTAACACTTAGGTCTACTTGAGAACATCCTTATGAATGGAATCCTATGCTATTTGGCACGTGTGACAAGCCACATCATGACCATCTAACTATTTACAAGTCATATGACCAAAACTAGTCAAGCTAGAATTGTGAATTTTTAACACTCCTCCTCACTATCTAGATTGGTTCAATCATTGCTTTACTAATCACTCCAAGTGATGATCTGAACTTCATAAAAGGTGTCTTTTGAAGTGGTTTAGTAAGTAGATCAGCTACACATTCATTGCTTGGAACATGCTCCAAAGCAATCTCCTTGGCTTGCACCATTTCTCTCACAAAGTGATGGCATATCTCAATGTGCTTAGATCTTGCATGGAAGATTGGGTTAGATGCAAGGTGTTGGGCTGATATATTGTCATTGTAGATGATTGGTGCCTCCTCTGAATCCATGATCTTTAGTTCCACCAATAATCTCTTGATCCAAAGTACCTCCTTTGTAGTGGTTGTCAAAGCTTTGTACTCGGCCTCGGTTGAAGATAGAGATATAGTTTCTTGCTTTTTTGAAAGCCATGAAACCACACCTTCTCCTATGAAAGTTGAATAGGAACTTGTTGATTTCTTATCCCTCTTGTCCCCTGCAAATCTGAATCACTAAATGCATGAAGGTTAATCACATCTCCTCTATATAGAATCCCAAAATCCAATGTACCTGAGATGTATCTTAGAATCCTCTTAGCCTTTTTCCAATGGATATTCAATGGCTTTTGCATGGATTGGCTCAACCTACATACACTAAAGCTAAGATCTGGTCTAGTTATAGTGATCCACATTAAGGAACCTATAAGTTGCCTAAACAAAGTGATGTCCATGAAGGATCTTTCATCATCTTCATTTGGCACTTTTACATCTTGCTCCATTGGTGTGTCAACACTTTTGCATACTTCCATCTTAAACTTCTTCAAAAGACTTTGAGCATAGTTTACTTGACTTATAAAGATAAAATCAGACCCTCTAAGTACTTCTATGCCTAAGATGAAGTGAAGACACCCTAGATCTACCATCTTGAACTCTAAGGATAGATCTATCTTGATTTTTTCAATACCATCAACACTATTTCCACTAATGATGATGTCATCTACATAAATGAGTAAAAGTACAATACCAACATCATCAAACTTAATGTAAAGAGTGGGATCATATTCACTTTGAACAAAAGAAAGTGAAATAAGATAGCAATGTAGTCTTGAATTCCAAGATCTCGAGGCTTGCTTCAAGCCGTAGATGCTTCTTTGGAGATGGCATACTTTGTTCTCCATTCCATGCTTGATGAACCCTTGTGGCTGCTCCATATAGATATCCTCTTCCAAAAAACCATTCAAGAAAGCATTAGAGACATCCATTTGACATAGAATCCATCCAAAATGTGATGCAAGTGCAATGATTAGTCTTATTGTGACCATCTTGGCCACGGGTGCAAAAGTTTCCTCATAGTCTATCCCTTTCTCTTGAGCATAACCTTTTGCAACTAATCTTGCTTTATGTTTGTTAACACTCCCATTTGCATTCAACTTAAGCTTGAAGACCCACTTGCATCCTATTACATTCCTTTGAGGTCTCTCAACAAGCAACCAAGTTTCATTCTCAATCAAGGCATCATACTCATCCAACATAGCTTTATACCATTCTTTGGAGTTCAATGCATCTTCAACATTAGACGGTTCTTCAAAACTAGATAAAGCATAAGAAGTGGATGAGATACCCTCAACTTGCTGTCCTTTGCCTTGATATGTGAGCCTTGATGGCTCCACTTTTGCCCTTGAAGATCTCCTTGGTGTGATAGGTGGGTTTGGTGCTTGCTCCTCCATGAGCTCCTCCTCAAAACCAAGATCTTGCTCCTCGGCCATCTTCTTCTTGATTGTTGGAGCACTTGAGCCTTCTTCAAGCATATGCATATGATGTTCATCAAAGATGACATCCCTTGAAACAACAAATTTGTTCAAGGATGGGAGATAGACTTTGTAGCCCTTGCTTGAGCTTGCATATCCAAGCATGATCCCTCTTGTGGAAGATGGATCCTCCTTGGTTCTTGTTTCCAATGGCACATGCACATAACATATACACCCAAAAACTTTCAAGTGATTAAGATTGGGTTTCTTTTCATACAACATCTCATAAGGAGTTTTGCCTTCAATTGCTTTGCAAGACACCCTATTCATCAAGTAGTTTGCACATACAAGAGACTCACCCCAAAAGGATTTGGGCAAACAAGCATCTAATCTTAAAGCCTTAGAACATTCACATAATGTTCTATTCCTTCTTTCAGCAACTCCATTTTGTTGAGGAGTGTAAGGACAAGAAGTCTCTTTCTTGATCCCTTCCTCCTCACAAAAGGCCTTGAACTCATTGGAGATGAATTCTCCACCATTGTCACTTCTAAGAATCTTGATGCTATGATTATGATGCTTTTCCACAAACAACTTGAACTTTACAAAAGTATCAAATACTTGAGACTTGAAGGAAAGTAAGAACACCCAACAATATCTTGAGTAGTCATCAATGAAGGTTAAAAACATGGATGAACCTCCATTAGATTTGGTGCTAGCAATGTGCACATCCGAGTGTATGAGTTCAAGAGGATGAGATGACTTTGTGATGGAGTTAGGAAACACCTTCTTATGTGCCTTGGATAAGGCACAAGCTTCACAAACCTTGTCTTCCTTCCCAATAGACCTTGGTAGGCCTAAAGCATACTCCTCCTTGATGATAGCCTCCATGGAACCCGAGTTGACATGTCCAAGTCTTTTGTGCCATAAAGTAAAGGTAGATATCTTGCTCTTCTCGGCCAACATGACAACATTAGTATCCACAAATGCATCCAACTTATAAAGTTTGCCAAGTCTAGTGCCCTTAGCCACTATCTTACCCTTCTTCTTGATGAAACATTCATTTGAAGCAAAGTCAACATTGAAACCATTGTCTACCATTTGGCCAACACTTAGTAGATTCTTTGTTATTGTAGGAATGTACAAAACACCTTGTATGTTGATCTTTTTGGAAGATCCTAACCAAAGGGGAATGCTACCAACTCCTTCAATATTACAAGCTTCATCATTTGCTGTATAGATAGACTTTATAGGTCCATCATAAGATAAGAGAGAAGAGAAAAACTCCCTTTTACTAGTCATGTGTGAACTAGCACCCGAGTCAATCCACCAAGGATCTTCTCCTTTGAAGCTTGTTGAAGAAAATATGGACATCATGAGAGAGTCCTCATGTGAACTCTCCTCCTCCTCCTCTTTGCTCATGTTGGCTTGGCTTTGATCTTGCTTCCTCTTGAAGCATTCCGAGGCATAATGCCCCATCTTGCTACAATAGTAGCACTTCACCTTTGATTTGTCCTTCTTGACTTTGGTGGTTGATGGAGATGCCTTTGAGGGTCCTTCTTGATCCTCAAGCTTTGTAGACTTCTTGAATGTTGATCCTTTGCCTTTGGACTTGCCTTTGCCTTTGGTGAAGAGAGCTTGGTCATCTCCACCTTGGATGGAAAGCCTATCCATCCTCTCTTGCATTTGGCTCCTTCTTGATTCCTCGGCCATGAGTGTGCCTTGGAGTTCTTCAAGTATGGGTAGCTTACCCATAATTGCATATCCCTGAACCAAATTGTCAAATTCAAAGCTTAGTCCATTCAATATGAGTTGAACAAGCTCTTCATCCTTGATAGGGTCACCTATAAAGGCTAGCTCTTTGTTCAATTCCTTTACTCTTAGGACAAAAGTATGTGCACTCTCTCCTTTCTTTTGATAGCTTCTATAGATTTGATTCTTCAAAGCTAACATTCTAGTTTGGTTCTTGGATTCGTAGACCTTTTGCAAAGTCTCCCAAGCATCTTGAGCTGAAGTGCAATCTCCTACCTCTCTTAAGAGTTCATTTGCAACATTCATTTTTATGCAATGTAGTGCAACATTGCACCTCTTGATGTATTTGGCTTTTTCTTGAGGATGAATAGGTTCACCCTCCTTACCATTTACAATTTCCATCAGATCTTGCATGATCATGATAGATTCCATTCTAACTTTCCATATGGAATAGTTAGTTTTGTTGAGCCTTTCATTAGTATCCAAAAGATATGCATTTATAGATGCCATCTAGTCTCCTAATCAAGGACTTGACACAAATGAAGGTTACTTCTATTGATTTGATTGAAGGTCTACCTTATCCCACTTCTTAGGGACCTGAAAAGATCAGTAATAGACTTCCTATAAAGATCTAAGAATGATCTCTAACAAAATCAAATCATAGAATACTAGAAACAATGCACTTGCTTGATTGAAGTAGACAATACTAGTAGAATTGCCCCTCTTTCTATAAAGAACATTAAAGATTCCAAATGATCTGATCAAGAGTGAATTTCAGCAACCTAATATACTTCCAAAATCACTTGTAAAAGATCTAAATGGAACTTAATGAGGATGCAACACAATCTACTATCCAATTACAAGCAAAAAAATGATCAAAATTGATGAAAAATTGATCTAATTTGGTGCATAAGTCAAGCAATGGTTGGACTGAACCTAAATAACTTTAGGAGGTGCCTACTACACCTTAGAACAGCCTTGAAGAGTCCCCAAAACTCTGATCTTCCCTCTCCTTGAATGCTAGAAAGCCTTCTCTATGAAATCACCTCCAAAACTCGCCTAGAAATCAATGCTTGGAGCAAGCAAAACTTGCTATCTTGGTAATGTGAATTGAATTCAACTTTGCCTCTGGTTTTAGACACCTAAACACCTGCAAATTAAGTCACACAACACCAATCTCCAATGTATTTGACTCACTTTGAGTTCTAGAATCAATACTAGATGCTAAGATCCAATCTACACAAGATTTAGATCAAAAATTGTGATCAAATTGAATGCAAACCAAGGATTTAGCTCATTTCAGCCTTTAGGCTCTGATACCATGTAAAAATTACAGCAAATAAGGATCCTAAAACACTTGAAATGATGAGGGAAACAATAGATTATGATTTCATAAGATTAGCACAAGTTGAACCATCAAAATCCATCAAAAATCTATGCTTGAACCTCACTAAATGGCCCAAATCCTTGAAGAAGGCTTCACACGTGTGAAAGTACGGCCTCCCACAGTCTGAGTACTGTACACCAGACCTACATTCAATCCTATAATCATTAGTAATCACAAGTACTCAAACAATTATGAACATAGAGAGCAATTGCACCATTATGAGAGAAAAATCATGAAATTGCTTGATTGATTTTGGTGAGATATCATCACCTATATATACATGATCCATCACGGTTTTGGGCAGGTATGAGTAGCCCTAAGCCTATACCTAATGCTAATTTTGGTGGATCTTTCATCCCTACCAAGTTAGGGTTGGAATCTTGGAGATCCCTCAACAATGCAAAAATTAGCAAAAATAGCTCCTATTTTTTCTCCCTTGTATCTAAGCATAATTTGGACTCATTCCAAAGGTTCTAACACTTAGGTCTACTTGAGAACATCCTTATGAATGGAATCCTATGCTATTTGGCACGTGTGACAAGCCACATCATGACCATCTAACTATTTACAAGTCATATGACCAAAACTAGTCAAGCTAGAATTGTGAATTTTTAACATTCCGCACTTTGGTATTGTTGAATGCTATATCTGTCAACGTAAATCAGCAGTGTCTATCTACTCTCTGAAGGATTGTAGGAATGATATAGTTGACAGTGGCCAGCAATCATATCTGAATTCTTGACGAACTGAGTTTGTTCGCTAATGCTTTCGCTTCGCTTCGCTTTGCTTCGCTTCGCTTCGCTTGCTTCGCTTCGCTTCGCTTCACTTTGCGATCACTTGGCTAGAAGCGTGAATCAATTTCAGAGGCTCACCTTAGGTTTCGTTTTGTTTCGTCTCGTCTCATTACAGAGCTGCATCAAGACGGGAGCACCAGGTCCCAGCACCACAACAGCTGATGTACTTCATGAAATCTCTACCGACGTTCTATCAGCCGCTGAGAATGCTCATACTGAGTCTACCAGATATGACATTCGACAAAGCAGTCAGTCTTGTCGCTGATGAGAGACTGATGAGAGACAAAGGAGAGGGAAGAAGTGATCAAGAGAAGGCTCTCTTTATGAAAGGAAGGAAGAAGAACAAAAGCAAGCCAAGATTCGAGAAGAAGAAGTCCTCGAATCAACAATCTTCTTCCTGCGATCACTGCCACAAACCAGGCCATACAGCCAACAAATGTTGGTTCAATCCAACAATACCTTGCATGCACTACAAGAAGAAAGGGCATTCTGCATACGACTGCAGATTCAACCCAAAAAGGAAAAACAAAACTGAAAAGACAAACGTTGCAGAGTCATCAAAGGATGTTGAAAGAGGTGACGAAGCTTTCACGATACTCGACGAAGCTTCAACAAGCTACTCTGAACACAACTATGATGTAGTCATCGATTCAGGAGCAACATCTCACATAACCTGCAACAAGAAGATCTTGATCAACTTTTGCGAACTTGAAAATGACAGATCAATGATTCTAGGCGATGGAAGCAGACATGATGTCAAAGGCATCGACTCTCTACAGCTACGAACATTGCCAGGCCAAGCAAAGCTGCCAGGAGCACTCTATGTGCCCTCACTCAAAAAGGTTTTGCTATCTGTCTCCAAGATGACAGATCTAGGCATTCGAGTTTTGTTCGACGACAACACTTGCCGTATGATCGAGAAGACGACAGACAAGTTGCTGACGGTCGGATGCAGAGAAGGAAATCTCTACTAGGCCAAAATAATCATCAACTCTGAAAGCATATTAAATGCTTCAGAAAACGAAGATCAGCTCTGGAATAGTAGAATGTATCATCTGAACATGCGGAGTCTGTATGACATGAGCAGAAAGGACATTGTCATAGGTCTCAAGATTTCAAGGCCAGAGGCTGAGTTCTGCGAAGCTTGTCAGAAAGGCAAGCAACATCGGAATCCATTCACACACGAGGGAAAAAGAGCCAAAGAAGTTCTTGAGCTTGTCCACTCTGATATGTGTGGACCGATGAAAACAGATTCGCTCTCAGGTTCAAGATATTTTCTAACGTTCATAGATGATTACAGCCGAATGACCATGATCTACTACTTGAAGAAGAAATCCGATGTATTTGATTCTTTCAATAAGTTCGTGGCACTCGTAGAGCGACACACCTTGAAAAAGATACAGATCCTTAGATTTGACAATGGAGGTGAATACAAAAGCACAGAATTCTCAAGATTCTACGAAGAACAGGGGATCGAACACCCAGTTCACTCCTGCATACACACCAGAATACAATGGTGTGGCAGAAAGAAGAAACCGAACGCTAGTCGAAGGAGCCAGATGCATGATGGCACAGGCTCAATTGCCAGGTCAATTCTGGGCCGAGGCAATAGCTGCAGTTGTACACTTGCAGAACAAATCTACAACGATAGCGCTGGAGAACAAAACACCATACGAAATGTGGACAGACAGAAAGCCTGATCTGTCATATATACGAGTGTTTGGATGTGCAGCATACGGGCACATTCGAAAGAAAACGAGAAGCAAGCTCAATGAAAAATACGAGCAAACAATCATGGTCGACTACTCGAACGGAACACATGTGTACAGACTCTACGATCCAACCACGAAGAAGGTTGTTTTGAACAAAGATGTGAAGTTCGACGAGTCCACATTCCCTGGACTGAAAGACGAAAGAGGCCATGAGATCTTCACACTGCTGCCTATTCAAGAGGGAGATCGAGGACATACATCAAATCATAATGCAGAGCCCCAGATTCCAGAGTAGCAGGAAGCAGAGAATCGACCCCACAAATAAGAAATGTTTGAGTAGCGATGAAATGAACCTCGAAGGTCAACAAGACAAAAGAAGAGCTCCAGACCGCTATTCTGACAATCTCCAATGGAGTGAAGACACGCAGTTCGTGTACTGCAGCTTCATAGAAGAGCCAACAACATACCAAGAAGCTATCCAGAGTCCAGAAGGAGAATTCTAGAAGCAGACAATGTCAGAGAAGATCGAGTCGATGAGGCCAAATGAGGCATGGACATTAGAGCCACTGCCAGAAAACAAGAAAATAGTCGACTGCAAGTGGGTATACAAGAAAAAGCTAGAATCAGATGACACTATTAGTCGCTACAAGACAAGGCTCATCGCAAAGGGCTACACACAGAGATATGGTGTCGACTATTTCGACACATATTCGCCCATGGTGAAGATGACAAGCATAAGGCTACTCCTTGCATATGCCACACAGTGCAACCTGGAAATTCACCAGATTGACGTGAAAACAGCCTTTCTCCATGGAGATCTAGAGGAGGAAATCTTCATGAAGCAATCTGAAGGCTATGAAGACCCCGACAACAGACAATATGTCTGTCGATTGTAGAGATGCATCTATAGTCTAAAACATGCATCACGGGCCTGGTACAAAAAGATTGATGGTCTTCTAAAGTCTCTAGACTTCAACCCTACTCAACCAGACTGTAATGTCTACATCAAAAGAGTAGGAAATTTTTTTTGTGATACTGACCATTTTTGTGGATGATTCGTTGATTATAGGAAATTCCTTGATGCTGATCAAAGACACGAAGAGTCAGATTTTTGAAAGCTACAAAATCACAGATCTTGGAGAAGCAACAAAATGCCTAGGGCTGGAGATCAAAAGAGATCGAACAAATGGCGAAATGCACTTGAGTTAGTTAGAATATGCCAGAAAAGTGCTGAAGCAATACCACATGATGAACTGCAAAGAAAAAGCCACACCAATGATAGATGGAGCCAAGCTCACGAAACAAGATTTCCCAAAAACAGAAGAGGAAGAACAGAAGATGGCAGGTATACCCTACCAAAACTTAATCGGGAGCCTGATGTACTTGACAATTTGTATTAGACCACATCTGGCCTTCTCTGTTTACACATTGAGCCAATTCTGTTCCAATCCTGGTCTAGCACATTGGCAAATGGCCAAACGAATCCTACAGTATCTGAAGGGTACCCAGAATATGGGATTAACCTACAGAGCTAGAAACGAGGAGAAAGGATTCGAGTTGCATCACTACAGTGATGCTAGTTGGGCGAGCTGCAAGGATGACAACAAGTCTATTACTAAAGGATGTTCAATAGCTTGCGGAGCTGCAATCAAAAAAGCAAACCCTGATAGCTCAATCCTCTTGCAAAGCTGAGTATGTCGCAGCCTCGAAAGTGGCGAATGAGGCAGTGTGGCTGCGGATGATGTTGGAGGCAATCGGGAGACCACGAGAAGGGCCAAACACGATGATGATGGACTCTTAGAGTGCCATCTATTTGTCCCAGGATCATGTCTTCTATTCAAAGATGAAGCACATTCCTCTGAAGTACCATCACATTCGAGATTTGATCTCGAAAGGAGAGTTCCAGGCCCAGTTCATGAAATCAAAAAGTATGATTGCAGATCTCCTCACGAAACCGCTCGACAAGCCACTCTTTACCAAGCAAAGAGAGGCAATTGGATTAAATGAACAAAGCTGCAAGGTTCAAGAGGGAGTGTTAGAAATGGTGAACTCCTGCAACTTTGTCGCAGCACAAACCAGACACGAAGGTCGAACGAGAACAATTTTTTACAGTCAACGTGTCTTTGACTCAAAGCATGAACGACTTGCGAATCAATCGCGAATCGTAAACAAACCTCCAGGATCGCAAAACGAAAAGAACGAAACAAACGAAGAAAAATCCTTCGCGCTGCTAGCTGGCAGCTCAACGGGCTTCATGCCCAGCTGAAACGAATAGCAACGATGGAGACTAACTAACTAGTTGATTAGCGTTAACTAGTCTTGTGATTCTACTTGTAGCTATCTTGTAAACTCCACACAGTGGAGGTATAAACAATCCTCTCTGGATCATTACCAATAAGGAAAAAAGAAGAGAGATAGTTAATACAAAGATCTGTAAGAAACAGAGAGAGACGTAGCGAATAGAGTAAGAAAGCAAAAATACCATAGTTGTGCATGAAAGTCTGCCAACAAGCAGAAGACAGCGAAAGAGCAGAGAGTCATTCCGCCAACGAGCGAGGCACTCACGATCTCGCTCTAAGACCAAAACTGGCAGTATAATCGCTCTATTTCGTGTATCTCTTGGTCTTGTGCTGTGTCTCTTGATTGCTAGAATAAAATATGTTCTGTGATGCGTAGTCGAGTGTCTGGGATCCTGTAAGAGCTTCTGCATGAAAAGAAAAAGCAAAAACAAAAAATTGTTTGCGAATCAGAAGAGAGGACGAACACGACGCACAAAGAAAAAACTTCCGCGACAAAAGGTCATGTAGCCATGGACTGCCGCTTGAACCCAAGAAACAAATCAGCACAAAACATACAGGAGAACAATAATAGTTCATTGTATGTTGAGGAGCTAGAGAGCTAAAAAATGGGCGAAGAGAGATCGAACAGAAATAATTCGACCACCTACATTTGTGCAGACGTGTGTGCAGTGTCAACACCTGACACAAGGTATTTATAATTTCTTAGTTTATTACTTGTTTTTTTTTTTTTTGTATGTGTATCCAATTAGTGTTTTCATGTATGCTTATTCTATTGGTGCTATCTGTTTGTTCTAGATTCTTGTGCTTGTGGAGATCTATTATATGAGTGATTAGGAATCCTAGTTAGCATGCCATCTCCAACATTTGGTATACGAACAAGGCTTGCATTTTGTGTGTGTTTATCTATGGTGGTTCATGTGGAGAAGGCTTGAGACATTAGAGAAAATATGGGCCCGAAAAGGGCCCTATAAAAAATGCCATGTAGGAGAAAAAAAACTAATACTTAAATAATGAAAATATCATTTTTTAGCTTCTTTATGCATCTGCCCACATGACTTCACATGCAAATGAATCTACCTTATTCTATTTATATCGAACGTCAATGCTGCTTGATCACAATTAAATGTGATTCCTGAACGTTGAAATATTTTCTCCCAATAGTTGGGGCATTCAAAAATTCAAAAAAGAAATGGACTGTGCCATTTTATGAATATGGCTACTACCATCTCCATCTCCAAGGTCGAGAACATGTGTTTAGTGCCATTTCCAGCTTTGATATTGTCCTTGAGCTCTGTGCTACTTTCTTTTAACCAATAACTAAGCTTTATCATCTTCATCTTTCACCAGAGTATGCTCCACTTAGAACAAGAAATTTAAAAGAATCTAAATTATCAACTTCTGATATGATCCATGACAGGGAGGAGAAGCTTAAGCATTTTGATTTATGATCATCAACAACATTGTATCCTATTGATCCATATTCATTGCAACATTCTAATTTTCATTCAATAACTCAATTGATAATTTATATGTGTCATGAAAAAAATGGTCTTTTAGATTACAGTGAGAATTGAAAGCCTATGGTAATGCACATTCATTGCAAATAATATACTTTTTAGAAAATGAACTTAAAAAAATATCAAAGGAGTGTCAAGAGAAACATATAATATTGACAACTTGTTTGGAGGAAAATGATATCCTCAATAAGGAGATTCAAATGTTACAATCTTCTTTACGTGATTTTACGATTAGTGATGATGAGATGAAAATTGCATTCAATCCATGCATATCTTATATTTGTCTCTAGTTAAAGACATGGATTTGCTGAACAAAAAGGCAAAAACTAACAAGAGAAAGAGATTGGCAATAAGGGATATTTGTGATCTTTCATCCATAGGAGGCTACCGAAAAAAAAAAATTGTGCATTCAACTAAGTGCTAGTTTATTTGTATGATATTGATTGAATTCTTGAATTCAATGCAATCACTAATTCCATCAGTTATTTATTACCGCTTCCTTGAATTTTAGCAATGTGTTGCAATAAGTACAATGTGTGTCTAAATCTACTATTTTCTGAATATGATATTTGCTATGCAAAGCTACATTGGTTGATGAAGACCATTTAACCAATAAGATTTCCATTAGAAAATCATTAGGTTCTATTTTAACTTCTAAATCTATGAAATCAATGTTAAAACAATAACAAGATGAGAAAAATTTAAGGCTTCAATTATTGATAGCATTATGAATGAAGTTGGAAAAATATTGGACATTAAATTAGTTTAGGGAGTAGGTGATTTTCTAGCATCAATAGAGAAGCATATGCCACAATGCAAAAAATAGTGGGTACTCCACTTCATATCAATGAACTATATTGCTCGAAGGGAGTATCTTATGACAATTCCAACAATCTGTTTATTGACATTAATTAGTGGATAACATTCATAATAGAATTTTATGGTATTACGAATGAGAGTGTGAATAACATGTTGATAGTTGTTCTTAAGTTAGATGAAGATGAAATTATAAAAAGACCGAACATTACTGAATGTTGCATGATCAATGATGTCAAATGCTCAGCTCCTTAAGAATTATTGGGCTCAAGCAGTTTCAACAGCTTGCTATCTGCAGAACTACTCAAGCACTAAAGCAGTCGACTCAAGAACTCCCTTCGAAGCCTTTCATGGCTACAAACCGAGTCTCAAGCACCTTCGAGTGTTTGACTATCTTTGTTATGTGCAGATTCCATCTGATTTGAGAAAGAAACTTGACCCTGTTAGCTACAAGAGTATCTTTATTGGATACTCGACTTCACTAGATGTGCCCTCCAAATTGGCTACAGATCTAAGATCCATCAAGTATATTTTGGATCTGATTTTTTCACAAACCACTCACAATGTTTGCCACTATCACACCCAATTGTGTGATATTTATCAGCTCTCCAACCTAGAGCTGACTCACAACGCTTCAAGCTTTGTCCATTTTGCGTGTGCAACTTTCTGATTCCATCCTGGATCGCTCCTATTATAAGTCCTGTCGATTCAAAGAATCAAGTCCAATCTAAAATAATTGTCCCTTGATGATCATCCTACAGTCCAATCCCTATCAAATATCCCAATGGCATTGTTGATCTCAAAGATCTAAGCATCTAGTTAGAAGTGTCCTTCTTGTATTCCCCCAAGCTAGATCCAAAACTGCTCATGTGTATGATTCCAAACCATTCACTGCGAATATGTCTGAGGTGTAATGTCTGAGATGTAATTCCAGAGTCATGATCAACTCCCTCACCCATTGGCTAGAACCAAGCGACCTGCACTTTGCCATCACTAGAATCTGCATTAGCCATAACTGACATCCCATGTCTATCTCTCAAATGTGATTGGTTTCCCTCTCAAAATTGTCGTCAATGATGAGTAATCATGATGCCAAGTTGCACTTTCATCACTAATACTAGCTTTCTCCACACCATTTTGTTCCCATTCGCTTCCATTTTGCATTTACCTCTTCCAAACATCCTATTACCTTTTCAAGAGTAAGCAAACATGATTTTGATGTGATTATGCCTCACTATATTGCCCTGTAGTAAGTTTCACCAGCCAAAAATAGCTCCAAATATGGTCCTGCAGTACCCAAACGATGAATGTAGCCCATCATTGGGTCACTTGTACTCTACTCACTAAAATGGCGACGAAAACTCTACGAAAAGCATTTCTCCTTGCTCGGTGACGTCGCTCTATCCACTGGCTCTAAGCAACAAGTTTCAAGGGTCAGTATGGCCCAAGGATGGCCAAAAACGGTGCTCTCTAGCCAAGAATAGACCCTTCCAAAAAATTAGCTTGCAAAATGAACTCTATTTTCATTTTGAAAATTTTTAATGAAGAAAATTGTCAACTAGTTTAGTTGGTCTAATTTGGCAATTTGGAGGCCAAAGTGAAATTTCAACTTAGAGACTTATTTTTTTATGTCAATAATGATGCTAAATTAATGCGCTCACTGATGCAAAAAATGCACTCAGAAAATGCTGTGTGAAACACGAGAGCGGGCCGTCCACCATCCGTGTTGAAATACACCGCCTTGGTTAAGCGTCACACTAGTCACACCCGCCGTCGATACTGTCTAGCGAAATATCTAGACCCAACGGTCGGCGAAACTACTGCCGCTTAGCAAACAAATCGGTGCGTATAACTTGCACCCCACGAGCACATCATAGACAATAAATCGGTTTCCAGCCCATGTAAGTTTTTTATTAACTGTAAGCCGAATTCAATGGGGAAAGAGATATTAGCAAGATCCTAATGCAAATTAGTGATCAGAAATTTTATGGAACCGTGACCCTAGAAAGCTAGTGAATCATTGCAGCCAAAAGTACTAGCACCCCCTCCTTGCAATCGTATCTTTGAGAGCCTGGAAAACTCTCATCGGTTGGGGAGCACGGGGCAATAGAGAAGGCCATCAGGGTTGGAAGTGGCAAATCCTCTGTTGCTCACGTAGGGCCGAACCGTCATTAGAGGTGGGGCCCCTTGACCCTTTTAGGATGTTTTGGCTAGACCAACCCCCCGTCAAAATAGGCTTAACAGTCTTTGACAAATGGAGTGCGTGACATCTTACCCTTTAGACATGCATCACAGGTGGTCAATTCTGAGCCCTGTTATTGCTCCATGATGGTTTGCTTGGTAAAGTGCCATTGAGTTTCTATGGCATAGTCTCATGTGCCATAGAGTGTCTGGCAAATCATCATGAGTCTGATGCACTTGATCTGCAGGTAGGCGTACCTTCAAGTGATATAGATTATCTTTTCTTCTGCCTTGAGTGATCAGGGTACTGGTACTAGCATCAACAACATTGCATGCTTCATCAAAAAATGTCACACGCATCCCTGTATCAGCTATTCTTGCTACAGAAAGCAAGCCCTACTGTAGTGTAGGCACAAACAGAACATCTTCGAGTCGTCTGTCTCTGTCATTCGTGTTGAGCCACAGTGAACCAATACCATTCACTTGACGTTTGGATCCATCTCCAAGGACAATGAATCTTGATGGATCTGCACTTCGAAAATCAGACATAATTCATCTTGATGTGACAAAGTGTGAGGTAGCTTCTGAGTCTAGGGATGTCTGTACAAGATTGGGCTGCAGACATAGTTCAGTATTTGATGCATGGCCAACCTGACCGATCCTTATCCAAGGCACAACAATGGAAGCTTTTTCTCAAAGTTTGATCTTATTAGTTGATTGCTAGCCAATTACATCAATAGAAATGGATAATATCATTCAAAGATGTAGCCTACCTCATAAAACCAATAAGATCATGTCCCTCTTGCATGAAGCAATGGGAGGAAGGCACTTTGCAATAGATGTTACAGTACACAAGATCTTACAATGTGGCTGCTGGTGGCCAACGATGCATAAGGATACTAAGGCTTACATTCCACATTGTGATGTATGTCAAAGTAAGCAAATTTTGAGTTGTTACATCCTATATTGGCTCTTTGCATTACTACTGCATGACTTCCACAATGTTTACAAGACAAGTGCGAAGCAACGCTAACAATTACTACCTTGTGGTCGACACGTAACCTACCACTAACCTAGTACTAACTAGCACCTTGAGTTCCTCTAATGAACTGGAACCTTGAGCTCCTCAAAAACTAATGATTCATTGATACATCAACTTGGGGCCTTGACACGATAATTTATTGATTAGCATAGGCCCATACATGACTTCACTATAGTAAATGAACAATTGATATACTCTAGCATGACAAGAGAATTGTTAAGAGTGATGGCCATAGTAGATATCAGGAAAGACACTAATTCTAGACAGTGTCATAAGTTTGTCATACTATAGTCAAATATTTTCAAGGAGATGCAATCATGACATACAACACACAATACATGTTCATATATTGAAAGTACTAGTCGAAATTCAATAAAAAGAGAACACAAAACATACATCATCATGACAATGCGCCTTTGAAGATGATTCAACCAACGTATATGGCAAATTAGAAATGAAACTTTTTGACCACAGTGCATATTACACCATTAGTCACTAAAGACAATCGAGTCCTTGCAAACCTAGTAAGCTCTAAGATGTGAAGATAGCAATATAAACTTCAAAAATGACTAGAGAATTGTGGTTTGAGCTCATTTATCTAGACTTAAATTCCCAAATTAGGCATTGAGCTATTTTTAGTCATGGCAAGCATTGGAAGTGGTATGGGTCATGATCATATGCCTAGGAGACTAGATTTTGTGGTCTCAAATTGGGCATCAAGCTCTTTTTGGTCATGGCAAGCATTCCAAAGTGCTACGGAGTAGGACCACAAACACATGCCAAGGCCAGTTCAAATTGAAAACAAGGTGGATGAAAAGAGGAATTGACTAAAAAAGCATCCGAAATTTGCTTTTATTTTTGTTCTCAAAACATAAGAAAATCAATCAGTCAGAACAGCTCCTTATAAAAGAGGTTACCATACATAACCAAAAGCATATTCTTAGATGAACCCTAAACCTAAATCCAAGCAAGATAAGAATAACGATTGCGATCCATCATCTCAAGAAGTTACCGTACATAATGTTCCAAATCTATCGAGGGTGCTTGAAACTCAAGGAGGTAACACCTGCATCCCCTAAAAGGGAGTATCAACAACCTAAAATCATTCAGCCTTCACAAGAGCTCAGTATCCCTCTACATAAATTTGACCAGTAACTTTTGCAGACATAATATGTACAAGATGTGAGCTCAAGACCAGAATGCCACCAGTCCAATTTTAATTCCTTGTAACTGATTATAGAGAAGTGTAATTTGTATTGTAGCAACCACTGAAATCCAGCGCCAAGCTAATTAATCTTTCGGATACTAGCTTCTATTGTGTGCACATGTGCAACAGATGTATCATAGAAGATGAAGCCTAAAAAAGTTATATGCATTTCTTCCAAACAGTGTTAATGGATGTTGAAGTTAAGTGTGAACTGATGTTCTTTCCGTCCATCACTTGGTTACTTAACTGAATCCAGGAATATGCATCTCTTTTGGTTCATTTGTTGCTTCGGAAATATCTACTCCCAGCTGCCCTTTTTCATTGTCTCCAAAGCCCAAAACAGATCCGTTTTTTACAATGACTACTGTATGGTACAAGCCTGTGCTGATTTGTGCTACGTGATGAGATGCTAGAGCCACAAGTAACTCAGGGTTGAATACCTTATCTGAACTTCCTCTACCTGTTAGACCTAGACTCCCACAGCCCATCCAGCCAAAGGCAAACACAGAGCCATTCACTCCAACTGCAAACGTCTTACGTTTTCTTGCACATACCTGTCCAAACCAAAGACCAGAATTTCCATTAACAAACAACTTGGCTATCTAATGCTTCATTGCCAATGTCTCCAAGTTTAACTAGTGTGGAGAGTTTGATGGAGTTTACATACTCTTTATGCACATGTTAAGACTTCAACAATTAACACAGAAGCATGGTCATGCAAATAGAGAACATGTTTCATCATTCATGAATAAAAGAAAAAGCCATTTACATGGTATGACCATACCTTTCACCTTTTGCCACCTTGAACAGTACAAACAAGAAAATAATTCAGCATGGATTTAAGGACCATACCTGGACAGATAAAAAACTGCCCAGAGCAGTCACAAGCAGCGGAGTCCGCTGGTCAAGTTCATCTCCATGTCCAAGAGCTCCACAATAGCCTTTTCCCCATGTGTAAACCTGGAATGTCACATCATACATGTATCATTGTTACATCTGTCTCTACTATCTGGTTACAATGACAGCAGTAGAATGCACATGCAACTCAACTCCTAAATGAGACAAACTCAATAATTAAGGAGAAAAATACAGAGAACTATGAATTACTCTGGGAGAGCTATACAAGATCTATTTCAAGTGTAAACTCAATTTGAGGTGATATCGTGATAATCACTAAAAGGCTCCGTGGAAAACTCTCAGGCTGTAATTTTCTATCCTCAGAAGCTCTTTCAACTATTCATTTCAAAAATCATGTGACTTGACAGGGTACGTAATGGTGTGTAATTTGAGACCTATAAAACATGCCCAAATACAAACAACCAGAAGTTCAGAAACAAACTAAACCACCACTAAAACATAGGTTAGATTGTCTAAATCATCACTTTCATCACTGATTATCATCAACAGACAAGACTATATTGATGGGTATGCTCTAAAAAAAAAATCACCACCAAAAACTGCTATTTAATCCCCGAGTCCATTCAATCAACTTAACTAAGTGTCCATATTTCCTAAAACAGAACTGTGGATCAGTTCTTATCAGACTTGCCAATTATCAGTACATCACACGCATTCAGCTCTTTATGGTTTTTGCTTTTACCAAGCCCAGCAACAGGTTGTATCTTGGGAACAGTTCCCACTCCCCATATAGTGTTTAAAACTTTGTAATCTACTTGGTGATACTGTAATCTACTTGGTGATACTCCCATTTACAAAACATTTGTGAGAGAATTATGTAACCCCAGAAGCAAGACAGGAATTTCGTTAACCATCACGGAATCAAATAAATCTTAGGTTGACTAGAACCAAAATCGGAGCATCCATTGGGTTGGCACAACGTTTGGAATATTGAATGCTATTTCTCAAAAACAGCATAAAACTCAACTAATTAAAAACATAGAATCTCATTCCATAACTTTCAGTGCGGCACGCCGTACACAAAAACTCACAAATTTGTGGGGATACTATATATATATATATATATATATATATATATATATAAATGCCTTTAAGAGTACCCAAGGGACGATAAGATTACAAACTCACATTTCAACTGTGTTCATATTGTGGGAGTGCAGTATCTGCTCTTAATAAAAGAACCAAACTGACTAGAAATAAATGCAGTCTAGAAGATACAAATATAAGATGTTTGTAGAGAGCATAATAGATAAATAATTATAAATTTATCCCACCCCTACTTCACTCCAATAGTGCTAATGATCACCTCCAAAAAATCCACATGAGATATGAAACATCCTAGTACCCTTTTGTAGACTCCGTGAATTTCAATGATATCTCTTGAAAAATGCAGCTCCTTCAACTTTTCAATAAGCATGTGGTATGGAATATTGTCAAGGCTTGTCTGAAGTAACTAAACAACAATATACACCTCCCTTCCAATGTTCTGTTATCTCCATGAGTGCCCCAAGAGCAAAAATGTGCATGGTAGAGTGTTCTGCAACAAAATTATCCTGCCCCATAGCATGTGATTGTGGAAAATGCACTTCTCTACTTGCTTTCTCCATAATAATCCCATGGAGCTTGGCCATGATAGACCAGATCATGATAATGCAGTAGTTTTCTAGCTTCATGAGGCCACTAAATTTGTGGATTGGATGGATGATATGGATGCACCAAGAGGATGGGAACCAAAGATGACAGTGATGTTAAGATTGGTGGCCAAGAGAGACGAGATAATATCTTCATCATGAATGAGGAACTTGGAGCCAAGAAACTCAATGTCATTGGCACAGTCACATTTCAATTTTGGATGACTTCATTTGTGGTGTGGAGGAATACTCAAATGGCCTATGGGAGATGGTGATAAGGGTGTGTAACTTGATATGATACAAAATGTGGTGGCACATTAGATTCAAAGGCAAAGGTCAATTAAAGGAGGAGTTTGGGGAAGAAATTTGCACCAAAAAAATTCCTGAAGCTGAAATGTACAAAATGTCGATAAACTTGCAGCTTTCAATTTCTAAATAAGCAGCTTGAGGAGTGGTGGTGGTTAATTTCACGAAGGAAATTTGAAGAAGATGTTGTTGGAAAACCGACTCACTAATACAAGTAACCAAGATAAGATTCCTATTGATTTTATCTCAAGATTTCGAAATGACAGACCTAGGAGAAGCTCACCACTGTCTTGGAATCCAGATCCACAGAGACAAAAACAAGAAGCTACTCTACATTACTCAACAGAGGTATATCTTTAACATGCTTTCGAAATTCGATTTTATGAAATGCTAGCTTGTACATTCTCCCATGGATCCAGGTCTTGAATTATCCAAGGAGCAATGCCCTCAAACCAAAGAGGAGAAGGACGAAATGAAGAGATATCCATTTCAGTCAATTATCAGATCCCTCATGTATGCAATGATCTCACATTTGGCAGATTCGACTAAGCTTATGTTCTTCCTCTTCACAAGTCCATTGGATTGAGGAGAATAGGAAGCAGCAAGTTGTTGTTCAATCCCATTGGTCGAACAATACTCCTTAAATGCATTGGATATTCACCACCATTGTCGGTCCTAAGAGCTTTGATCTTTCTACCTGTCTGTAGTCAACATGCTCTTTGTAGATCTTGAAGAAGTGGAAGGCTTCAGATTTGTGCTTCATAAAATATACATCAGTTCTTCTCGAATAGTCATCAATAAATGTGATAACGAATCTAGCACCAAGTAATGATGGTGTTTGCATTGGGCCACATATATCTGAATGAATTATGTCTAAAAGATTTCTAGATACATGTTCTTGATTCAATTTAAAAGGTCTTAGCAATAGATACATGATTCAAATGCCCAAGTCTATAATGCCAAATTAATTCTTTATTGATAAAGACTGAGCTAATTTAAACATGGTCAGTCACAAAGTAGCAATGAGTAAGCCTATATAGATATCCTTGCCTTTTTCCAACTGTTTACATGAATCTGATCCAAACTCTACCTTATGTCCTGAATCAGTGATTCTGCTAACAAACAACAGATTGGTTGAAAGATTTGGAACATGCAATACTTTTGGAATGAGTTTGGATTCCCCATTTTGAAAGCTAAGCTTAACATTACCTTCACCTTCGATCATGTGTGAGCTATTCCCTCCAAGGTGAATGAGCTTCTTCGTACTGTAGGCCGAATAGTCGTTAAACCATTCTTGATGGCTTGTTACATGCTGTGTAGCTCCAGAATCGAGGAACCATTATTCATGGTGATGGACATTGTGCTGAGTCTATTCTCTGGATATCAGAGAGAGAGATTGGCTTCTAATGACGCTTTGCTTAGCTGCATGAGTTTCATCGGTTTCATTTGTTTCATTAATTGCTACATTGATGTGTCCTTGATATATATATGGTAGTTGTGTAATTAAAAGAATGTTTAGTTGATGCATTTACAAAATGGATTAAGTCGATAGTCATTAGCCGGATCGAGGTCGATAGTCAATGGTCAAATGGGCTTCGACAGTAGATTGTTGAATGCCCTTCGATGGTCGATAGCCGGTGAGAGTTGTCTGACTCGAACTCTAATTCAGGGTTAGGAGTCTGATCGTGTCGACCTTTGTTCTGTCTTGAAAGCTGAAGGCCTTCAATAGTTGTCTTTGACAATTGCCTTCGATAGTTGCCTTTGACAAGTGCCTTTGATAGTTGGCTTTGACAATTGCCTTCGATACTTGTCTTCAACAATTGTCAATTCGATACTTTCTCGAGCAAACACCTGTTATCGATTCCCATGTATTTATACTCTGTTAGACAATCCCGTGTATTTCTGCAGACTGTCAGATGACTCGTCTATTTCAGTAGACTGTGTGACTGTGCAAGTAATTATATACAATAAATGAATGGATCTAGATAGGGAGAGAGAGAGGATAGTAATGCAACAAACCTCATGACTTAGTGAATGTGACGCATCCCGCAGTACTGGTGGGGCCATGGTCGGTGGGTCCTAAAGGCTAACGGTCCCCTTTGTAGCCAATCAAACATACCTCAACATGAGGTATGGTCCATTTGAGTGGGATGGGACAATAGTAGGGACAAATATTGGGCCGATGCAGTTGGATCAGCAAATTACCTCTTCAATCGAGTATTGAAAACTTCTCTATATCCAAAATCTCCATGTGAATTATGGTGGGGAAGGAAGCCAAGTATTGCTCATGCAAGAATTTAAGCACATGTGTTTGTGCCCAAGGACAAAAGAACAAAGCTGGACCAACATTCCAAAGTAGGTATATTTATTGGGTATGTAAATAGCACTTCTTACTACAGAGTCTATTTCCCTTCAAAAAATACCACTTTGGAATGTAGAGAAGTTATCTTTGAAAAAGAAAAATTTCTAGAGAACATAGATCAAATGGGATTCGATTTTTATGATCCATTTGTTTCTGAAGTACCTGAACCAAGTGCAGAACCATATGTAGATTTACATGATGACATGCAAGATCCAGGAAGCTCAGCAAGACCAAGGAGAATTCAGCGTGGAGATGTACCTGAAGAACTACTTCGAAGATCCTCAAGGCTTGGTAAGGAGCCCATGAGGGAGAATTAGCACAACTACCTTGTGGAAGTATGTTGTTTTGGAGGAGAACCCAAATCCTATAAGGAAGCTATAGGAGGAAAGGAAAAAGACAAATGGTTGCTAACCATGCAAGATGAAATAGATTCCATGCATCGAAGGAAGGTATGGGATCTCAAACCTAGGAAAGCAATCAAGTGCAAATGAATATTTCGATACAAATTTGGACCAGACGGCAAGATCAATCGATACAAAGCTCGATTGCTGGCAAAAGGTTTTACACAAAAGTATGGTATAGATTACTTTGACACCTTTTCCCCGGTTATCAAACATTCTAGTGTGAGATATATTTTTGCGTTTGCTGCCCAACATGGTTTAATTGTCCACTTAGTGGATGAAAAACAGCCTACCTTTATGGAGAATTACAAGAGGAGCTACATATGGAGCAGCCCGAGGGATTTACATCCCATGAATTTCCTAATCATGTTTGCTCTCTAAGAGGGAGCATATATGGCCTAAAGCAATCAGCAAGGGCCTAGTTCCAAAAGAAGGATGAAGGTTTGAAGTTTCTTGGTTTAACTCCCACTAGTGCTGATCCAAACGTTTATACAAAGTACCTTAATGGGGAAATAGTAATCATTGGTGTTTATGTTGATGATACATTGATTGCCACTAAGTCCTTAAAAAATAAGGAGATAATCAAGAAGCAAATATCCTCTATATTTGAAATTGCTGATATGGGAGAAGCCAAGGTTTATCTTGGGGTGCAAATCGAAAAGGCAAACTCTAGCTATTTCCTACATCAATCTCTCTATATTTCAAAGCTTTTTGACTGGTTTAACATGTAGGATTGTAAGGGAAAAATGGTTCCTATGCCTACAGGAACCATACTATCAAAAGATGATTGTCTTACAACCGAGGAGGAAAAAGAACAGATGGCTCTTATTCCTTATCAGCATCTCATTGGTTCCCTTATATATTTAGCAACTTGGACTAGGCATGAAACAGCTTTTTCAGTTTTCAGCCTTATTCAATTCAATGCTAATCCAAGTTTGAAGCATTGGAAGTTAGCACAACATGTTTTGAAATATCTCAAGCATACTATAAACTATGGACTTTATTTTTCCCATGACAAAAGTATAGAGATTATCATCTATACAGATGCAAGTTGGATGTCCAGGAAGGATGATTCAAAAAGCATCTCTGGATGTGTTTGTCTAGTTGCAGGTGGAGCTATTTCATGGGTATGTAAAAAGCAATCAATTGTCGCTCAATCTTCTTGTGAATCGGAATATGTGGCAGGAGCAAAAGCGTGCAATGAGATCTTATGGATGCAATATATTTTGAACCAGCTTGGTGTTTCAAGAAAATCCTTACTTACTTCTCATGGATAACACTTCAGCTATCCAACTAAGCAAGGATTCAATATTTCATCCAAGAACTAAGCACATAGCGATGAGATATCATCACATCAGAGATTTGGTGGGAAAGCAAATCATCGAAGTGGAGTATGTGCCAAGTGAAGACATGGTAGCCGACATCTTCACCAAACCTTTGGATAAGAGCTTATTTGAAAAGCATCGAGAAGCATTGGGAGTTATTTATTTAATAGGCTTAAGGGGGAGTTGTTGAACTTGTAAACCTAATTAAATAAATGTGACATGGTACATGGTCATACTTGGGTACAAATTTTTTAAGGCCCAAAGTAACTTCGGCAAATTTTTTTATAAGCCAAACTTGTGGAGGGCCTTCTTGCATGATGATGCCACTTGTCCACGTAAGTTTGGTAGACCACCATGCACATGTGCATGGGGGAGAAGAAGTTAGTTTGCCACATATCCTAGTTTGCATGCAACATGCAAGATGCATGCATGACAAATTAGACACATGCAAATAGGCATGCAAATTGCCACATACCTTGGACACTTGGCAATAGCATGCCATGCCTTGTACATACATCATTTCTATTAAATGGAACCTCCACAATTTGGAGAGGGGTGATTTTTGGAGTAAGCTTCCATTCTTCATCATTGAATTGTCTTCAACATCTGAATCTGTGTAGGAATTCGCAGTAGGATCAGATCAGGGTATCCACAAGTTTCTCTCTCATCCATCGTCCGATTTGGATAAAATTTGTTGCAATCTGACCCATAGTGGAGGGCGCTCCTTTTCTGACCTTCTCCCATTCGAATTCTGCTATTCTGGAGGCAGGACAGCAATCCAACATTCTGGAGTAGACCATGGACCTGGGTTCTTCTATTCATCCTATCTCTTTCATTTAGTGCAATTCTGGAGACTACAAGAAATTAAACAGAGCATCGAGAACCAAGAAGGTTAAGGAAGCGGACCCCAGGCACGAACGTGCATCCGGACACACGTCCGGAAGTAGACATGTCCACCCCGGACGCAAAAAAAAAAATTTCAAAAAAAAAATAATACAAGCCCCTCCCGCTCGCTCCCACATGCCCAAAAACAATCAAAAATTATTTCCCCCCCCCGGAATTGATTATTAGGGGGTATTTGGTGACTACCTGCCCCCTCCGGTTAAAGGAAATGAAAAAGGTACCAAATTTTTTTGCAAAAAACCTACCCACTACCCATGCCTCCCATAACTGAGATACCACCAAACGAGCTTGAAAGAGCAAACAATTTGTAATTTCGACAAGCAAATTCTCCCTCGCTCTCTCGCTATCTCTCTCCGCAGTGTCCTTAGTGAATAGTTCTCTTGCATAGACCCAATGAACACCATTTTTCAAAAGGCTTGACACAGAATCTTCAAGTTCATAACTGGTCTTTGCACACTCTAGCACACAAAATTTGCCTTGTTTGGGATGAGGTTTTCCAACTCACGACTGAGGACATCTTGAATTCAGCTCTCAAATTGTTTTAAAGGAACAAAGAGCCATGGTTGTTCACAACCCTCTGATTGTTTTAAAGCACAAGCATAAGAAATCGCTTTGCAATGTAATATCTATCCTTCACATCTACGTGTAAGTCAAATCAGTCAGAGGAAATGCGGATGAGCAATTATAGAGTAAATGAAAGACATACAGGCTACGCGTGGCTCACCTGGTTTTTCAATGGCCAACTTCGATATGATTCCCAATAATACTTTGAGGCAATGAAAAACTACACTTTCAAGAATGAAAGCAATGCAAATGACAGGGAACTGATGATGATTTACCTGCTAAAAAATGAGATGAAAGAGCCACAATTGCCTTATGATCCAGGCAATGCAGATTCAAAAAACCAACAGCAACACAGAAAGGAAACAAAAATTTTGTCACGGCTGCAGCAGAACAAAATGGGATGATCGGATCGCAGGAAATGGGACTTTTTCGATTTATACTACCGCATAGTCTTGGCAGGTATTTGCTTGTGTTCAGATCCAAATATGAGTGAATGCCAGTACCTTCTTGAGGCATGGGTTATATTCAAAGGTCGGATTTTCCTCTGGGTCGAAAAATATACAAAGGGTCAGAATAAATCTGTCTCAATCTGATGATCACATGGGGTGGGTGGAGTGAGGGTGAGCTCGCTAATGGTTTTTCAACCACCCTGAATTAAAGTTGAATTGTCCACCTTGCCATAATTAACAAAATCTAGACCTAAGGTCAGGGGATAGGAAACGTCAAAGGATCTTAGTTACAAATTATAGTAAGCTATAAAGTTATTCAGCGTGGGAAAGTTTTTGGCACCAGATCAAGACTGGCACTTTCTCATTCTAAAAAAAGAAACGATTGGTGATTCAAATTATATTACCAATCTTAAAGTTATGATGTAGTTATGATGCTCTGGATCCATGCATGTAGTTGCATGTCTAGTACGACTCCTAGAACCCATGGCACTTGAGTTCTGGCAAAGGTATTTATCTATCGATATGTCACTTCTCACAACATAAAGGAAGACTTCGAACAAAGTGTGCATTGTTTTGGGATAACACTCAAGGATTCCCTCTAGAATATTTACAAACTCTTTATTTGACACGAAATACTTTGCATAAATTTCTTTTGGATATGGGTATTTTTAAAGCCATAATACAAATGTCAAGGTGACCTGTTAAAATCTATAGGGTAAGAATCCACATGTAATACAATAGGTATGTAAAAAGGCAAATATGGGTGACCTAAAGTCTTTTACTATCTGCCCTCAAGAACTCCCTCTCACAAAAAACCCAATTGTATTTTCTTCCAATTAACTTCCCAATCAAGGCCCAAATTGCTATCCTCAAGAACTCCCATGAAAAAAAAACCCATTTGCATATTCTCCCTATTTCTTTTAGGTTAAGGCCCAAATTTCTCATCTCCAAAACTTACTCTTTTTCGTTTTTAGAGATGACTTATTTCTTTCTAGTGAATCTTTGCTGCACTGAAAAAGCACTTGAGAGAGATCAAACATTACACGCCTGAGCAATGCATTCCAATCTATAAGGCAATCTTTTTTCCGGATTCCAACATTCATACTAAGATTTCAACCACTGGCTCATGGAGATTACATTATGATTTTGAGCGCCCCAACATGGATGATATTACTCTACTCCTGGCAGCTATCTTGCTCCCACTCATGGATAGTTGGCAGTTTGTAGTTTATAATTATTTTACACATTGTCTTTTATGCATAGTTTGTTTTTGGAGACGTTTATATACGCTCCCATGGTTTCACATACTTGACATGTACTCCTTTTGGTCTTATATGCCTTTTGGCATGGAAAAGACATTGATAAAGCTTTCTTCTTCTTTCTTCTTCTTTCTTTCTCTCTCTCTCTCTCTCTCCATCACCATCATCATCTCCACGCTTCCATCTCCATCACCTTCTCCATCTCCACGCAACCATCACCTCCTCACTGCTTCCATCTCCATGCAACTCTCACTTCTTTCTAGCTTTCTTTGTGGCTAGATCTACCTTTTTTGTGCATGACACTTTCTTGCATCACTTTTAGCTACTCTAAGCTTGTTTCTCAAGATTTCATTGCTGCTATCCTTTTGCAATGGATTCTCAATAGTTTGAGTTTTGAAAATTTGATTTTTCTTGATCTCAAAATTTTCGCAATCTGTAAAACCCGTACGGATCCGTACCGTACTGCACGTACAGTCTGACGACTGCGTAGTGATCTTACCTTCGATCTGAATCAATTTTCGGGTCAATCGGACTTCGTATGACAAAGTTACGCTCATTTTCGTAAAACTGCTTGATTAGGGTTTTGCTTCCTCTCTCATCTATCTCCTGCAAATCATCCTATGGCTTCGCTTCGCCTTCCTCCAGGCTTTGTCTTGCACAAAGCGTGCTAAGAAGTTTATGTCCACAGGCTCTCGCAAACGTTTTCGTACTTTGGAAATTGCATCCACCATGCCTACCGATTCTGTCAGCGCTCCACCGCCACAGGTTGTTGCTTCGTCCTCAACTGCTATGGGAGACACATGCCACACCTACACGCGACACACCACTCCCGAGAACATCTCCTCGTTGAATGAGTACATTTCCAAGCAATTTGCCGCTTTTCTTTCACAACTCAATGAACTTTGTGCGGATTTGCTTACTAAGACCAGTTTGGAGAGGCCCATGAGTTAGCCATTTACAATGGCCTAGCTTGTTGGCCAAACTCCGGCAGTTATACTTGTCACCCTCACAGTGGTGGACATAGTGTTGTGGATTATCTCATGGGATCGCCATCTTCCATACCTCTCATCTCGGATTTTCATGTATCTCCCACCACTCTCTCTGATCATTCCTTTCTCTCCTTCGCTATCGGCCGCCTCCCACCTCCCTAGCCATCCTCACACCCCTTGCCTACACGGGCACCCAGGTATACATTCAGTTCTCTCTATACATCAATCTACCAAGAGTTCCTAACCTCCTTACTCCATTCCTTCCCACACGATAGTACAGTCGAGACTCGAGCTGCCTTTCTTAGCACTTCTCTTCATACCGCTGCTTCCCTCGCTTTTCCATCTAAACCCCATAAAGGCAGACGCACTCGTTCCTCATCGATACGACCCCCACACCCCCCGTGGTATGATGCTGAATGTCGCTCTCTTCATCAGCTTGTCACCCATGCCCGTACTCATGATCCTCATCTCCTCCGCTCTGCCAGACGCTCTTACCATCGCACACTCCGCCGAAAAAAGCGTGCCTATGATGACTCCGAAGGAACGCATCTTGTTGATCTTATCTTCAGTTCCTCTTCAGGCGCCTTTTGGCGTGAGTTTATCCCTCGTGCTCCACCACCTCTCCTGGATGACCTCCGCATATGGACCGAATACGCTACCAACCTATATACCATACCCACTGACGCACCCATCTCTATCTCCCCACGCCCCTTTGAGTTCACCTTCTTCACCTCTGACATGGTACTTACGGCCATCAAGAGAATGAATTCCCATAAAGCAAGACCTTGAATCTGAACTCCTAACCCATGCTTCCGACCTCCTTGCTCCCACACTAGCCACTCTCCTCAATTCTGCCGTTGTCTCTGGTTTCCCCTCATCCTGGTGCACCAACATCATCCACCCTATATTCATAAAAATGGTGATCCCATGATTCCTGGTAATTACTGCACAATCATGATCGGACATGTTCTGACGAAGCTCTATGGTACCATACTCTAGTCTGCAGTGAGTTCAGAGGCGGAAGCCAGGAGATTACATGCATTGGGGCAAGCAGGTTTCCGATCTCATTATTCTACCACTGACCATATTTTTACACTTCGAGCTTTGATTGAGGAAGCTAAGTACAGGAAAGCGAGGGTTTACTGTTGTTTTGTGGACTTCAGGAAAGCCTTCGATTCTATACCAAGCTCCCTGCTCATTCAGAGACTTCTTGACCTTGGTTTCTCCACAGATATTGTTCTAGCAGTGATGGCTCTTTATGTGAAGGTCTTGGGATGTTTCCGACATGGGAGTGGCCTATCTGATCACATTTGGAGCACCATTGGGGTGAAACAGGGGTGTTCTCTTTCACCGGTTCTCTTTGGATTGTATATTGATGAGTTAGAGCAAGTGATCTCACAGTGTGGGGGGGGTGGCTGTAGACTTGGCACCATTCTGATTGTTATTCTCCTTTATGTCGATGATGTAATACTAGTATCCCCGACCAGAGAGGGTTTACAGAGGCAGCTGGATTGTCTATAGGGATTTTGTACCAAATGGGGATTGGGGGTGAACACTGCGAAGACCAAGGTTATGGTCTTCAACACTTCTCAAGCCTTCATGCAGCGCCAGGAGCTCATCCTGGATGGACAGACCTTAGAGGTAGTTTCCTCTTGTCCCTATTTGGGGATACTCTTTTCTGGTCCTACCTTCAACATGCGACAGGCTGCCACCACCCGACTTGGAAAGGGGCATTCCTCTCTTGTTCAGCTTGAGCGGTTCTGCTTCAGGAAGCTCATCCGAGATGCTCGCAATAAGTGTAGACTTTTCGATACTATTGTCACCCCCTGCGACATGGTGTACCGGCCTCCCTCCATCATACTGGGCCAGCATTTCACGATTGCAGACCACCATGTTAGCTCGTATGATTCGGGTGAAGCCCTTGGTTCCACACTTGCAGAGTTTGCCATTCCACCCATTCAAATATATGCCGCGTTCCAGCTTATCGCATAAATTCAGAGAATCCAGGCTTTGCCCGATGAGGATATGAGATGTACACAAACAACACTTGTTTCCTCACACTTTCTCCATGACCAAGGCTATCGACTATCGTGGTTCTCCCAGGCATCCTACTTCCTCCTTGAGTCATTTGGTATCTCCATTACAGAGCTCCCCTCAGGTACTCATCAGTATATCAGGCGCATCTTATATCGGGCATATCTCGACCGGGAACCTTGCTATGTCAAGCTCAATAAAATGAGTCCAGTAATAGTCGAGTTTAACCTTGATCGAGCCTGGCAGGGTCAGTTGAGTGTCAAATCCGACTTTTATCGGCTTCATTTTTTGGAGACTGATGTATCAGGGTCCCCACTTCTACCACACTACCTACGCTCTGGGCTATCACATGGTCTCAGATTCATATTGGGTTAGCTCCGTGTCTCTTCACACCAGCTTGAGATTGAGATTGGTCGGTTTCAGGGTACCCCACGAGAGGATAGGATTTGCCAGCTATGTTCCCTTGGTGCGGTGGAAACTGAGGAGCTTTTTATCTTCATTTGCCCAACTTATTATGAGATTCGCGGGAGATACTATTGCTTGTTTAGGGATACACCACTCACTTTGCGCTCACTTGTTACCAGACCTATTCGACCCATTTGTCCTACCATGAGGAGATGTCCTTCCTGCATTCAAAGACGGCAACAGATCTCAGTTTCACTCCCCACTGCAACTTGTATTACATCTTTCTTTAGTAGTAGCAGCAGTATCATCATCACCTCCAGGACATGATCTGCGGCTTGCTCCCATTATACATAACTATTTCTTGCTTTATACCTTTTTGGTTTAGTTAACACTGGTAATTGTATTTAGATCTATTTTATATGATTTTCTTTTAGTCTTGGAGACGTTTTTCACACGCTCCCATGTGGTCCACATCCTTCCTTGATATGTACTTATTTGTCTTATATGCCTTTTGGCATGGAAAAAACGTTAATAAAGCTTCTTTCTTTCTTTCTTTCTTTCTTTCTTCTCTCTCTCTCTCTCTCTCTCTCTCTCTCTCTCTCTCTCTCGGGCATGGGCGCGGGGTAGCGCGGTCTGCTACCCCGCGGCCTTTTTCCTGTTTTTTTTTTTTTTAATGCGTCCAGGTCCCGGACGCGTTCGGAACACTGGACGTGTCTAGCGTCCAAATTTTTAAAAAAAATGGACACGTCTGGACCCCGCGTCCGGACGCCGGACGCGGCCTTGGTATTAGGGCTACCCTGGTATTAGGGCTGTCTCACGAGAGCACGCAAGAAGCCCTCAGGTTGATATCAGAGCTCAGGAGAACTCAGATTTTTGTTGACGATGACCTTACTTTCATACAGGTGAACCTGAAGGAGCATAGAAAGGTGCTCTAGGATGCCACAAAGATAGGTAAGAGAATCGTCCATTCCGAGATGGCAGAGCATATTTTGTCGATAGGAGATCACCTCCTATAGCATGTACATATGAGAAAGGCCCCTTGGGTGTGGGAGCATGCTCGGGTCCCAGCCACACCTCTTACAGTTACGGCTCTGGAATTGTGATGGCATCCACGGCAGGTCATTTACAGGATTTCACTGAGGATGAAGACATTGTTTTCATAAAAACACAAAAGAGTCATGAGCACAGTCCACCGACGTTTTCTGGTTTCACATGGGCATCGGTACACAAAGAGGAAGTGAGGTCAACAGATGGCATTCGGTTATGACCTGCTTAAAATTAATGAGCTGTAAAAGTGGGCAGTTTGCCACCCGCCTCTGGTGAAGACTGAGTACATCACAGCCCATTAATGAGCTGCCTCTGGCAAGACACAAGGCAATAGCTACTTAATGAGGACTGAACTGAATCAATAGACCCAATAAAAATAGGAATCAAGACAAGCAAAAAATTGCCCATTTGTTGATAGTCATACAACTTTGGATCCTCGGGGCTCATTTCAAAATTGTTCAGCCCTAGTTTCATGGGCAGAACGTATAGGTAGTACGAATTCAATTTACCGCACCAGAAACACAATTTTAACTAGACCCAATGGACAAGGTCAATAGAGGTACAAAAACTGAAAAGCTCAATTTAAGTTAGCTTGGTTTCTCAATTCTACCAGAGAAGTGTTGCAATTCAGGAAAAAAGGTCCACAAACAAAAAAGAAGAGCTTGCATCTGTAAAGAAATCTTTTCAACTTGGCCCTTCACTTCCTGCACCATTCTCACAAATGACAAGGGCATTCTTCTAGCAGGTTGATCTCTTTCTAGCATACATTGCAAAAATTTAAAAATTATGTTGTTTAAAAGTGATGACTCTTAACCAAAATGAAAACTTACATATCCGGAGGAATCCAGAGCCACAGAATGTTCATCTCCGGCAGCTATTCCAACAAGAAAAATATTTTGCTCACGCAAACTCTCTACTAACCGTGGACTGTGCTCATTGGCAGTATCACCATGACCAAGGCAGAAGTTTGCACCATAACCAAATGAGTATAGAGCTCCATCTCTAGTGACCGCAAGTGTATGACTAGCACCTGCAGATATCATAGCGACAAGGCCACAGATACTCAATCCAGCCACCTTGCCTGGCATAGCAACATCATTTGTATCCCCATGTCCCAACTGTCCATGGGAGTTACTTCCCCAGGTATAAACCTCACCATTTTCTGTGAGAGCAACAGTGAAACTCAAACCAGTTGCTACCTGCAGATAGAAAAGTTGCTGATATTAGTTTCAATCTGCAAATGCATAAATCAGTCATTTCCAATGGTAGCAGAAGCAAAAGCAAGCCATTTGTTATGAAAAAGCTGTAGTATAAACATCTGGAGGAGAGTGTACGCCCTTGCAATTTCTGACTGGTTTGCAATGCTAATAGTTTTGTTAAAGCCTAATGGTCAGTTGATAGTATTTTAAAGAAATTTCTTGAGTGTTGAGCTAAGTGCAGAGTATGAAGCAATGAATTTTGTCATCATTTCCAAGAAACAAACCCCAAAGGCAGCACAAGACTTGTAGATCGAGTGAATGAGTCATATCTGATAAATACTGGAAATAAGTACAAAATAAACCTTTTTGCAAGAAATGCCCTTGAGTGACTCCACAATAGTGGGGTTTAATATTGTATCTCCTACATCTCCATGTCCACAGCAGCTAGATGAATTGTCTCCAAACGTGAAAACCTGTGACCCTAACAAACCAAACATCAAGCTCCTGGTGCAACTGCTTTACACAAAATAGTGAAGCAGCATTCAAACTGTTGTTCAATGATCAACCACCTTGACCCTCTTCTCACTAGCTTCTTACCTCTCCTCTCTCTGTCAAAAATGCCACATGATGATGTGAGCCTGAGACACAGATGACCCGGGAAACCATGGGCAGCTGAATGGCAGTCAGGGAAGTGCATTGTGTCAAGTTTGGCCCGTGCCCAAGAACTCCAAATTGACTTGAACCACAAGAAAAGAGCTGACCGTTCCCAAGAAGTAAAGTGTGGTACTTTCCAGTCACAACTTGAAACTGCACCAACAACAAGAATCTTTTGAGAAATGATCAAGATGAGTTGAGTACTTATAAAGTAAACTGTGGGACTTTGAAGTCACACCTTGAATCTCTTGAGAAATGTTCAAGATGACTTCAGTACAATAATTCCACTATCAAATATTTATCAAAGGCATGCACATAAAGCCAGATAATCAGTTCTATGAAAAAACAACCTGTACCAATACAGTACAAAACCTCCATGCAAGCTTTCAAAACCAAGAGACAAGAGAATGTTGGCTGTGATGATGAGAAGGTTCATCTCTCAACAGACATAAAGTCACATTGCCATTTAAATTTTTTTCAAAACCCTGTAATTGGTTGACCTGCAGATGCTGGTATCAGCACAAAAGAGGGAGGGATCCCTCTTGATCTAACTTCCAAGATAGATACCTTCCAAAGAGCAACAAGAACACATTTTCTACCAACTTCCAACAGAAGTTTCCCAAAATCGGCACTAATTCGGGACCAAACCAAATATGTGCGTGAATATCAAATAAAAAATTCTACACTATCTAGCTTGCTAAACAAAATAGGCAAGCATTCTGCCATAAGTCCAATCTCTTTAATTTTTCACCAAAACACACCCAACAAATCATCTCAATTTTGCAATTCTACAACTTTTTGATAAAACAAATCTCACTCTCCAACTTTTCAATCATCGTTCATTTTCCACATAAATTGTAATTAGTCTGATATATGGTTGTCCCCTCCTAAAGTAAAATATGCATTCCTATAAGATAAATCCTCCACAAACCATTAGAGTTCCAAATTCAATCACAAATCAGATCTCGATTAACAACAAAACTTGCACCATTCCCACCACTTTGATAGATTTGCAAAAACCATTGACCAAAGACCCTGTAGTATATACAAGAGAAAAGACCTAATAGTAAATACCTAAAGGCTAATTTTCAATATCTACCACCCTCTTGTTCCCTTTTCCCTCTCCCAACCCCCGTTGCACCCCATCTAAACATGTATGTATGCTAAATCGTTGGTGCATCTAAAACATCATGTGCCAATATATCACCTCTAGTATCTTGTAATTGAGGACATTTATCTCGATCCTCTACCTCATCTGAATGAACTTTATACCATTTGGAATATCCTATGGCCTCTGACATACATTATGATCCTCCATCTCATCCAATGAATTGTTGTCCTATCTAAACTACCCTATGAATGATACATCTCTATTCTTTTGTCTCATCCAAATAAACCTCTATCCTATCCATATCATATGAACCATGAGGATCCTCTACTTCATCCAAAGAAACCTTCATCTCACTCAAAATATGTTGGGTAAAGTCACACTAATATGGCATTTGATCACAATGCTACTAGATCTTAGCAACCTCTTAATGCACCTCCTCTTGGATCTGAATAAGTTGCTCAATAACGAAAGCATGATCCTCCTCAAAAAGAGATATGATGACAATTGTCAAAATGGAAACTCTATAATAAGCACTACCAATGACTGTGGACCTTACAAAGCTGTGACAAAAAATATGAAGTGACATAAGGGCTACGAAGATGGCATTTTGATCTCCCTCACTTCTAGATGTAAGATTGACGAGAGGAAGTTGAACAAAAGTGACTCACCATAGGAAGATTGACATAGTTTAAGAAAATGGCACCGACAAATAGTACAAAAAAGATGAAGTTCGACAAACCAATAAAAACTTGAAAAGATGGAAATCTAAGTACTTGGACTTCTAGTGATCCAAATCAAGATCTATAAAGTGCAATCGAAGCACCTATTTCAGGAAACACAATAATATAAAGATCTTCAAAAAAGTTCTAAAAAAAGTGCAAAAGTGTAAACACCAAAAGAAGATAGCAAATTGATTCAAAAGGTGGATCTACAGCACATGGGGGTTTAGCTTCAAAACCGCTCACCTACAAAGGCATTAGAAGCCAAGATAGTCGAAGAGGTGTTCTATGGTAGCAAAGCAAGTATTTATCACTTGAGGACCTTTAGTTGTGATGTGTTTGCACATTTACCCGATAAATAATGTAAGAAACTTGATCATAAATAAAAAAAAAGGTATATTTATTCATTTTATTGGCTATCCTGAAAAAGAATGTCAAGTCATAGGCTAGGGGCCAAGAGCCCAATGTCTATCCTATCCTTAAAAGAACATCTTCCCTAGTGTAATCTAACCCAAGAATTCCTACAATACAGAGAGTGTGTGTGTGTGTGTGTGTATCTAAAAATATAAAGATATTTGTGTGTGAGATTTGTGCCTATGCATGGGGTAGGAGGATCCACCCATGGTTGCATGGGTGCATCCTTCCACATGAACATTTTTAGGTCAAAAATGTGGAATGGAGACTCACGAGAGCCAGGTGCACGGCCTACCCACCTTCCCGGGATATAGATGGGATTCAGTATACAGATCTGAGACTAGATCAACCAATGGTCGTGGTTCGGGAGGAGTGGCTTGTCTCTACAGAGAGTCCCTTCATTAGATGTTTGAGTTCATCAGGCATGATGAGCATGCACGGTATATTTGGCTTCGCATCACAAGACAAGCGATTGGTTTGGACAGGGACATCTTCATTGCTGCCTGCTATTTTCCTCCAAAGTCCTCCTCCTTGGTTGAGGGTGTTGGCTCACCTTATTTGGATCTTATTTTAATGCCCAGACAACTTCACGACAGACAGAATTCCATGATGCTACAGATCAGATGCGAGTTCATGCCCTGGATAGTGACAGCTTGGGGATCACCAAGATCTCTGATGATGGATCGGGACCTATTACTTCATATGGCGAGTACCTATAACAATTTGGCGAGGCACATGAGTTAGCCATTTATAATGGCCTACCTCACTGGCCTAATTATGGCAGCTATACTTGTCACCCTCACAGTGGCGGTCATAGTGTGGTCGATTACCTCATGGAGTCACTGTCATCCATCCCTCTCATTCACAGCTTCCATATCTCCCCTACCACCCTCTCTGATCATTCGTTCCCTCGCCTCCTTACTTCACTCTTTTCCACACAACGAACCGCTGGAGTCACAACCCGCCTTCCTCACCACCTGTCTCCACACTGCTGCTACTTTGGCTTTCCCCTCTAAACCTCATAAACACAAACCAGTCCATCCACGATCATCCCGACCTTTCCATCCACCGTGGTATAACGCGGAATGTCGATCCCTTCACCACTCTGTCACTCATGCTCGTTTCCACGCCCGCCATCTCCTCCGCTCTTCACGACAATTGTACAATCGCACACTCCGTCGCAAAAAACGTGCCTATGATGACTCTGAAGGAAACCGTCTTGTGAACCTCCTTCTCAGCTCCTCCTCTAGTGCCTTTTGGCGTGAGTTTATCCCTCGTGCCCCACCCCCTCTTCTGGACGGTTTACATATCTGGACCGACTATGCTACCCAACTTTACACTATACCCACTGATACACCCATCTCCATCTCTCCTCGACCTACAGACTTCACCTTTTTCACCCCTGACTTGGTCCGGGCAGCAATCAAAAAGCTGAAAACCCATCGCACCAGAGACATTGAAGACCTTGATTTCGAGCTGTTGATTCACGCCTCCGATACCCTCGCCCCTACACTATCCACTCTCGTTAACCGTGTTGTTGTTGAGGGCTTCCCATCCTCTTGGTGCACCAACATCATACATCGTATCCATAAAAACGGTGACCCCACTATTATAATTGGACATGTTATCGCGAAGTTATATGGCACCATCCTCCAATCTGCAGTTAGCTCAGAGGCATAGTCCATGAGATTACATGCTTTGAATCAGGCAGGGTTCCGTGCTCATTATTCCACTGGAAAGCCTTTGATTCTGTCCCACGCTCCTTACTTATCCAGAGACTCCGAGACCTGGGTTTCTCTACAGATATTATTCTAGCCATCATGGCTCTCTATGAGAGAATTTTGGGTTGCTTTCGTCATGGTAGTAGCATTTCTGAGCAGATCTAGAGTACTATTGGGGTTAAGCAGGGATGCTCTCTCTCACCCGTTCTCTTTGGATTATAGATTGACGAGCTAGAGCAGGTCATCTCTCAGTGTGGTGGGGACGTTTGTCGTCTTGGGGACATTCTGATTGCCATCCTTCTCTATGCGGATGATTGGTAAGAGTCTCCCGTACCATAGAGGGGTTCTGGTATTCAATACCCTCGGGCCTTCATGTAGCGCCAGGAGCTTACCTTTGATGGACAGTCCTAGAGGTGGTCTCTTCATACACTTACCTAGGTGTGCTCTTCTCTGGTCGTACCTTCAGTATGAGACAGACGGCTACTTCTAGACTTGGGAAGGGTCACTCTTCCCTAGTCCAGCTGGAGAGATTCTGCTTCCGTAAGTCTATTCGGGATGCCTCGAGTAAGTGCAGACTGTTTGACACCATCGTCACCCCTTCAGCCTGTATGTGGCAGAGATATGGTATACAAGACTATCACCTTCACATTGGTCCAGCATTTCACGCTTATAGACCACCATGTTAGCTCGCATGATACAAGCGAAGCCCTCAATTCCACATGAGATCATCCTTGCGGAGTTTGCCACCACCCCTATTCAGATTGAGGCAGCCTTCCAGCTTATCACGTACATCCAGAGAGCTCGGGCACTTCCCGATACACACTTTCTCATGGAAGCATTTGGTATCACTATCACTGATCTCCCTTTGGGTACACACCGGTACATTAGACGTTTTTTATATAGAGCATATCTCGACCGTACTTGGCTTGGCAGCTATTTTGCTCCCACTTATGGACAGTTAGCAGTTTGTAGTTTACAGTTATACTACTCATTTCTCTTTTATGCATAGTTTTTTCTTGGAGACATTTATATACGCTCCCATGGTTTTCACATACTTGACATGTACTCCTTTTGGTCTTATATGCCTTCTGGCATGGAAAAGACATTAATAAAGCCTTCTTGCTTGCTTGCTTGCTTGCTTTCTTTCTTTCTTTCTTTCTTTCTTTCTTTCTCTCTCTCTCTCTCTCTCTCTCTCTCTCTCTCTCTCTCTCTCTCTCTCTCTCTCTCTCTCTCTCTCTCTCTCTCTCTCTCTCTCAAAAATGGGTACCATCCATAGATGCACAATGTTCTAAAACGTTGCATTCCAAAGTGGTTTTGAAAATCTTGAGCATTCCATTTTAGAACGTTGTGCTTTTTTAATTTTTTATTTTCATCCCCATGTATGTGTAGGGTAGAATAAAACAACACATATAGGTTGTAAAGAAAATTCCAAAAATTGTGAGTTACCATTCAAACTATCTAGTATCAATGTTGAGTGATCATTGATGCATGGTGATTGATTTATAGTCCAGACTCCAGTTTATTGTTTGCCATAATACAATTGTCAATCATAGTATATACATGATAATGACTCATGAGTGGTCATAGTGGTCATGCGCTGCTTCCTATCATGACATGGTAACTCCTGATAATATTCCGAAAAGATCTCATCATCCATCATAACCTGTGCATGTGCATGGCCAATTGTACTGTCTATGGATCTAAGGCACTCCTAGAAGTCTCTCATTGCTTAACAACAAAAATAGCAACTTTTTAGTGACAATTAATTGGGAATTAAGAAACATTTGCGACATTATTATCGTCGTTGTAAAGCGGCATTTATAGCGACGCAACATTATAATACAAAAAAGGGTCACTGGGAGATGCCTTATATCATCCATCTCATGAAGAAAATGGCTAAAAACTTTGTAGAAAAAGCAAAAACAAATTATGAGCAATGTTCAATAGCTCAAGTTTGAAATAGTGTTCTGACGCAACTAAGCAAAGGGATATAAATATAAAGTTGACACGTTGATAAGAGACTAGATAAGCTTTTAGTACCACCATATGTGAGGCATGCTTAGATTTTCATCTTCGGATCAATCTATTCCCCTATATTCATATTTGCATCAATATGAACGATGAGGACATGCAAGTCCCATTTGCAGCTTCAAATTCTCTGCATCTAGATTCAAATCCTAGAAATGCTTTTATTTCTACCCATCCAAGACCATTACACCAACAAAGTATCTCCTCCTATATTACAATTGCATTTGCAACTATGGATTCTAAGGACAAGCATCTGTCTATGTTTCATCCTCCATTGAATCTTTCCACCTTTGCCATCAAAAGACTTGGATTGTCACCATCTCTTTGTCAACCACACTCTTTGCCTTTCCTTTGTGCACCCAATAGGTTCCCTTTCCTTGTCTTCTCCACAACCTTCCTTATGAAATCCTTTGCATGCTCCAACCACTTCTTCCACCCATTTGCATAACTCGTACCACCTAGCAAGCATCATGCTACTCCAAAAATTTTGAGCTCATATCAAGATTGAAAAACAATATGGACAAGTACTCCAAAAGACTTGGACAATCGGTTTCATAAGTTGGAAACCTACCTTTCTAATCATCTTATTGACAATTTTGAGAAAATTTGCTTAACCATATCATATATGCATGACCTTGCCTTTAAGTCATGGAAAGCACGAAAGGGATTTGTTCTCACAATTGAAGCTACTCCTATTTTTAGAATGGTCAATGTTAAGATAGGAAGAATTTCTTGTTCATTTTATCCTACTTGGCAAATGCATCTCCATACTAAGTTTTAGCAATATCAAAGTACATTCCAAAATTTTGGGGCATTTCATGAACCTTCAGGGATTTCTCCACTCTCAATACATTGCCCAAATGAAAAAATGTGATCAAAGGTTTTGAAATATTACAATATTGGTCTTTGGATGGCACTCTTGATTATCTTATTAAGAAGCTCCCCAAGTTTCAATTCATTCATGAACCCTTGAGCACCAATTTGTTGATAGGCCTTTGCTTCCTGCCTCGCCTTCTAAACCACTATCTATTTTGCATACTTCGCCTCAAGACTAACCTTTGCACTAGAGACATTTATTCCAAATGTTATGGATATGATCATTAAGCATGAGATTATCACTATTATCAAAACCATCAATGCTCTTCATGTTGCTTCTAACAGCCACATGCTTCTAGGCCTTTCAAATATAGTAATAAGGAGACATTCCATATTGATTTGTAGCACCTCTTGATTGTTCCAGTTTTGCAACTCTTGCTTTACTTGTGAGGCAGTAGTACATACCTTTTTGCAGTACAAGTATCTCCATTTTGCAGCACCTAGTTCATAGTTCGAGTTACAGGCATATACAGGACAATTACTTAGGCCTTCAGCCCTATGTTGTCATTCGTTACAAGTATCAGCAAAATAAACTAGTGAGTATACAATGGGACCATCATGAAATGTATAACCATGGCCAGGGCAACATGAACATGAGATTGTCGGTGAGCTAGAAGGACATGTGAAAATAGATGAGGCCAAAAGTTTGTCATCAATAAGAAGGAATAAGAGGCAAGTCTCCTTGATTCATGTCCTTCATGACCTTCATGCTAGAATCAAATAGTGGGCCAAATTCTTGGATTTTGAGCTAAACTGCACCAATAAATAGTGATTGACCAATAAGAGCAGCTCTCCCAGAGTATGGTCTCACATGAAAGAATATGGGCAGCTAATGCTCTAGACACAACCATCAGGTCTAAATAAGCCCGAAATTTGCTTTCTAGACAATGCTAATCAAGTTAATAAAAAGTCTCAAACTTTCATAATTAGCTTGGGTTTATATAGTTCTCCAGAAGCAGGAAATGAAATTGGAGGCAATATGCTCAAAAAAAAGTATTCACCATTCTCAACATTCTAAACAATCAGCCTTCCCTAATTTATAAATAAGGCATTCCAAACCTCAAAACTAAAGATGGTAAATTTACAGTTCTAAGAAAAATCAACAAACTTCCGAAACACGTGAAGATTGAACTTACATTGCCTTTACGGGTGGTGGCACGGCCCCATGCTTGCTGCACAGCGTGCAAGTATCTCAAGATAAGTTTCCAATTAGCCTCGCATCTTTTTGAAAGCTTAGATCTAGCTGGTAAGGGCATCACTGAGAAAAGAGGGTCGTTCTGGCATAGTTGGAAAGCAGCAAGCTCGGGCAATGACTTAAATCTATACGGCATCAACCCACTTGCTGCCTTGAAAATGTATGATGAGGCTTCCAGTCTAGCAAAATCTTCCGCATCCAAATTTCCCCTTGTAATGATATCCTGGAGAATATGAGGGGGCAGCTTGTGCAGTGGTGACATATCCTCTGCCATATCTCACAGGCAGGCATTCGATTTCAGACCCTAGAGGACAAATAATTCCTATTGCTACAAGGCACTGCCTCTAGAACTGACCTAGTTGCTCAAAAGGAGCAACCTTTGCAGATTTTGTACCGTTATTTGGGTTAATTATCAAAGAAAATAAAACATAGGAGAAAACTGTCGCTCTTCCAGGAGGTCTAATGTCAATGGTTGAAATCAAGGTTGAAACAAAAATTTGCTGAGTGTATAAGAAGCTCTATGGATGACCCCAGCATCCACATTGTAATATTAAATATAATCCACATCGATCTTATGAACAACTTGCAAGTTGACCTGAACCTTTTCCAATACGAAATTGAATTGCGAGAATGGATCTGTCTAAAGCATCTGAATGAAGATTTTTCCAATCTGAAAAGCTGTAGACCTCCCCAAACTAACATATGATGTAGAATTCCGTTTGCTGCTGATACAAAGGTGTGCGTGCAAACTTAGTCAATCAGCAATGAAGTAGTAATTGCCGGTCTTCTCTTTATGCAGTCACATTTACTAATGATAGAATTATGAAGACCTCGTTTTCATCAACATTCAGCGGTGTAACAGGTCGTTGAAGCAAAAGATGAGTTGAATGAAAGAGCCTCTCGAGAATACGAGGGCAGCGCAGTCAAAGCGCAGTGTAGCTGGATCGTAACATACACGATTTAACGCGAAATGTGAGACAAGAAGGAGAAGAAAGAAAAAAAAATGAAAAAATAAATAAATTGATACCCCACGTTTTTATTTTTGAGCTTTTTTTTTAAAAGACAATATAAAAATACAGTCCAAAAATAAAAATACATTTACAAGAATAAAACAAGAATAACCAAGAAAATAAAATGAAAACACAAATGTGCCTATTATTCCGCCTACAAGACTTGTTGTCTAATTAGCTTTATTATCTTAACACCGAATATCATAATCAAAGCTTCACTCTGTGGTGATATAATTCATTTCGGCATCATTCAATTGTGTACTGATATAATTCATTTCGGCATCATTCAATTGTGTACTGGCAAATCAAATAGAAAAATCTTTTTTATATTTTTCGGGTTGAGTTAACACAGCACCCACGGCATACTTTGACACATCTATATGCACATGAAACTCGATATTCCAATTAGGAGGCCTTAGAATAGGTGATAAGATCAATGACTCCTTCAATTTCCAAAATGCATCCAAGGCTTCCTCTGTCCGATAACATTGTAAGTTTATGAATTGGCCTTGCTAAATCCACAAATAATTAGTATAAAATTCGACAATAATTTTCATGGTCCATGAATGCATACGCCTCCCAGATGGTGCCAGGTGGAGGTAGTGATATTCCGTATCTTGGATAGATCATTTGTAATGCCATGTCCCAACATTAATCCATGCGTAACCTATATTTAACACTTTTTTGGATTTAAGGCTATCTGGAATTTATGGCACTATATTAAGACTTTCTCCAGTCGTGTCAGGTGTTCGTCGTTCTTTGCATGAACACATAGATCATCTAGGAAGATTTCCAAAAAAAATTGGAGATAGTCCTTGAAGGTAGTTTGCATCACTCGTTGGAAAGAGCTCGGTGCATTACACAATCCAAACAACATCACCTTATAGGCATATGTTTCTCATTCGTTATCAAATGTCGTTTTGTGCTGATCTTATGACGCTATCTTCACTTGATTATAGTCATTGAATCCATCCAAAAAGTTGTATGCTTCTTATCAGTCCAGCACACTTCCTATAAAAGTTTTTCCATTCTTTTTCGACATGATGACAATAGGCGACACCCAATCAATATGCTCAATCTCATAGATGAAGTCCACATCGAGCAGTTTTTGCAATTCTTTCTTAATCAATTCAGTATAGTTTGGATTGCATCGATAATATCGAGTCGCTTTCGGTACTCGAATTCTTGCATCAATTCAACCCATTGAGCTTTCCTCCCCCGAAAATCAGTTGATGGCAAAAAATACTTAAGACGCTGGTGATCCATATACATTATAAACTTACTACCATACAAGTAGTGTCTCCAAGTTTTAAGTGCATGTAGAAATACAAACAATTCATTTTCCTACGTAGTATAACGCAACTAAGGACCGGTGAATTTTTTGCTTTCAAACGCTAGTGGCCTATCCATTTGTAATAGAACCGCTCCAATTGCAATATCACTTGCGTCAGTTCTTACGACAAACAGTAAGTTTGGATTTGCAATCCATAACACAGGAGCTAAAACAACCAATGTTTTAAGTTTCTCAAAACACTGATTCAATTCCTCGTTCCAAACAACGGGCGGACTAGGTTGATTCCTCTTTTTCTTTTATTTAACAATTTCTTTTATTAGATTATTGAACGGAGCTGCTACCTTAGTATAATCCTCAATAAATCTTCTGAAGAAAACAACAAATCCTAAAAATGATTTAACTTGCTTCACAATTTTCGGAATTGGCCACTCAATTACATCTTGATTTTATCCTCGTCAATCTTGATCTCATTAACTGTGATCTTATGACCAAGATAAAGCAAGTCTTGCTTAAAGAATTCACACTTGGACTCTTTAGCGTAGAGTAACTTCTGTCGGAGTTTCATCAAGATGATTCTCTTTATGTGGTCTTTAAAGGTTTTATAGTAGACGAGAATATCATCTATGAATACTATCCCAAACTTCTCCAAATATGAACAAAATAATTCGTTGAACGTTGCTAGAGCATTCGTTAATCCGAAAGACAACACTAAGAACTCATAATGACCAAATCTAAATCATGTCTTTTGGACATCTTCTGATTTAATTCGTATTTGATGGCACTTTGTCCTGAGATCTATCTTGGTGAAATATTGAGCTCCACCCAAGCGTTCTACAAGGTCATCCATCCTGGGTAACGGATATTTATTCTTGACAGTCACCTTATTTAAGCTCTTAATATCCACACACATGCAGAAACCTCCACTTTCTTCGCTTTAAGAAGAACATGAGCTCCTCATGATGATTTACTAGGTTGTATATGTCTCATCCTCAGATAATTTTCTATTGATTTGAAATATCTATCTCCTCTTTTTGAGAAAACATGTAAGGTTGACTTCTTGGAATTAACTCAATTTTGTGGTCTAATGACCTAGATGGTGATAAACCATGAGGTGATTTAGATGGAAAAACATCCTTAAATTCATTTATTATCTGTTCTTTGATTGCTTCTTCATGATCTAAATTTACTGACTTAAGAATTGCTGAGAATTCACAGCCATTTAAATACATTTAAGGAACATCCACAATTGGAATAGCAAATATAAACAAAACTCCATACTGTGAATAGTCCAATGCTTCCATTTCATTAACTGTAGATGAAGTGCTCGCCGAGTTGTTGGATGATCACTAAGATCCAAAAAAAACAACCAAATTGAATGCAAAGTTTGTAAGTTATCAATGACATTTAAATATTACATAGAAAAACAAAGGATCACTTTGCTATTGTATTATAAATGACGGATAAAATGCAAAAATGAGTGAACATCACTAATCAATATTTGTAATAAACCATCAAGAGCAACTTCCAATAACAACAAAAAAAAATGACAACATTCTTGTTGTGATCGAGGTCGAGGAATATTGGAGTCTCAATCACATTCGACCAAAACTTGACATGTGCACTAGCATGAAATTTTATTTTTCATATGGATTGTGTTGACATAACAACGAAAAAAAATAACAACATTCTTGTTGTGATCGAGGTCGAGAAAAATTGGAGTCTCACTCACATTCGATCAAAACTTGACATGTGCACTAGCATGAAATTTTATTTTTCATATGGATTTTGTTGACATAAAAATATGTTGTCAATGTCATAGTATCACTCACGCTAGTATTTATAAAGTGTCAAAAAAGTGAGTTTTGAGGACCTTGCAAAAATCTACCACGACCTACATGCACGAGAAGTTGCACAATACCAAACTACTTTTGATCAACTCAAATTTTGATGAGCTATCAAACACAATCTGAATCTCGACAAGAGCTCTTGTACAAAAAAAGTAATCATCATCAAAAGTCAAGCAAGTTTCATACATATCTTTAAAAAAATTAAATAAATTCCATTATGAAATATCCAAACAAGCACTTTGCTCTCAGGTAGAGAGAGAAAACAAGTGAGGTCTCAAATAGAGAAAGAAGGTACAAGAGTATGCTAGTCAAAAACTTGATTAATTCCCAAAATTAATACAAGTGCAATGAGACTCCACATCCATGTATGAATAGCTCGTGCTCTTACTCCATTAAGCATGTGGTGATTTTTACAAATGTTAAGCATGTGGTGATTTTTAGCATGTGGTTCAAAAGTCAACGTGATGAGGATTTGACCTATGGTGCACCACTTCCACTCTTTATAACATGTGTTAATACCTCATAAGACTCGAGATGAATGTCTATCATGAGTGGATTGAGGCCCAACCTCATCATGACACTTGACATAATTTTACTTGACTAGTTTTTGTCTATCTCACATTGTTTTGTAAAACAAGTTATTTTAAAGCATGAATTGACTAATGCAAATAGGCCAACTACTCACACGTGGGAACATGCTTCACAAATGTGTGATTTATTTTTGTACATGAAAATGAAATATAATCAAGTTAGATTTTACATATTTTTCACATGAAGCATGAGAAAAAATGCAAGAATTATGTCAAGGTACATTAGATTTAAATAGAAAAAAAAAAAAAAGATTGAATAAATGAACGGTTATCTAAACAATGATGAGGCCTAGCACCTTTGCCGCTTTTGTTTCTATACATTTCAAATCCTTAGGCATTCTGCTTTTAATTCATAATCTTTTTTTCTATGCATTTTGATTTAGAGACGACATGTCTCTCACAATTGACTTGTCTTTTCTAGGTCAATGCTGCAGTTCGTGGCAGTCGCTATAAAGTGGTTGGGTACTTTGGACGATCTGCCAATCAGCCTATTATCTGAAATCAAAAAAGTTCAAATCAAAAGAGTCATCTCGATGTCCAGTCAATACAAACTTGAATATGTGAACATGATCGTTGCTCTTTGTGGGGACAAGCAAAAAGTGTTGGTTGAATTATTTAAAATCATATGACTTCATCAAGTTGTTAATGAATGTAAGTGTTCCAATTAATTTTGACCGACGATGAGCTGGCATATGTTGCCTTATTTTACGTGGACATAGTACCAGAATGGGCTACCAACATTTAGAATATCTAATGTGAGACCAACCAGACAAATCTTTACCAAAGGCGGAACAGCGGAAATTGATCTTAAAGGCTAGACCTTATCAGCTGATTGCCGGCCGGTTGTATCGAAGAGGTCCAGATGGAATTCTTTGGCGGTGTATTCTTCCTCATGAGCCCAACCAGATCATTTCGCTTTCACATGAAGGCATGGGTGGGGATCATTTTGCATCTGACATTACAGTTTGCAAGATCCTGCAATCAGGATGTTGGTGGCCAACGATTCATAAAAATATGGAGGAATACTTGAAAAAGTGCGATGTGTGCCAAAGGAGAAGGAGACCAACGAGATTGAATTACGACTTACTACACCCGGTCTTAGCCCAAGCACCATTCGAAAAGTGGGGATTTGATTACATCGGTCCAATTCACCCTGCAACAAGGAGTCCCCAGGCTCGATACATAATCGTAGCCACAGACTACCTCACCAAATGGGTCGAAGCCAAGGCAGTAAGAGTAGCTGATGCTAGGACCACTGCCAAGTTCCTTTATGAAAATATCATTATACGCTTTGGATGCCCGGTGCAGCTAGTCAGCGATCGCGGAAGCCATTTTATCAACGAGACCATCAAGGTCCTGTTGGGGGAATTCTTCGTGATCCACATAACGAGTACGCCTTATTATCCTCGTGGTAATGGGCAAGCAGAATCATCCAATAAGATCATGTCTAGCGTGCTCACGAAAACAGATGAAGCTAGCAGATCGGATTGGGAACATAAGTTGCATGCTGCACTGTGGGCATTCAGGACAACATATAAAAGAAGCACTGATCAAACACCCTTCCAATTGGTATATGGTCAGGATGCTATAATGTCAGTAGAGTTTTTATTTCCTTCATTAAGGATTGCCACCACGCAACGTCTTAATGATGTCCAAATCTCTACAACTACGCCACAAAGCTTTGCATAAACTCTGTGAAACACGCTTACTAGTTGTGCGCGCACTAGCAGCTAAAAAGGAAAGACGCAAGGCACATGATCACAGGTTACAAAAGAAGGATCTTCGCTCCGGAGATCTGGTCCTGATGTATAAAACCAAGGCGATAAAGAGAAAGTTAACATTCATAGGCGAAGGTCCTTATAGGATCAAGGAAATTCTTAATCATGGAGCCGTGAATTTGAAAAAGCTAGATGAAACACCATTCGATACACCCATCAACGGTAGCCGGTTGCACAAATACTGGCCACCGTAGTAAGATAGATCCAAATTGGCGATGGCACGTTATGAATAACTATTCTACTAAACCATCACCACTAGATCTAAGAAGGTCAAGCCAAATCAGGCTAGATCCATCCAGATTCAGCCAGATCTGGCAAGATCGGGAAAATTCATCAGAATCCAAGAAGGATCTAGATCCAGATAGGATCAAGAAGGAAGCAGATCATCAGACTGACTGATGGATCTACTACCAAGTATCCATCAGAACTTCCAGAGAACCACCAACAGTCAAATGAAGCATGGATGAAGCTAATTACCAGTTTACAAAAGTTAAAAATTAGAACATCTCGAGATCTCATCTAAAAACTCTCTGAAAGGGCACTTTTTTCATGATTTTTTGAGATCCCCTGGGAGATAGCCCTTGAAACTTGGACAATCACCAGATCTGATCCAGATGCATCCATGAAAATCTCTGTAAGAGTTTCTGATAGAGGAATCATCATTTTTTAGTGTATGCGAGAGTTCTCAGAAGCTGAATTTTCAGAACCCTCGCAAAGCCTCAAGATCATCTTACTAACCCTTGCAAGGTGCCTAAATGGAATTAGAGCAGTGAAATTAGCCTGCCCACATGGTTTGATCTTGAAAATCCAATCACAGAAACAAGTTGTGCGAGAAATCACTTCCTGCGAGAGTTGAACCCTCGTAGACAGCCTGAACCCTCGCAAAACCTTCGCATAGTAGTCAAATCACCTTCGGAACTGTCGCAGACTTCCCTAAGGTCTTAGAGTTTTGTGAAGAAGGTGCCTGCCAAAATTTGGGTGGAATTGAACAAGGGAAAGTGGATTTCACCTAATACGCACTCTAAATTCCGCTATATAAGGGCTGAATTCGAGTCATTTGTCACCTTTGCTAGCGAAGCTGCCAAAATTTACACTGAAATTACCAAGTTCTCTGTTTGCGACCAAACTTCCTACCAGCAATCATCTGATCATACTAAACACCGATCTGTGCTCTGAACTACACTTCTTGTCATCCAACACTCGTTATTCACAATTTTCTATCGCTTCCACACCCTTTTTCATTTTCCACCGTTTTTCCTATTTTTCTGACCTCTAATCATCACTGCTAACATGGCCTCCTCATTCTCTGAAAACTCTGGCGCCAAACAGGTGATCCAGCGTGACATCCCCGATGCCACACGGATTTGGCCTCTACCCTCTAACGCTCTGATCCAACCATGGCTATAGACAGCCGGTCCACTTCTAGCGGCAATGGATTTTTACCCAGCGCTCTTCCATTATGAAATTAACATGGGCCTCACCCTTCATGCCTACACCACCTGGGATGAGAAAAAGACTCGCTTCCACTTCCTGTACCAAGGTACCACATACAAGGTCAGGATTAACAAAGACTCGATGGTCACCATTGGCATTATGTTCGGTGATCGTCAACCCATCTCCCATCGCCATGCCAAAAGCCTGATCAAACCTTTCATCACCCAAACCGTACCAGAAATTCTCATATAGACTAACAATGGACCTGATAGAGGCTATCACGGAACCCGTCATTCAGGCGGCTGCGCATTTGTTGAATAACTTCCTGGTTATTTCAACATTTTGCAAAGACGGAATCCAGTCTAAGCTGTTGAGTCAGATAGTGGAATCCTTTCTAGAATTCCCTGGTCCCTAAGTTGTGCCATACGACTGGCATAACTTCCTCCTTCGAGAACTAACCAACTCCATCAAACTCAACAACCGTGAGCGAATCACAGCAGGCCCCCTGTTGTGTAACTTTGCCTGTGCACTTCTCGAGAAAAAGGTGTGCGATTTCCAATGCTCATCCCTTTTGTCTACCCTTGTGCCACACACTAATTTTTTATCCGCCATCTTAAGCATCCACCTCCTCCCAATCTGCAGTTATTAGAACAACGGCCAACAAATAAATGTGTGCCGCTGCCTCTACATCCACATCTCCACCTGCTACCCGAAGATGTCCCTCCACTACCACACTAACCAATCCATCAGCCACCGCCACTTCTTCTTCCGTGCAACCCCCTCACTTCGATTTTTGTTGTCGCTACCTCTCTTCCTGTTCCATCCACATCTGTTTGTGTCTCCATCCTCGTTTCTTCTATTGATACCATTCCTATTTCTCTTCCAGTATCCACTACTCCATCCATCACCATCGCATTTTCCATCACTCTTGCCGCCACCGTTGCTTCCATTCTATTCAATCCTTCTGATTCTCAATTGTCTCCCGACATTCTAGCGCAGATGCAAGTCATTAATTTTTCATGCCCACGCCAGACACTTTTTGCTCCATTCTTCCCTTCTATTCCTCCCATCCTCTCATTCGGACAAACCGTCCTCACCCTGTAATTTCTCCAGTTGCTTCTCAAACCCGACTCACTTCGCCAACAAAGGTTGTCGAGGGCAACCAATCGTTGCCTGATGATGCATTTGTCCAAACAGTGTTTGTACCATCGCCAGATCGGACTAATCCTACTGCTCCAGATGGCATCAGGTCCAATGAGAACCTCATATAAGACAATGACGACGGTACTCCACAAGTTGTTGGGACCGATACAACACCAGTGCCAGTGTATCGGCTGCTCCCACAGATCTAACGACGGCGTACCGAACTTTGGGAAAATACATCCTGGATGCGGTAGCGGCCAAAGCCATTCTGGAAAGCAGGGTACTACATCTGGCGATGAGTAACACACAGCTACGAGCAAAACTCACCAAGCTGCAGCAAGAGCTAATTTTGGCTCAACAACACGAACAAGCAGTACACCAAGAGATTGCCAAGCTACAACAGAAGGAGGAGGGCCTCAACAACTATATCCAAAGCCTCTCCAAAGCGCTGACTAAGGCATCCGCAAAGGTGCGGGAGCTTCAATCTGAAGCGTCCCAACAGCTTGCTCCCATCCAGATGCAACTAAAACTTTTGGAAGCAAAGAATACGCGCCTGGGAATGGAGGTCAAAGCCCTACAAGAAGAAAAGCTTGTCTGGTTAGCTCAACTTGCACCGGACTCAGGGTCGCTTTCTAAAAATAGCATCTATGCATGTTAGGTACATATCCAGTGATCTAACCATTGTTGACAGGCGGGAGGGCTATACTACGCAAGATCTTCGACCCTACATTCCTGAACAAGGTTGAACAAGGTTCCTGACAACATCTAACAGACCTTTTGATGCATGCATATGGTTTGATCTAAAAGGAATCCTAGCCAGCTTTCCAAAGATGCAACTATGACAGATAGGGAGATCGACCTTACCAGAATGATAGTCGAATCAATAACCATGGATTGTTTGGACATGTTCATAATACATGCATGATTCAAGTGTCCTAAGTGATGATGCCATAGTAATGCTTTATTGACTAGAACAGAGACTTTTAAGTCTTGACTAGAATCAGAATAACAGTGTGCCAATCTATAAAAGTAATCTTGCTTGAGTGCAAGGATCTTATCACTCCTATCAGTAATTCTGCATTGATCAGATTCGAATTATACCTTATGACCTAAATTTGTAATTCTACTTATTGATAACAAATTTGTAGAGAGCTTAGGAACATATAAAACTTTTGATAGTATTTTATATTTATCATGCTGGAATCGTAATCTTACAGTACCTTCACCTTCAATGGTGTGAGTACTATTGTCACCGAGATGAACAAATTTCTTCGTGTTGTAAGGTGTGTAGGAGTTGAAGATCTCACATTGATTGGTCATATGTTGAATTCTGAATTGCAAATCAACTAGTTGTTTGGCAAACTATGCTCTCTATGCAGCTCCACCCACTTCCTTGTGTGCTTGAAGGAGACGGTATTGTCTTCATAATTTCTTTGTAGAGTAGGTCCTAGACTATAGAGCCAATCATGATTAAGGGCAAGGTCTTTTCAATGTAAGTTTATGAGTTGAATCCAGAAACCATGAATCATCCAAAAATGTGCTTTGGTCTTTGACCATGAATGCGCCTTCATCCACTTCGATCTGGGGAGATGATGAAACAATGTTTGCTTGTTGATCAGGTTGCTTGGCTGTTTCACTTGGAGAATTCGGCAATCCTTGATCTCATGGTTGTTGTGCTTGCAATACTTGCAAAACATCTTCTTCTTCAACTATGGATCTAGTGATTGTGCGTGACTCTGAGTCTGTTTCTAATTTGTTGCATAAAGTTAGCTTTTGATTTGGAGTTGAATTGATCGAGATTGTAAATTCAAGCACTTAGTTGAGATTTGATAGAAAACACTCGGTCGAGATCGTGACAAAATGATTTGGTTGAGATCTAAAGAAATGCCATCGAATGAGATCGTGACGGAAGTCTTTGGTCGAGATCTAAACAAATACTCTTGGTCGAGATCCAAATGAATGTCCTCGGTTGAGATCGTGACAGAAGTCGTCGGTCGAGATTTGACAAAAGACTTCGTTCGAGATCTGAACAAATGCCCTCGGTTGAGATCCGAACAAATGCCCTCGGTTAAGATCGTGACGGAGTCTTCGGTCGAGATCTGAACAAATGCCCTTGGTCAAGATCCAAACGAATGCCCTCGATTGAGATCGTGACAGAAGTCTTCGGTCGAGATTGCAACGAAAGTATTCGGTTGAGATCGAACTGAAAATGAAACAAGGCTCGGTCCGGTCTAGACGTGAGTCATGGAACTCGACCAGCTAAGGAGCGTGAAGACTCGATAGAAAATGGGGCTATACCTCGGTCGAGACCAGAGTGACAAGCTCTGTGAAGATGTCGTGCGTGAGACTTGAGAGAGTTGGTTTGGTAGCACAAATTGGAAAGGTTGGATGATTATAAGTGTCTATGTAGTGGTGGAAATGGTGCCAAATGTTCATAGATTCCAGCAAAGAATCTATGAACACAACCCTTTGTTTTTTACTACTTCTTGGATGGTTTTACTTTGGAACTCGGGTGTTTCTTTCCGGTTTATGAGGTCAGTTCACTAAGATGGATCTACTTTCTTAGAACTATTTTCAGGTAGATAGATTTACTAGTTTACTCACTTGCATTCCCAGCCTGTCAATGGGATGAAACAGTTTTGTTCACTCCAGCTACATTTGCTTACAATCCATGTAACCAAGACTCGTTCACAAATAGATCAACATTTCAAACCAGTGAACCAACAACGATTCTTGCTACTAATTTATCCTAGATATTAAGAAAGAATAATGCACCTAGATTAATCTACAAATTAAGTGTCAAAAAACAAGAAACTAATTTCCTAACATCATACTAGCAATCCAAGAATCAAGAAACACCCATCTCTTGATTCTTGGATAACCCAAGAACAATCAAGGTCTGGATTGTTAGTAAATATGCAAGAATCAAATTACAATCTCAACCTATTTAGTTTACCTAGATGCTGAAAACATCAAGAACAAGAAACAAGTAATCCACATCTACATTCCACATTGCATAAGCAAGAAAACAGGAAATCTATTTAAATCCACAACCACAACAAAGAAATCAAAGCATGTTCATAGGAATTTCACTCAAGACAATAGCCATGAACAAGGAGCTTCCAAATTGCCAATAACTCGTGGAGGATCTTAATGAAAATACAATAAAAGCTCCCTCACAAGAGAGGAGGGCCCTTAAATAAACAAGAGGGCTGCCCATGTGGAGCCTAAGTGGCAATTCCACTAATTTAGAAATCACAAGTGGAAATAGCTCTTCCACTAGAGGTCACCATCAAGAGGTGGCTCACTCTAATTTATTTGAGAGGGGTCTACATTTATTTACATTACCTAGGAATATCACTAGCTCCTACATGGTCGTTCCTTCTATGGGATTCACCATGTAGGCTCACATAGAAATAACCTGTAATCCTAGCCAGTAATCCTCAGCTCTCATGCTCGGATCTCAACTTTTTCCTGCTCTCCTCCTTCTGAGACCTCCTTGGTCTTGGGTGAGAGATGCTCTATGTTTTCAGCTTGGCTCAGGAGGAAAATAGTTAGAGAGCAAGGACATTCACAAGTCCATTCCATAAGAGAACCAATCTACTTGTATTGAAATGAAGATCTGAACATGAGGAACAACTCAAGTTTGCCCCTATTTATAGTGGAGAGGAGGGCCTTGGCCTCAAAATCCTATTGGCCCATTTCTACCTCCCTAACTATTCAAACTTAAAAAAGAGTGGGAACCCATTCAATAATTGGAGGGAACCAATTTGAATTTGAATTTGAATTTGAACCAATTTTGGTGGGAGCCCCAACTTTATTCACCAAGTTGACATTTAGGCCTGCGATGTTAAAAGTCCCACAAAAAGGCCTAAAGTCCTTTTATTGAGTTTTTAACTATCAAATAACTATGTGACCATCGGGTTGGACCTACACACGCAAGGTGCCAAATCCCTCTCACTTATTAACCAGGGTTAGGATTGCCTTGGGATCCACAAATCCTTCAACAGTATTCCCCACCAAAATTGGTGGCAATCCCATGACACCTCACAAGATTTATTCATTTGGGGCTCTGGTTGGCCTCTTGTCGTACTTTGATAAGATGATACTGCACCTTCCCCATAAATTCCAGACACTCCGTATTAAAATCGTATTTGTGTGGGAAAAAACACTTATTTGCTCTAGCAATCCAATTAGAAGTGGTCCAAGCCAAAAATCTTGATCCCAAGAACCACCTAGCATTGCAGCACAATAATATGATCTGGCGATTGGCAACTGGTCGTGGACTTTATCAAATGCCATGGTAACATTTGGATTGAATGCCAAAGAAGGTAGGCAATCATCCCATCTGGTAGCAATAGATGCCAACTTGGACAAATAATTGACGAATATTGTTGATTGTCGCACAGTTGAATTTGGTGAATTCTGGTACTCACCATCATAAAACTGAAGTGCTCTGTTGAAATCAACGGAAATGTCCCAATTGAATGCTTGATAAATGATTGGCCAGTTTGGGAAATGGATACTAATTTGTTCCAATGGCACGCCCAAATCTTTCCATTTAGATCTCCTTGTCATTGGCACATAGTGAGGATTACCCGCAATTGCCGAGGGCTTGCAACATAACCCCTGATGGAATCCGGAGCTTTCTCAAAAACTGTTTTTCGCCAAGCCGACTGCTCGCCCAATGCTAGTAGTTTATCCAACTCCTTCTCTGCCTCTATCTCAGAGGTCTTGAACTTGATAACCCATCCATCCCTCGAGGACTCATGTGGATGTTGATGCAAAAATCTTTGGATCTGGTCCTCGATGGTGATCGATTTTTGAAACAAAGGCCTGGGCCTCAATGTGGATGGACCTTCTTCTATGGCCTGGACATCTGGTAAGAAATTATTTTTTGAAAATACTTTTCTTCCTCTTTTGCCACTCTGATGACTTTTCTGAATTTTGGTCATCATTCTTTTTTTCTCTGTCTTTTTCTAATGAAAAGACAAATCACTCAAATAATAAAAAACAAGAAAATTGTAAAACAATCAAAACAAAATCAACAAGATGTTGGATCATTCCGTTGAACTAGCTGATCTGGTTGCCAAAATTTGTGTAGTCGGCTGCCATTCACCAGAGTGTCGAATCTTTTTCCATCCAAATGTTCTACAATGACTGCTCCATAGTTCAATATTTCTTTCACTCTATACGGTCCTTCACCTGTGAACTTTAATTTGCCTTCGTCTTATACATTAGTGCCAGATCTCCTTCCTTCAGATTTTTTTTGTGTAATCGGCGATCATAGTTCAATATTTCTTTCACTCTATACAGTCATTCACCTGTGAACTTTAATTTGCCTTCGTCTTATACGTTAGTGCTAGATCTCCTTCCTTCAGATCTTTTTTGTGTAATCGGCGATCATGCCATGCCTTGCGACGGGCGTTCTCTGCTGCTAATGCATGAACTGTCATCAATCTGGTCTTACAAAGTTTCTGTAAAGTCTCATGACGCATCTGGAAAGATTTTGTATCATCCAACCATTCCGTTGTTGCTATGCGTAGAGATGGTATCAAAAATTCAATTGGCATAACTGCATCTTGTCCATAAACAAGCTAAAATGGCATTTGATTTGTACTACCTTTGTAAGCGGTTCTGAATGGCCACAAAGCCGAATAAAGCTTATGTTCCCAATCAGAACGACTTGCTTCTATTGTTTTTGTCATAATGTTGTAGAGAATCTTGTTGGAAGATTCAGCTTGGCCATTACCCCTCGGATAATACAGAGTACTAAACCGATGAATAACAAAAAGTTTTTCCAACAGACACTTTATCGTTTCATTTAACCCGCGATCACTAACGATCTCGATAGGACATCCAAATCTAGTAATAATGTTTTCATAGAGAAACTTGGTCATTGATATTGCATTTGCAACTCCAACTGCTTTCGCTTCAACCCACTTGTTCATATAGTCAGTTGCAACAATGATATATTTGGCCTGAGATCCTCTTGTTGCAGGATGAATAGGACCAACATAGTCGAGGACCCATTTCTTGAATGGTGCTTGCGATAAAACTGGATGTAAAGGTTCATAATTCTGTCGAGTAGAACGACGTGCTTGTTGACAAACATCACATGACTGAATATAATTTTCTGTATCTTTGTGAAGTGTAGGCCACCAACAACCTGATTGTAAAAGTTTTTGAACAATGATATCTGTGGAAAAATGTCCTCTGCCCATGCCATCATGAAAAAACATGATAAATTCAGGTACTTCATGTGGCAAAACACATCTTCATAAAATATCATCCATTCCTCGACGATACAAATGTCCAGCAATCAATTGATAAGGTTGTGCCTTATGAATTAATTGTATTGTGTTGGACTTCTTCTGATTGTTCCTTCTCATAAGGGTTGACCTTTGATCTCCGTTTAGTTTTCTTGGCAAGAATCGATTGTGGAGGCGATGACCTTCTAGAAGATGTGCTCTTCTCTGAAGGTGATGACTTCCTTGATGGTGATTTCCTATGAGAGCTTTTACTTGAAGTATCATCTATGACCTTCTCTTTTTCTTTATCTAATATTCCATTTCAAGACCGTATTATAGTGTTGCTTAGCTTGTTTCTTTGTCATAGGTCCTGACATCTTGTCTTCCTTCAATATAACTGTTTTTGGCGGTTTTATTGTTGGTTCATTCGGAATATCTCGAACTCCATATCTTGTAGGATCCATGTGATTGAGAATTTGTTCATCCGTAAGTTATGCCTCTCCATCGTAAGTCAAAGCATGACTAACATGTATTAGATCATCTTCAATTGGATATGGGATTGGATCAGTTGATATCCAAGCTAGGTTCATTATATTTAATGAAAAAGTGATCGGCGTGTCCAAAGTTCAATCCAGTAAGAAAAATTTGCTCAATTTGGATTGATTATCTTGTTGGCACATGTAGCATGCTGTACAATCTACTATTACAAGAGCTTGATTCCAATTGATAGTGTCGGTTTGAGAGTCATAATGGACTCCCATAGTCTTCACTTGTCGATCACAGATATGATCCATTGTTGATGAATTATCATCCCTCTTTGGACTACTGGCTTGATAGTCCCAGTGATTGGATCTACTTTGATCGCACGCTTAGGATTGTCAAAAGTAATTTTGCCAGTGCTCCAGTTATGAATTACTTGCGCAACTCATATCTATGGACGTCCCAATAAAACTCGATATACATTTGGTGCGTCAGGTAAGTCCATTACTACAAAAGTAATGACAAACTATACTCCAGCTAGTTTGACAAGTATGTCTTCAACCATTCCTCTTGGATGGACTGTTGTTTGATCAGCTAGCTTAATGGCAAAAATGACAAGTTTCAACTTGGTAAGTCCCCATTTTGCACGTAGCTTGGTTGAAATCAAATTAACTCTTGAACCTTTATCAGTCACGGCTGCATCTTTACTAAACTGTCTATATTATATCTGCAGGGTGATATTTTTTAGCTCACTTTCCCATGCTGCTCCTACATTGAGTACTTCATTCGATTCTTCAAACCCAACATAGAAAAGTGGCTTCTGACAGAATGGTGGTTCCATCTGAGTCAATCTTTCTGTTAATACTTATTTTGCTTTCAACACCAGCTTAAGGTGTAATATCCATCTTACTAGACATCATATTCATGATCATTTCTGTTTGTGTTGCTTCAGGTTGTGTCATCTTGAAAGATTTTTCATGATGGTGCAATTGTATATTAACATATGTTCTTGGATCTACTTGTGGCATAGATAGAGAAGGGTCTTTGGTTGCTACTTTAGCGACTTCTAGCGCTTCTTCTTCTTGCAACTGTTTAATCCAGTGTCTCATATCCTAGAATCTCTTCTTTTCTGCTTTGAGATTCGGATACATGCCTGATGCGATAGGTATATCTATAGTTGGTGTAGACTCAACAAGTACTGAATCAACTAGAACTCCTTTCTGTTTCTGAGCTCTGGTAACAACCTTCAAAGGTACAATTGGTTCAGGTTGAACTATTGGCCTTTTCTTGATTGTAATCAAGAACACTGGAGCAGTAACGGGAGGTGGTTTGGGTCTTGCAGGACAATCTTTATAACAGTGTCCATAACCATAGTCTAATGGTATAATTTTTTTTTTGTTTGGAGACTCAACAACTCTGTGATTCTCTCCGCATGCAAAACAACCAAGTGTCGCTTTGGTCCATTGTCTAGCTGTTTGTTGTTGCGCAACAACATAGATAACATACTGGTCTGAAGGACCACTCTCGTGATCATGGCTATAGTTCCATTGCTCATTAGCACGATGAGGTTCTGGTTTCATTATTAACAGGAGGAGCACTCTGTTCCGTTGGAGCTGGCAGAGCTAGTCATTCTGAAAATCCAAGGCCAAAGTTAAAAGGCTTCTCGTCAGCCCCTTTTGAATAAGTAGGTTTTTGATACTGAAGCTTAGCATAACTTTGCTGGATAATCCTAGGATTAAATGAGCAAAAGGTTGTTTCATGACCCATAGAATTGCATAAATGACAAATAGGATTTGTCATTTGTTGTTTCAACGTTGGACATTCATTCATAGTATGATTGCCCGCACAAATTGAACACCAGACATTTTTTCGGCTAGGAAAAGTCTTAGCAAACTTTTCAGGTTCTTTGTTCGGCTTACCATGAAAATCTTCCAAGGATGTGATCTTTTCATCAAGTTGAGACTGCATCTTTTCTAATTGCATCTGATGATTTTGACCCAGTTTCTCGAACTCGTCGATCATCTTCTCTACAGTAGCATTGATATTTGTTGATGCAATGGTGGTGGATGTCTTGGTAGTTTGCCCTATTGTATAAGGCAACATTCCAACATTTGGTTCATCGTCAGAATCTTCATCCTCCTCATGAATTGCATCAGCCATAGCGCTTTGTATCGTAGCGTATTCAAGATGGCGTTTTAGCTCACATCTAATCCGTTTGGGTAGACATGCTAAAAACCACATAATCAAAGCATCTTCATTGATTAGATCGGAATCACACTTAGATCTGAGGTGTTTAATCCATTCATTATAATCTCTTATTGTCTCTCTCTTTCTATTTTAATTTTACTCAAGAAAATAAAGGGATCTTCCATAGATTTTTTGGGCTTAAATCCCGTAATGAGAGCGGCTTTAACCACTTCCCAATCTTGTCGTTCTGCTTCTTCTTGGTTATAAAACCAATCTTGAGAAGCTCCAGTTAAGACCATAGAGAATAAATGAAGTTTATCTTGTAGGAAAACTTCGCCATAAACCCTACATGATTCAGAAAAGATCTGGAGTCATATGGTGGGATCAGATAACCCATTGTATTTTTTTATATCTAGACAAGGAGACCTTCTAGCAATAATCAGTGGTGGGTTCATTGGTCCTCCTTCAGCCATAATTTATAATTAAGTCAATCAGACAATGAGATTGGATCTAGATTTTTCAAACAAAATCCTATCTCAAACCACATCAGATCAGCTCTATAGAAACTTTATCACTTGGAAATATCAAATTTTGATTTTCAGAAAATAGATCTTGATCAAGTGATTGATACCAAAAATAAAGTTTTTTTTTTCGGATTTTCTATCGGAATATATCAGAATAGCTCAAAAATTTGACAGTGGCTAGATCTGGTAAATCAAAACCTAAAAGTAGTATTGGCGAAGGTTTCCTAGGCGAAGGTAGACTCGACAAAGGTTCTTCACTACTATTTTTGATAAAAAAATCACTGATCCGGCTATTTACTGACAAATATGATAAAACTAACCTTCGCCGACTTTATAGTGGAAAAATCCGACTCAGATAAATATGTGGTAGAATTGGCAAAAATTCTTTGTGACAGACATTGGAGTTTTGTAGCTTGGCGAGAGTAAAATTTGACTTTTTGGAATAATGCTTGGTTCTAGTTGATATTATCATTTTGAGAATCATAATGAATTTCCAGTAGTGGGTTTATTTCTTAGCCTATCCTCAATCCAAGATTCAAGCAATTAAGCATCCAAGAGATGAAGTTAGTTGTCACGTGTAGATTCGATCCCATGAGAGCAGTAACATATCTCTGAACTTAGCATCCATGGAAGATCCACATCTAACTCTAACATCCATTAACCCTAAGCATTATCACTACATCCATTAACTCTACGATCTACAATGAGATAGATACTTGGTTCTTTCTCTCTCCCTCTCCTTTTCTCTCTCACAAAAAGCATAAGAAATAACAATTCCAATAACATTCAGATCCAACAAATAGCAAAATACAACAAAAGCATGAGAGAAGGAAGAAAAGAGTTAGAGAGCAAGTCCATTCCATGAGAGAACCAATATGCTTGTATTGAAATGAAGATCTGACCATGAGGAGCAACTCGAGTTTGCCCCTATTTATAGTAGAGAGGAGGGCCTTGGCCTCAAGATCCTATTGGTCCATTTCTACCTCCCTAACTATTCAAACTTAAAAAAGAGTGGGAACCCATTCAATAATTGGAGGGAACCAATTTGAATTTGAACCAATCACACAAGATAATCAATCAGAGTTAAGTGAGATTTCTATATTAGATCAAACTTTGGATACACCAATCACGTTTCCACTGAATGTGCTGAATGTAGCCTAGATATCAACGGTCCAAAGCAGTTATATTGAAGGAAGATAGGATCACATGATCAATGAAAAAGAAGTAAGCTAAGCAACATTATAATACAGTCCTGAAATGGGAAAATTCCCCTCGAAAGATTGATTTAGAGAGTGTGCCACCCTTACTGGATAAAGGAAAAGGAAAAGTCGAGGATGATTCTACAAGTCATAATTCTAGTAAGACATCATCGTCTAGGAAGTCTTCACCTTTGAAGATAAGTTTATCATCTCCAAAGTCATCACCTCCACGATCAATTCCTGCTAAGAAGGCTAAGCGAAGATCCAAGACAAGTCCTTTCAAAAAAGAACAAGCAGATGTAGTCCAACATGATATGCCCGAACATTTTAAACGTTATACATTGGATGATGTGGTTATCATGTTACCTAAAGCGCATCATGAACTTGAAAAACACGTGCCAGAATCGAAAGAGATTTAAGATAGCCCAGCTAGGATGCAACCAATGAATCTTGCTGAACCAAGAGAACCGGAAAAGATTGTACAAGTTGGATCACAACTTAATCCTGAACAGTATCAAGCACTATGCATGTTACTTATTAAGTATCAGGACTGCTTTGCATGGACTTATCAAGATCTGAAGGGTATTCCGACATCAGTGATTGAATATACCATACCTTTAGTACCTGATGCAGTTCCAAAGGTTACAAAGTTCTATCGTTGTAATCCTAATGTTGTGGATCTGATAAAGAAAGAACTTCAGAGATTGCTTGACACCAATTTCATTTATGAGATCGAGCATACTGAGTGGATCTCACCGATCATCATTGTTCCTAAGAAGAATGAGAAATTGACAATCTGTGTTAATCTCAAAGCGTTGAACAAAGTGACGTGGAAGGATCACTTTCCGTTACCTTTTATCGAAGGTATTTTGAATCGCCTTGCTGGAGCGGAAGCTTATAGTTTCTTGGATGGATTTAGTGGCTACAACCAGGTTTAGATTGCACCTGCCGATCGCCACAAAACAACCTTTACAACAGAATGGGCACCTATGCTTGCAAATTAATGTCGTTTGGACTCTGTAATGCACCAAGTTCATTCCAAAGAGTAATGCAATCTGCTTTTAAAGATTATCTGCAGAAATTCCTTGAAATTTATTTGGATGACCTGGGAGTCCATAGTACAGATACAGACCACCTAGATCAATTGGAGAAAGTATTTGAAAGACGTCGCAAATATCAGATTTCTCTAAATCCAGAAAAATGTCAGGTATGGGTTTTCCACAGAGTTGTGCTTGGCAATGTGATATCGAGACATAGTATTGCCACAGATTATTCTAAGATCAAGGTTATCGTGGAATTGCCACTGCCAACAACAATTCGTGGAGTTTATGTGTTTATTGGTCATGCGAACTACTATCAAATTTTTTATTATCTTCTTTGCGGATTTAGCACGACCTATATACAAACTAACTATTGTTTCTATTTGGACAATAGAGGCGTTAGAAGCCTTTGAAAAGTTAAAAAAAGCATTAAGTTCAGCACCAATACTGCGTTCTCCAGATTGGACGATAGAATTCCATGTTCATACAGATGCCTCAAAATATGCCATTGGATCAGTTTTGACGCAGCCGGGGGATTATAAGAAGGATTATCCTATATGATTTGCAAGCAGATAACTTACAAATCCGGAGAAGAATTATTCAACAACAGAACGTGAAGCGTTAGCCATGATTTTTTCTGTGTGTGTTAAAAAATGTTGTCACTACCTCATGGAAACACACTTTGCATTTTATACGGATCACAAGCCGTTACTTTACTTGGTAAACAAGACGTGCAATACTGGACGTATTGCAAGATGGTTATTGTTATTGACTGAGTTTGACTTTTGAATTGTGGTTCGAAAGCGGAAGCAACACTATCTAGCCGATCACGTTTCACGAATCGAATCTGCACAAGTTAATACTGAAGTGGATGACGAACTACCAGATGCTGCATTGTTCTATGTTGAAGTAGTACCGGAGTGGGCAGCAGATATTGTTGAGTATCTGATGCTAGGACAACCGAATAACTCCTTGACAAAAGTATAGAAGCGACAATTGATTCATAAGGCTCAAGCTTATCAATTAATTGCAGGACAATTGTATCGTCATGGATCAGACAATATTCTACGAAGATGTGTTTTACCACATGAAGTACCAGATTTAATCATGTTTTTACATGATGGCATGGGCGGAGGACAATTTTCTACAGATATTATTGTTCATAAACTTTTGCAATCAGGTTGTTGGTGGCCTACGCTTCATAAGGACACAAAATTTTTTATTTAGACATGTGATGTTTGCCAGCGAGCACGACGGCCTACTCGACAGAATTATGAACCCTTGCATCCGATTTTATCGCAAGCACCGTTTGAAAAATGGGGACTGGATTATCTTGGTCCTATTCATCCTGCCGTGCAAGGATCTTAGGCCCGATACATTATCGTAGCAACTGATTATATGACCAAGTGGGTTGAAGCCAAAGCTGTCAAGGTTGCTGATGCAAAATCTACGGCCAAGTCTCTATATGAAAATATTATAATCAAATTTGGATGTTCGATCAAGATTGTCAATGACCGGGGTACACACTTTGTTAATCAAACAATAAAGTATTCACTGGAAGATTTTTTTGTTATACACAAATTTAGTACTCCCTACTATCCTAGAGAGAATGGCCAAGCTGAATCTTCCAATAAGATTCTCTGCACCATTATGACAAAGACAGTTGAAGCGAGTCGGTCTGATTGGGAACATAAATTGTATGCAGCATTATGGGCATTCAGGACCGCTTACAAAAATAGTACAAATCCAACACCTTTTCAACTGGTCTATGGTCAAGATGATGTCATGCCGATTGACTTTTTAATCTCATCTTTACGCATAGCAGCAATGGAACAATTAAATGATGATAAGTCTTTACAATTCCGTCATGAAGTGTTGCACAAATTATGTGAAACCTGATTGATGGCAGTTCATGCGTTAGCAGCAGAGAAAGCCCACCGCAAGGCATGGCACCATCGTCAATTGCAAGTCGCAAGCTGACATCACCACAAGCCCTCACCAATTGCGGGTCGACTCTTATTATGTGCCAATGCCGCGAAGGAATAAATGAAAAGATTTGGGATTGGCTATGGACAAAATCACCATCCATACGCCTAATTGGCCAATCATCCATCAGCCCTATAGCTGGACCATCTCAGTGGACTTCCACCGAGCCTTACAAGCCTATCAAAGAGAGTATGTCCACTCTCCAGATCCAATGGTTCGACAATCGGTAATGTTTTCTAAAGATCTAACTCTGTTGACGTCAGTTGCAACCAAATGGAATGATTGCCTCCCTCCTCTGGCATTCGATCCAAATAAGCTGATGGCCTCAGAGCAAATCAAAGATCAGTTGCCGATTGCTCGTTTATACTTTCGTGCAGCAATGATGGGAGGCTCCTAGGAATCACGCTTCGATTCATGGACAACCTCAAAGTGGATTGTCGGAGCCCACCGTTTCCCAATAACTGCATATTGCAGGTGTCGTGGGACCGCCACCAGTTTTGGTGGGGGATACTGTTGGAGGGTTTGCGGATCCCAAGGCAACCCTAACCCTAGTTAATAAGTGAGAGGGATTTGGCACCCTACATGTGTAAGTCCAACCCGATGATCACATAGAGATTTGATTAATTAGAAAGTCAATAAAAGGACTTTAGGCCTTTTTGAGGGACTTTTAATGTCGCAGGGCCTAAATGTCAAGTTAGTGAATGAAGCTGGGTTTTCCTCCAATTCTGGATGGTTCCCACACTTTTTTAAATTTGAATAATTAGGGAGGCAGAAATGGACCAATAGGATTCAGAGGCCAGGGTCCTCGTCTCTATTATAAAAAGAGACCAACTCGAGTTTCTACACATGTTCATTTCCTCATTTCAATGAAGCCGATTGGTTATCTTCAAGAATGGATTGATGAATGTCCTTGCTCTCTATCACTTTTCCTCCATCTCTCATGCTTTCTTTGGATTTTGCTAATTGTTGGATCTGAATGTTATTGGGATTGTATGTTGTTATACTTTTTATGAGAGATAAAGAGTAAGCTATCTTGTTGTGGATGCGTAGTGTTAATGGATGTAGTGTTAATGGATCGTAGGGTTAATGGATGTTAGATGTGAATCCTCCATCCATGTTGAAATCTGAACTATACTATCGCTCTCATGGGAACGAACCTACGCGTGACAACTAACTTCGTCTCTTTGTTGCTAGATTGACTAGATCTTGGATTCAGGTTAGGCAAGGAAAGAAACCCACTACACTCTTCTGCACCTGTAACAACATCATACTATTCTTTAGCCATTAGTACAGTTTTCATCTTAAATTTCCACAGATGGTAATTGGCTCCATCAAGCTTGTTCATAATGGGATTGGCTTTCCCTTGGGAATCCATGTGGAAGATTAGTCTAAGTGATAGGAAAAACTATCATTGACTTAAGTATGAAAATTTGGTATAGAATTACAGAACAAGAAGACAATTACTCTATCGACTAGTAGAGTTTTGTACTGTGGAAGCTTATCAGGCTACGAAAATGTGCTCTCATACCATGTTGGAAGGAGGGTGTGTGTGAGTGTGAGAAACTAAAATAGCTCGAAAAGAAAACGAACACGAAAAGAGACGAACTCGAAACTAGAACTCAAACGAACTCGAACATAATGTGTTCGTGCGCAGCGGAATGAGCTATATTACTCCTTCCCTAAGGTTGACTACGCCTATCAGAAATGAACAGAAAAATCACGGTCGATCTAATTACGTAGCCAAACTTTAATCAATAAAATATCAGAAGAATAGTTTGCCGCGAATAGGTAGACTAATTATTAGTCGCAAATGATTTGCGAAGAGCTAGACTGAGCTCAACTGATAATCAGTCACGAAAGACACGGCTCAATATTAGTCGTGAATAGCTAGACTTATAATAACTCGTTAAGAATAGTTTACCAGATTGAGCAATAAGAGAGTCAGACAGAATGTATAAAAGCATAGCAATATTGACACAAATCTAAACGCAAAATAATCAGAGCTATTATCAGATTAAGTATAGCAAAATATACAAGTCAATAATGTTTTTGAGCCCAAGACAATAGTGGACGAAACCGCATGCTCTACAAAGCTAATCAAATGTGAAAGAAATGAACTTGTTACTGAAAATACAAAAGAATCAATGCGCGAAGGCATCTACTTCGTCTATCTCTGATAAGCTTCTAATACAATTATTTTCATACTCGATTTTTCACACGCGCTGGATACGCAGAGGTATGTAACTCGAGGTACCATCTGATGGTCGGGTTTGCCCATCCTTATTGCTTGCTCCATCATCTCCATCATCGTCCCATGGTTTCTTTATAAGAGCGCCTGCTTGGGCCTTGCACGCCTTGTCCCACAATTGGTTCACCATGTCCAAGACTTGTTGTAGGGCCTTTGTTGTATCTTCTAGCTGCTTTTGGGACTCAAGGATGATCTTTTCCTACTTGGCCAGAATATTTTTGAAATTTATTTTCTCGGCTTCCCGTTCCTGTATTAGCCGCGCATACTTCTCCATCCGGATGGCTGTGGCCTGTGGACCTGAAACTATATGTCCTCAGGCTTAATTAGAGAGGCACCAACCATCATTGCACTCGACGACCCGTCTCATACTTGGTCAATCTGGACCACCTGGTGCTTCAGTTGTTGTTGGACCTCTTCCAAAGTGATCTTTTGTCTGGCCATCACGGATCTGATTTCTTCTGTCTCTTTTTTTTTTTCTTTGGCAAGCTTCTGTTATTGCGGAATTTCTCGGTACTAGTACTGGACCTTATTCTTGATCATTTGATGTTGGCTTATCAACCAATGCATGTGGTAGCTTGCTTCGGATAGGTCGATCATTGAGCGCTTGGCTGCCTAGGAGAGCTTCTCAGGGTTATTGATGGTTGGGCACTGATTAGGGGTGTGAGATGGTGAAGCTAATCCAAAAAATAGACGTTGTGGAGGGAATGAAGATGGAGGTGGAGAGAGTGGAGAAAGAATGTTAGTAGCAATGGTGGTTGTTGTGGTGTTGGTAGTGGTGGTTATTGGGAGGGTTAGTGACTGATCTTCTTTTTCTGGTTCGTCGTCACTTATCTCCATCAGGTCCGCAACATCAAAATATTGTGAAGTATCCAAGGTGTGGACTTGCTAGGTGTTTATTGTGGGCTTGCAACTGTTGGGCCGCTTTCTTGTCTTGGGGAATGGAACTCCCCAATCCCCCTCCCTCCACGAAAGTGTTGGTGGTGAAGTTGGCGACATTGGCATGGTTATTAGCATGGGTGGAGTGGTGACTTAGTCTGGTGGCACGACGTGGATTGTGCCTGTGTCTGCTGCTGCCGATGATGTAGCTGCTCCAACACCCCCGTCGATGGTGTGTAGGGTGAGGAGTATGTCGGAGAGGCCGCATTTGAGCTTCCATCATTTGAAGCTGAATCTTCTAATGATGTTCCATCAGGTGATTTTCTCCTGGCTTGAAGCTTCATGCGTATGCGTTGTTGTCTTGTGTTTGGCAACTGGGCCTTGGAGGTATCGGCCTGTTGAGTTGCCGATGATGCTACTTGTGGATCTAGTTGTGAGCTTGGTGGCTTGTGTACCAGCGGAAGAATACCGGTGCTCACCCTTTTGGGTGGAAGATCTGATGGTGAAGTAGCCCGGGAGCATGGACGCTGGGATTGTTTGAACCCTATTGGAATGTCCCATGCTTTGTCCGCAAGTTGTAGGTGTTGTTGGAGTCTTGGCCCATTTTGTACTTGCTGGAGTGTGATATCAGTCATGAGATACCCCAGACAGTTATTGGGTGCTTGTTCTTAACACACTCATGAAGGCAGTTCGAAGGAAACTGTGCCCAATCATAAAAGTTTTGGGCATGCAATCGTGAATCTGCCATCATGTGGAATAGGGACATGGGTACCCTCGGCACCTTGGTTCTTGGTCGTTGTGTGTAGCCAACTTTCTATTTAGAGACTTGATTCTGAGTACATAATCTTGTGTACTCTCCTCACTTCTCCTCATGCAATGGAATGGCTTTGGTGGAGATGGAATGGAATGGCTCGGGTGAGAAGGCAGGTGAAAGCATCGGTTGAGAAGGGATTGGAAGATGTGTGTGGAGCGAGGTATGTTGCGGAAGGAAAGGGTTGTGAAGGATTGAGGTTGGGTAAAGAGAAATGGAAGGTACTCGGTGGTTGGGGAGTGTAAACGATGACAAAAGCACTGAACAAGCGCTAGGATCGAGCATAGGAGCAGGAAGATCGCCAACAAATTGTCGCGAGAAACACCAGGATTTGCACTTCGCTGAGGTGCGGATGGCGTCATTGTGATGGCATTTGTGGATGCTATCGTCTGGTTTCAGATGAGATGTGACGTGCTGGTTCGTTGAGTTTTGAAATTGGAACCTCCGGTCGAGATTGGAGTGGGTTATTTGGTTGAGATCTGATAGAGTACTCCGGTTGAGATCCAACAGAACGCTCCGGTTGAGTTTGAACAAGATGCTCTGGTCGAGATGGAACATGATGCTCCAATCGAGATTCAATAGGATGCTCCGGTCGAGATTCAATAGGAACGCTCCGGTCGAGATTTGATAGAAACGCTCCCGGTGGATATTTGACAAAAACACTCCGGTCGAGATTTCAACAGAATGCTTCGGTCGAGTTCTAATAGGACACTTTGGTCGAGATTCAACAGAACGCTCCGGTTGAGATTTCACTAAAACGTTCCAGTTGAGATTTGACAGACAGTCCGGTTGAGATATGAGAGACAACTCTGGTCATGATCTAATAGACAGCTCCAATTGAGATATGATAGAACAGTCCGATTGAGATCTGAGAGACAGCTCCAGTTGAGATCTGAGAGGAAGCTCCGGTCGAGATCTGACAGGAACCCTATATGGAGGAATGGAGCTATGTGATGCAAGTGAAGAGCTTCAGGGGAAAAATATGTTGGTGGCTCAAAGTAGAAGTTCTTATGGGAAAGAAGTATCTCAATGAATGATTGTATGCTTAATTGGGAATATTAAGATATCAGACAGATAGAAATGAGATGGGCCTAAAGTGTGATAAATCTGCTTCATATGGGGTAGTCTATCATTTGTTGACCTAGAACATTCATGACAAATGGGTATTTATAAAAAAAAAAAATGCATAGAAAGTAAATAAGTACAGGTATGAATTATAAACAAGAAAAGAGTTCAAAAATAGACATGCAAAAAGAGAATAACAAGCAAGGAAATAAGAAAATAAAAAATAAAAAAGATAGAATATATACTAGGAAAAAAGTGTTAAATTGGGTCAACAAAAAATCACTTCTTGTAATCTCGTCGTAGACGACCACCGTTGACGACAGTGTCTAGGAGTATTCCATCAAGTGTTTGTAGCTAGACTGCACCATTAGGAAGGATTTTATTGATAATATATGGTCCCTCACTTCGGAATTTCAATTTGCCGAGGTGCTTTTTTGATGTATAAAGAAGCACTTGGTCACCTAAGTGTAAATCATTATTTCACAAGTGACGATCATGCTAGGCCTTTTGATGTCTTTTGTTAACTAGTTGTGTGTGGTAAGATATGAGTCTTGTCTCGCATAACTGGGCTAACGTAAATAGTCTGGTTTTGACTTGTTGTTCAATTAGAGCTTTCTCATCCTTTGAAATTATATGTCCGAGTACTACCCCATGGGTGACCCAGATTTGACACTTATCAGGGTTTAGTGAAATTTCAAATCTATGACAACGAATGAAGATTTTCTCCAGTGCGTCAAGGTGCGTAGCGGTTGAGGAATGTACACCCAGATCGTCGAGATAAATCTCAACAATATGATGTAACAGGTCTTGGAAGGCCAGTTGCATGACCTTTTGAAACGTTGAAGGGGCGATGCATAAGCCAAAAGGCATGACATTATATGCATAAACCCCCTTCTCTGTGGCAAAGGATGTTTTATGTTTATCTTTAGGGGCTATTTGAACAAGGAGATAACTACTGAATCCTTCCAAGAAGCTGAAAGCTTCAGCTCCTGCCATTTCCTCTAAGATTTGGGTTGTTAAAGACAAGGAAAAATGGTCTTTCTTTGTAACCGCATTAAGGTTCTTGAGATCGACACATATACAAAGTTTGCCATTTTTCTTGGGTACAACCACAATGGGTGATATCCAAGCAGTATGTTGGACTTCATAAATAAAGCCAACATCCAGCAATTTCTTAATATCTTCATCGATTCTCTCGCGATAGACAAGGTTATTTCTATAAGGTTTAGTCCTAATAGGCTTAGCGTTGTCTTCTATAGGAATCGTTTGAACCACTACTTCAGACGGAATTCCTTTCATTTCTGTATAGTTCCATGCAAATACATCTCCTCATCAGGATCTTTAAGTTTAATGGCATCGTTTTAGCTGGTCCCTCAAAGGAGTTGGAACTTGGTATAGGTTCCCGGTGTGGCTGTGGTAACTGGATAACAACGTCATCCAGTGTGAAATTTTTAAATTTTTGTGGGAGATCAAAAGGTGGTTCCACAAAGTAATTTGGAACTTTGAAAATCATATGTGTTGAGTCAGTACCGGATGTGGAAGCTTGGTCTGATGGTTTGGTTTCTGTCTCTTTAGACAAGGGCTGAACCTCCTCTTAAGCTTCTCACGCATATGTTTTTGATGCTCGGTTAATTTTGTATCAATAATTTTAATTTTTTGTAACCGAGGTTTTTGTGGTTTTTGAGTGGACGGTGTTGTGGCCTCAATTATCATGTCATCATCGATTGTATCCCAGACTTCGTCTGGATACACATCCCATGTGTATACTTTTGGCCTTGCCCCGCATCCATGCTTGTTCCTTTGTCGTGCGAGAGGGTTTCTTGGAATGAGCATATGTCTGTGTGTTGGGTGCTTTGGATGTTAGTTGGACATGAGCCAACGCCCCTGGTGACTTAATCTCCCGAGGCATTGATTTTGGCGGATAATGTTGGGCATCTAGATAAAGGATTACATGTTAATCCGTCATTTCAACATCATCCATGGAAAGAATACCTTCTTCCGAAACATGCACAACAACACTCGCCGCGATTTGCGACGTGAAGTATGAGTTTAATTTTTTTTTCTAATTCGTCGCGGACGTCAGAAAAACATGTCGCTATAAGGTCGTCGGAATCTGACGACTTTAAAAAACATCGCATTACGATGGGCACAACGTGCCGGACTCTGAAATGTGTTTTCCCGATCACGCAAACCCGATCTGATATGGATGTCGCAATGCGATGTATGACGTGGACGTCGCAATGCGACGTCCGACATGTACATCGCATTGCGATGTCCAAAGACGTCGCAAACCTCTGACGTGGATGTCGCAAACGCTGTGACGTGGATGTCGCATTGCGACGTTTCCGAATTCAGTCGGATTCCAAGATTTCACCGACGGATGTCCGACGTCCATCCGACGTATGCTTGGACGTTGGATTCCGACGTCTTATAAAGTTGTCAGATTCCGACGTCTGTTAACAGAATGATCAAAAAATATGTCCGACGTGTGTCTGACGTCTATCTGACGCGTTAGGACGTCGGATTCCGACGTCCCAAATTAGGTTAAAAAAACAAAAAATACGTAAAAAAACAGCGCTCGCATTTTTATCGGGCTGTTCTTGGAGTTTAGTTCTTGGAGAAGCGATGTTCGTGAATTGTTTTTAAAACAATATTTTTGAGTTGCATTCAACATTTGGATCAAACAACAAACTAAACATAAGGTACTTTTCATTCTTAAACTACTTTTCATTTTATATTTTATTGCATTACTTCATGTTCATTATGAATGACAATACTTTATTGCATTGCTTTGTGCACATCATAAATTTCATTTAGATTTTAAGATATAATACTGATTGTTGTTTTGAAATTCGACATTTCTTAGTTGATTATTACGTCAATCCACATCCCTAAATTCGACATTGCAGTTTTTGAAAAAAAAAACATTGCACATATAAAAGCAATGGCAATATAGCACGATCATTTGCAATAATAATATTTTTCATAATATGAATTAATGCATTACAAAATTGGTGCTTTAATGTCGCACGAGTCTTTCTAGAACTAACATCAACTAAAATTTAAAAATCTAATCTACTCGTCGTCGTCGTGACGTCCAGTATGCATGAACGCAAGCAAACAAACTACATTAATATTTAATGCTTGATCGTATTAAATTAGATAAAATTGACGTCGAAATACAAACCACATTAATATAAATACAAAAACTAGTACTTACATTTGGAGGATGACCCTCGCTCTTTTGTTTGTCAACTAATGTGTCATACGATTCCCTGAAGGCAAATTCGTACTCCTCCTTAGTTGGCCGACGTCCATAGTCCGCCAACTATCCATGCATTTAATTGAAGTTGAAATTAATTTAGGGCTACGTTGAAGTAGCTAGTCATAATGCATGTTAAATAAAAGCATATAAAATCAAAGATAAACTATAAGAGTAGTGTAAGTTTACTTACCATGCTTGCTTGCAATCCCGTCTTTCCGCTCGAGTCCAACATAGGATTGCCTATCCCATGCATCATAGCGGCCGCAACATCTTTTTGAATCTTGTATTTATCTGGTGTTTGTTCATCCACTTTTACACAATTCCAATCATTTCTTGAACATCAGGAAGGTTTGGATTGCCCGTCTCTATAAGCTCGTCGTGCCATATCACGACGATGCCTAATCCATAAGCTCATATGCTTATGAATTTCCTTTTCCTCGAATTCCTCTTCTTGTTGGAATTCGTCACGAAGGGTATCAATAACCTGTCGTTTATCGGCGGCAGATTGTTCGGACCATTTACTAAATAATCTGTCGTCAAAATACCGTTGGCATAAAGAATAGAGTTGGTCCAAAACCACCCTTCCTTTTCTATTGGCAATTATATTGCCTTGAGGATCCACGTCATAATAAGGATTTGTGGATGACTCTTTGGTGGGGGCGGAAGCCGCGGCCTCTTGCGAGGGACCACCCTCATTTTGGCTAAGCATATTTTGCAGTTGTGTTCTTTGCTCGGGAGTTAATGATTCATATAAATTTTTTACAAAGTCTCCCGAGCTTTCACCACTGCCTGATCCCGACATGATTACTACATTCATAAACATACAATACATTACAATAAACCCTAATATATTGAAATGAAGTAGAAAAGAAAATCGATTATAGAACTTTAATGCATATTGGAGTGAGACTTTCATACCTGTGTTAACAAAAGAAGAGAGATATGCGTGTAGAGCTCGAACCTGCACCAAGATTGGCATAAGAATCATGTAAGCGACAATGTATAAGAATAAGTATATCTAAAAATTAAAACATTAGAAGCATACAATAATTTTATGTTATTTGTGTTTTGTACTTGTGCATATATGCAGTTTATCACAACGAGATGAATTACATTCAGCTCAGTCTAGCAATGAAGACAGTACTCAAGTTAACAGGGTAAGTAATAAACATGCATGTGTTCTTGTTCATAAAAACTTTGTTATTATAAGTTTAAATATTGTGCTAAAGTGACATGTACTTGATTTTTGTTTCTCGTAGAAAAATTATTTTCAAAATAAAATATAGTGCACATGCCTCAAGTGTGATGGACAAAAGATGCGTGAAAGACGCATTGTTGAAATCATTTGTGGAAGTTTGGACAAAAAGAAGAAGGTCAACCATCGAATTTGGAAGACGTTGAGGTTTGTTAATTTTATATGATTGTTTTTTATTATAATCTTCGTCAATCTATATTTGTAACTTATGAAATTTGTTTCACGTGTGTAGCCAATACATCGAATGCCATTTCACGGAGTTGATCCATCTGTGTTTAGTTACAATCAACGTCAAGTTTGGATAGACATGAGAAAACAAAGAATGAAACAAATTGAAGTGGCAAACACAATTGGAAAAGAGAATAATCAACTTGATTCTAATCATTATGATGATGAGGTGCAACACGATGAAGCAATGCACAATATGTTTGAATCCTACTTTGAAACAAATGAGAATGATGATATACATGCATCTTCTAATGAAAACGGAGATTACGAACAATTTGAGATGGATGAAGACGAGATTTTATTGCGCAAGGAGGTAGACACTCCTCTATATCCTGGAGCATCCATTTCGAGACTAGCTACGTCAATTCTTATTCTAAACCTTCAAGCAACATACAAATGGAGTGATCGTAGCGTGACATCTTTATTCGGGTACTTAGCTTATAACACAACTATTATACTTTATAGCATATTTACATTAAGTTGATTTTTTTTTCTTTCCTAACAACTCACGTTGCTCTTTATTTAGGTTGTTGCATCGAATACTTCCGAAAGAAAATGTGATACCTAAAACACAAAAAGAAGCACGAAAGATGATGACCGTGCTTGGAATGGATTACGACACAATACATGCATGTCCAGAAGACCATGTTCTATATAGAGGTGAGCATTTAGAAAAGCTTCAATGTTCAGTGTGTAACGTTTCACGTTTTCGAGATGACGTACAAGGGGATAAAGTGCCACGAAAAGTGTTACGACATTTTCTAATTATCCCACGATTGTAACGTTTATTTCGATGTAAATCTTTGGCACAACTAGTGGATTGGCATGTCAAAAATCGATCTACGGATGATGTGATGCGAGTACCAAGTGATTCACTTGCATGGAAACATATCGAAGACCAATGGCCCGAGTTTAAAAACGAACCTTGTAATTTGAGATTTGGCCTTGCTATGGATGGCATAAATCCTTTTAGCATTCAAGCGTCAACTTGGTCCACACGGCCAGTTGTGCTCGTTAATTACAACATACCTCCATGGTTGAGTATTAAAACGGGACACTTGTTATTGCCTTTATTGATTCCAAGAAAGTACAAGGCCAAGAACATGGATGTGTATCTTGCACCTTTGATCGATGAATTGTGCATTCTTTGGATTGATATTCACGCTTATGACATCTCGAGACCTTTACAACAACAAAACTTCGTTGTTTGTGGAATTCTAATGTGGACAATGCATGACTACCCCGGTTTAAGCGAATGTTCAGGTATCTATATAATGAATCTAATCCATTTTAGGGTTTAACGTTTGAGTATATCTAACTAAGCTTATGTTTAATTTGGTTTATGAACTATGCAGGTTTAACCACATCGGGTTACAACGCATGTTATATTTGTGGACCACTTTTGAGGGTCAACATAGCACAAATATGTTAAAAAAAGTGGTGTACGAAAATCATCGCAAATACTTGCCGCCTGATCATCCTTTTCGAAGGTTGAATAGGCGATTTTTTGGAGGGTGAGGAGATAATCCTCTAACTACACCACCACTCCCACGCATGGGAGTAGCGGAATGGCATGGTGAATGGCTTAAACATTATGATGTTAGTTCTTCATGGAATGAATCCATTGATGGTATGAAACAGTTGTCTATTTTTCATAAATTACCCTATTGGAGGAATTTATTGATAAACCATCTATTGGATCCTATGCACATATTCAAAAACGTCGCTGATATATTGGCATAAAAGACAACTCCACAGCTCGTAAAGATCTACAAGCGACCGATGTGAAAAGACCCTATTGGATTCAATACACCGAAGGTGGAGATGAGATTCTACCTAGTGTGCCGTGGATTCTTAAAAAAGAGCAACTCTCATATATTAAACATGTCATAAAACAAATGAGAACTCCAACAGGCTACGCACATTCTCTATGCAAGTCATTTACCAAAGATGGTAAATTAAGTGGATTGAAATCACATGATTGGCATAAGATGTTGCAATTCATACTGCCACTTTCTATTCGAGGTCTCTTCAACGATGACGGACAAAATACGCTTTACGATTTGTCATCGATGATTAGGTTTGTATATTTTTTTAAGCACTTGTATAAATATGTGATATTTTAATTTTTTTATGTGTTAAACAACCTAATGTACTATCAATCTTGCAGATGGATTTTCTCAAAAGAAATAAAAAATAGTGAATTGGATTCCATGAAAATCCAAATAATTGAAATGGTATGTTTGTTGGAAAGAAATTTTCTAACTTCCTTTTTGGATATACAAGTTCATCTTCTAGTGCATTTGGTCGAAGAAGTATCAATTGCAGAACCTGTGCACACGAGATGGATGTTCTACTGAGCGCTTTATGAAAGTTTTGAAGGGCTTTGTGAGACAAAAGGCAAGGCCAGAAGGTAGCATTGCAAAAAGTTGGCTTGTACAGGAATCTTTGTTTTATATCACCAAAATAATCTCACAATTGCATCCTGCAAGTCCAAAAATGTGGTGTGAAGAAGAAGATAAACATGTTAAAGGTGAAGTACCACAAGGAAATGGTGTGCAAAAAAGACTTTCACCTCAATTAAAAGAGAAAATTGACACATTCATATTATATAATTGTGGACAAATGGAAAAGTGGATTTCAAGGTATGAAGAAGCCAAAAAGAAAAGAAACATAACATTGAAACAAAGAAGAAATATCAATCGAAGAAGAAGAAGGGCGTTGGAGAACGATGAACCTTTGGAGCCTTTACCTTCAAAATGCTCTCATGAATGGGTTTTTGATATGATGCTAAAAGCATCCGAAAACGGAGAAGAAGTGACCAAATTAGAATGAGAATTTGTTCAAGGTTAGTGTAATATTGTTTATGTAAAGTTTTGATTTTGTACTACTCAATATATGAATAGTATTTCTAATTACACACATTTTTTTTTTTTTTGTGTTTTAGTATACATCATACACTGCCATGTGGGCATATGGACACCATTACCGTGTTGAGAGAGTTGACAACAAGCGACGTACATATGATTGTGGTATAATGGCCAACTTTCAACAAGAGAGTCGTTCTAGTGCGAGGGGCCCTAATGTCATTTCGGCTGACCTAGACTATGTCGGCACATTGCAACATATTTATGAAGTCGATTACGAGACTAACGACAAATACTTTATTTTTGACATAAAATGGTTTAAGGTCATCTATCGTGGAAGCAACGCCACGATTAGAAACAATGACTCAAAGTTTTCTCAAATCGACTCAACAAAATGTATATCGATGGACTCTCATGACACTTTAGTATTGCCACGACATTGCGAACAAGTGAGACTCTAAAATTTCAATGTCATTAATATTCGTAATCCAATTATTTATGTATCAATCTTATAATACTAACTTTGGCAGATTATATTCCATCCAGATCGAATAGATCCAAGATGGAGGTATGTGATCCAACTTAATGCAATAAAACGACACGTGTTTGAAGGAAAAGATATTGTTGAATTGGATACACACGACGAACCACCACCCAATTTTGGCGACGTTTTGGAAGAACCTGAACCGCTCATCCAAACTCGAAATGATGTCAAAATGATGAAAGAAAAAAGTACAAATGAAAATGATGAAATTCCTATGATCGTACAAGACCAAATTGGGGGTAATTTGAGGTCCCCACGTTTGGATGAGATAGAATTAGAAGAAGAGGAGATTGAATATGAGGGTAACTCACATCATGAAAGAAACATGATCGAAAATTTACGATTATACCTAGACCTAGATTCAGATGAGTGTCAAGACTTGTGTGATGACAAAAATGATGTAAATGATGAGAATGATCTATGATTATCTATCATTCTTTTATTTTTTTTATATTCATCGCAATATTTTTTATGTATATTTCTATAGATAGAGTTGAATGTGATAATTATAATACCTGAACCTTGCGGTTATGTCCTATTTTAGAATGTCATCACATATTCCCTCCCTGGGGCGTGTAGGTTTTTTCATGCAAGTTGGAAAGATTAGAACCTCGTCTTTAACGGGAGAAAAGTAAGGACTACACACCTTCCTAGGATTGGAAATTTTAATTATCTACATTTCACCTTTGCATATTAATTAATTGCTAGTGTATGCGATAAAATACGATATTGCTTTGAACAAAATGAAAATTATGAATTACATTTAATTTCTTACTATATTAGATAACATATTCTAATAATAAAACAAATTGAAACAACACAAACGCGCCGGTAAACTCACTCGAAGCTTCACTCAAAGCTTAAGTGCAAACGTGCAATTGCTCGCTCTTTAAACACTTGTTCTTTTTTTTAATGATATTTTTGTCACATGCACAAGCAATTAAAAAATAACACTATATTACACAATTGAACCATTATTATAAGCAAATTCAAACATACAATTATCATCAAACACTATCTAGTCATCTACTACTATAAATCTTAATCAAAACACACACACACACACACACACACTCTCTCTCTCTCTCTAAAAATCCAATATAAATTCTATCAAACACTATTTATTTATCTATCACTCTTAAATACCCTAAACTAATGCATAATACAAAACAAACACACACACACACACACACACACACACACACACACACACACACACACACACACACACACACACACACACACGCGCGCGCGCACTTTTTTTTTTTTTTTCTCTCTCTCTCTCTCTCTCAAATCTTAAATCTTAAATCAATGTAAAATGCTAAACATGTTCACAAACACTCTCTCTCTCTCTCTCTCTCACATCTATTATTCTTAGTCCAAAATAAATATAAATCTAACAATCTATTACTACCATAGACTATGTATTTATCTATAATCTTAAATTTCAAATCAACGCAAAATGTTAAACACACACACACACATCTTTCTCTCTCTCTCTCTCTCTCTCTCTCTCTCTCTCTCTCTCTCTCTCTCTCACACACACACACACACACACACACACACACACACACACACACACACACACACACACACACACACACACACACACACACACACACACACACACACACACACACACACAATAAATTTAACAATCTATTACTACCCAACACTATCTATATCTATTTGTCTATTAACTTAAATTATAGATCAATGCAAATTTCAAAACACATACACATCCTCTCAAACACACATACACTATCTTAAATAATTTTAACAATCTATTAATAACAATATTTATGATTTTATATCAAACACTATTTATTTATCTATCACTCTTAAATACCCTAAACTAATGCATAATACAAAACACACACACACACACATTTTCTCTCTCTCTCTCTCTCTCTCTCTCTCTATATATATATATATATATATATATATATATATATATATATATATATATATATATATATATATATATATATATATATATATATATCTCACATCTTAAATTTTAAATCAATGCAAAATGTTGAACAAACACACACACACACACACACACACACACACATACACTCTCTATTCATCTACTACCCTAAATCTTAATCAAGTCACACACACACTCTCTCTCTCTTTCTTCATTATCTTAAATTCAAAATGCAAGACACAATACGTACACACTTCTTCCTCTCTCTCTCTCTCTCTCTCTCTCTCTCTCTCTCTCTCTCTCTCTCTCTCTCTCTCTCTCTCTCTCTCTCTCTCTCTCTCTCTCTCTCTCTCTCTCTCAAATCTTAAACCTTAAATCAATGTAGAATGATTAACATGTTTACAAAAACACTCTCTCTCTCTCTCTCTCTCTCTCTCTCTCTCTCTCTCTCTCTCTCTCTCTCTCTCTCTCTCTCTCTCTCTCTCATCTATCATTCTTAGTCCTAAATAAATAAAAATCTAACAATCTATTAATTACTACCATATATTATGTATTTATCTATTAGCTTAAATTCTACATCAATGCAAAATGTTAAACATTATCTCAAATAATTCTAACAATCTATTATAAACACTATAAAAAATTAATCTATAATAAACACTGTCACAATCTATTATAGAAAACACACACACCCACACACACACACTCTCTCTCTCTCTCTCTCTCTCTCTCTCTCTCTCTCTCTCTCTCTCTCTCTCTCTCTTAAAACTTTATTTTAAAAAAAAAGACTCCAAAATCTTTCAATATCTTCAACCATACATGTACAATTCACCTCTTCTCTCTCTTTCTCTAGCAGCTGAAAACTAGGATGGATATAGCGTTGAAGCCCGATGAAAGATTTCATCGCACTATGGAATAACATAGTGAGTTGAGCTTGCAGGAGGTCAGAAAATACTTCAAGTCCTTGTAGGGATTGCTCTTTTTCAGGGAGCTGAGCGGATACCAGACTTTCCGTATGTTTTTCCTCGCGCAAATACTCATCTCTAAATTCATTGTACTGCCTTTGTTCCACGTTTGGATCCGGGTAGTCTTTGGGTAATGTGGAAGCTGTCAAGTGGCTTTGTTAGGGCAAATTTTGGCAAGGGATTGGTCCCACCAAAAAGTCCTAAAAAAGTCAAGGGGCACCACTACTGATGGTGGTTATGCCCTACGTGAGTAACAGAGGTCTTGCCACATCCAATCTTGGGGGCTTCCTTTGTTACCCCGTGCTCCCGATCCAATGAGAGTTTTCCAGGCTCTCAGAAGTATGACTGTAAGGAGGGGGTGCTAGTACTTTTGATGCAATGATTCACTAGCTTTTTAGGGTCACAATTCCATACAAACTTCTGATTTCTAAATCACGCTAACAGTATGTTTCACTTTCAAATGGCCTTTGGGAGATGGGACTTAGGGCATCCTCGGTGGTTCAGAGTATTGCCTTCATTTCCAAGGCATTGTCCCTATAATGAGGGTGTTAGCGGATCGTGGCCATGGTGATCGTGGACATCCTTAGTCCACTAAAATCCCATATCCTACGTGTTTTAGGAGCTACCCTTATATCTTAAGATACTATCCTTATGTCTTTAGGATACCATCCTTTGAGTCCTAAGAACTTGTCCTTAACTCCTTAGGGATTGGTCCTTTAAGATTAGGATACTACCTTTATGTTTTAGGACTATGCATGTAGGCCACAACATGTAAGTATGTGTCTTTGAGATCGTGGGACCCTCAATGGGTGTGGCTAGGCTCCTGGCAGATCATATGGGAGGTGTAAGAGGCTGACACTTGCAAACTTCATAGCAATGTCCATACTTTATTACCAATCATGGAGCATGCAGAAAAAGACCTTGCAATATCAATGCTCATCAAATGGATGTGAGGTATCCTCTTTTTAGTTATTTTTCCATGCTGTATAGAGTGCTCGTCGTGTGCAAGTTGTACGCACCGCTTTGTTTGATAAGAGGTGGTATTTTTGCCAATTGTCGGGTCTAGGCATTTCGATAGACAGTACCAACGGCGGGTGTGACTAGTGTGACGCTTTAACCAAGGTGGTGTTTTTCAACCGTGGATGGTGGACGACCTGCTCTGGTATTTCACAGAGGTCGGGTCCAGTTGACACTCTTCATAAATGACAAAAACGAAAAACGCTTCCAAACTTGACATTTTAGTATTGTTTAGTTCCATCCTAGCGAAGTATGAAGTGTATGTATAAAAATGTTTTTTTACTCGTTTATAGAATATAGTTCAATAATGACGTCAAGTTAATGCTAGTAAGGTGCTTGGCTTCAAGACTTCTCTTGGATTCGACTAGTGATTAGTAGGTCGAAAAAATAGTGGGAAGTAATTCGTTCTCTAAACAAGGCATACGAACTGCATTTTATCATACTATTGCTATAATTTAAAACCATCTCCCAACTTGAGGTCGTACAAAATGGTTCACTACCATAAAAGATTTAACTAACCAAGCCCTACCACCATTCGCTTGAAGGTAAGAGCAAAAACCTTCATAAAATTGAGATGAATATAAACGAGAAATCAAGTAAAGTATAATTTTACAACAAATCCACAAATAGCAATGAAAGTCGAATCATACCTCAGAATGCCGTTAGGTAGCCGTTATGTGTGGATACTCTAGTCATGAATGCCTCCACTTGCTCTTTATGACATCAACCTTTGTAGCATAAAATCAGAGCCAAGCACGTTGATGTAGTTTTACCCACTTTGCGCATGTCGGATTGAGTTGGTGTAAAAAAAGAAAATGAAGAGAATCAAATTTTCTAGAATATGAATGGTGCGATTGAAAAGTTAACAATTCAGCTAAGAGAAAATTGAACTGAAACTCTGTAAAAAAAAACAGGCCAAAAAGATGTAATGGCTAAAAAATCAACAACCAATCAATCAACAAAAATGACCATGCATGATGGTACAAGCAATCATTAACCTCCCAACATCCCACAAGTGAGATCATGCAAACAACCTCTTTTGCCCTTGCATATCAAGCATTTATGATGCTTACTAACAACCTATTACTCCACACAAAAACCAGTCATCTACTACAAGCTCGTTTAAGCAAGCCATAATGAAACCCTAATGACAAAGGGAAGACAAACCACATCCACTCAATCAATCCAAATAGTAATCATCCTCACACATTCTCTCGTGAAAGATCTTCTTTATTCACTCAAGAGGAATTGACAATATAATCAAAGCTCCCTCACAAGAGAGGGGGGCCCTTAAATAAGCAAGAGGGTTGATGTGGAGCCCAAGTGGCAATTCCACCAAATTAGAAATTACATGTGGAAATTGCCCTTCCACTAGAGGTCACCATCAAAAGGTGGCTCACTCTAAATTATTTAAGGGGGTCTACACTTATTTACATTGCCTAGGAAACATTACTAGCTCCTACATGGTCGTTCCTTCTCTGGGATATACCATGTAGGCTCACATAGAAAATAATTGTCATCCTAGCTAGTAATCCTCGGCTCTCATGCTCGCCTCTCAGATTCTTCTGCTCTCCTCCTTTTGAGACCTCCTCGGTCATGGGTGAGAGATACTCTATGTCTTCAGCTTGGTTCGACATCTGGGGATTCTCTGGAATCCGCTAATAGTTGTTGTGGTTGCGTTGAATCTAGCTGCTCCGCCTTCGTCTTCTTGTACTTGAAGTTCTTCTTCTTGGAACGTTGCTTATTGAAGTACAGGGCCAATGTCTTGATACTCGTCGTAGATAAGCTCTTTCTCCGTACTTCTTCTTGTAATAGGCTTGTTGTTAGCTTTTGGAGAGACAGCGCAAGAGTATTGCTCAGGAGCAATACCAAATTGTCGTAGGAGGATGGAAGACTGGCTAGAAGAGACATCATAGAGTCCTCTTTTGAAATAGGTGAACCTATAGCAGCAAGTTGATTCAACAACTTCTTGAACTCGTTTAGATGATCACTGATTGAGGTTCCTTCACTCATTTTGAGAGTCAAGACATTCTTTCTCAAGAAGAGACGAGTCGAAACATTTGACGTTTCATAAATGCTTGTCAAAGTGTCCCATGCTTCTATGGTTGTCTAAGACGCCTACTCTGACATCAAAACAAATCAGAACTGCTTTGCATCTTAGTCTCTAAAGTAATCCAAGATCTTTCTTCATTATTGTCTTTTCTTTGGTGGGACGACGGCCTCTATTTCACTGCGGCCTGTGAACATCCATCCAAGTCCCATCAATAGTGGTATCAGAGTGCACGATTTTTGGATGCGCTGAGAGTCTTGAGATAAAAAACCTTATAAATATTTCAGAGCTAGTTTTTATATCTGATTTGTAATCTCTGTTCATCGATCATCATGGAAGGCTCAACCTCAGAGATTAGCTTAATCAACAAGTTCAACGAAGACGATTTCCACATGTGGAAATTCAAGATGAGGATGATCCTAATCGAGAAGGAGCTATGGAGATACGTCAATGTTTCTATAGCCAAACTGGTGGAACATGAAATGTTCCCAACATGGGAAGCAAAGGACGACAAAGTTCTTGGCATCGTATCTTTGAACTTGAAAGACACTCAAATAGCTCATGTATCAAACTGTACTGCTTCAAAAGGAATGTGAAGAAGTCGACATCTAAGACAGTCATGCTAATCTCTGTTTCTGACAAATAAGTTTTGATAATAGAGAAGAAAGAGTGAGAGGCATTCAAGCATTCAAGAAGAATACAACTGATGTGGAAAAATAGCGCTTCTGTATAAAGGGCATTGTAGTAACAACAATATCAGATCACAAGACAATAGCGCAATGCATGTTATCCTACTTACAGAGGAAAATGAGTTCTATTTTTCACAAATATTCTTTACTCTCTCTAAATGATCTCTAACTCTAAGAGTCAGATATTGAAAGACCGATTTTGGTCGTTTGATCTGTGTGAATACATTGATCGATCATATTATGTCTTGCTTACAAATGATCGAATTTAGATGCTTATATAGCTGCTTGGTAATCTTCTATTATTCTAAGTTTAAAGATTAACAGATCATTAACAACCCTTGTACTTGATCCGTAGATCGGTTATTGGTGCATCGTGAAGTCGTGGAGAAGTACACTAAAAGGATCTCCTCCGCAGCTTGACTGCATGAGCGTGTAAAAATGTGGTCGATCACAATCGTTGACTTGGCGGTTTCCTTCAGCCAGCTGCCGTTCATTCACTTTGTAGGTGACCGCAAGTGATAACTTGCGATGTCTTGTGGTGCCTTTGGCGGTGATATGTAGTCTTCGCTTCATTGACTATAAGCAAGACTTTGCGGTGTCTTGCGGTTCATTCATTTCGTATGTAGCCGTTTTGCCGGTCTCTTTCGTAAGTGACCGTAGGCTAGACACTTACGGTACCTGGCGATGAGTCTTCGCATGTGACCGTAAGCAAGACTTGAGGTTTACTTCGGTCTCTTTCATAAGTGACTGTAGGCTAGACACTTACAGTTCCTGGCAGTTCGTTGTAGTGTCTTGCCTATTGAGATTTTTTGTGTATTCTTGCAGACTGTCAAAAAGGTAGACCATTTTTGTAGATGCTTGAGAGAGTGATTTTCGTAAGAGATGAAGGGGGTGAAAAGGATGAGTAGGAGTAAGATTAAACTACAACAGTTACTACATGACTACCCACCCGGTTGGAGATCCAAGCCCCTTCTTTGCCCTCTTGATCGCACCGATTAGGAAGGCACGGAAAGTGTCCAACACTTTTCTATGCTAGGAAGTAGATCTTGAATAACAAGAGTTTGAACTAGATTAGAGTACTCATTGCCTAATCCATTCAAAACTATTTGAACTAGCTCGTTGTCTTGGATCTTATCACCAATAGAAGACAACTCTCTATTCAAAGATTTGATCCTAAGAACATAATCTTGCGATCAAGCATGATTTTGATTATTTTCACATAATTGCATCATTTTGCTATGATCTGCCATAAATTTTTTATGCCATGTGGTTATTCTTATTGCTTGTGCCTAGAGTAACAATAGCCATATCAGAAGTCTTCATGTGATCATAGTCTTATTAACAATGTACAATAACAATTCACTAATACGGAGGGTGGTAAATAGGAGATGTTGGATTTAATCTTACTCCATGTACTAATCCAACAAATGTTGTTACTAATTTTATTCCTTTGATTGTTATGTCCATGTCTTGTATAAGGGAATTGGAATAATTCCTGACGTGGATAGCCGGTCACTCCAGTTGTATGTGGTTATTAGTTATGCTACGTCATTCCAGACGTGGTCATTATGAAAGATTCAACTAGTTTGATCATATTTGCTTTATTTCCATATTTGGCAAATTGAGGCCAACTTTGTTTTTAGACTTGACTTTTCAAAGTTCATTAGTCTAAATGTCATTAATAAACACTTTTTGAAAGTGTGGGAAAGTTAGAAGGCGAGTTTGAGTAGATTCAAATTTGAATGTTGGGTACTTTGAATCTAGACCCAAAAATAGTAGGGTTAGCATTTTGGAGGGAAAGCCAAGTGGCCAAATAGGGTTTGGACCTGTATAAAAGGATGTAACTCATGGAGAGACATATCTTCTCTTTTCTCTATCTCATTTCAAGCTTATACATGGTTCTATTGGGTTCTACTATCCATTGGTGCACTATACTTGTGATTGCATGCAATTCTATGTGTAGAATGATCTATATTTGCTATTTCTGGATCCACACGTGTGAAATACAGTAGCTTGTTGGTTTTTCATGGACAACAATAATACATAATCATTTGATTCGTGTTTGATCAAGTTCTATTAGAGTTTGCATCTCATTTTGTGTGTAGATGCTGATTTTTCTACATTGGTGAGATTGGTAGAGTATTTCTCTTTGTAACCCAAGATCTCTCAAGTGGATTGGATCATAATGATCTGAAATTCTTCACAGTCATTACAAGTAATTAATAATCATATGAGGGCCCAGACCTATAATTGGACATGAGAGCACTTGCATGGTGTATGACTGCTATAATGCAAGAATAGGAGATCAATAGCTTAATATAGGTTGCATGGGAATCCTAAGGAGAATATTCTCTCCTCTTGGAGAGAATACATGCCATGGAAACTCGCCCATCTCCATATTAGAATTTCATATTCTTGAGCCAAGTTTCCTCTCCTCTCTTGTATTCATTCACTGTGGCTTGGGGGTGAAGTGGTTAGGGTATTCCCTAGTCTCTTCATTTGTGGAGCAGAGAAAGATGGTCATAAAAAGTGATAATCAAAGTTGTAATTTCGCTTGTAGGAATGGAGGGGAGCACAAGAAAAGTAAATATTGATTTGCAGTACAGGTTTGTTAAGGAGCTGATTGATGACGACAAACTTGCTGTGTATACTGTGGAACCAAGGAAATGATAGCTGATATGCGTACCAAAGCACTTTTGAAAGAACAACATCTGAAGCTCGTTCGTTTAGTAGGATTAAAAAGTATTTCTTGAGGTGGAATTTGTTGAGTCTACAGTTCAATGTATATTTTTCTGGTAGTCAGTTAGTTGCGTGTGACAAGATTCTTGAATATCTTCACTTGGCGATCATTATATTGATAGTCTATAGAAGAACTCAAAATCTACTACAATTTGTAGGTTTAATCCTACATTTGCACAATTTTCAAAATCAAAACTACATTCGATTGCACGTATCACACATATTGTAGACTTCAGTGAAAAGGTGAATGCCTCAATTATCGTAGATATCATAAACCTTAGTGAAAAGGCAGAATGCCCTAATTATCACAACTATCACACTTTTAGAAAGGACTTTCAATCAGGGACATATATATCACAAACATCGTAGACCTTGGTAGGAAGTGTGATTGCCTCAACTATTGCAATTTTTGTATTTCTAGAAAGGACTTTCTAGACTCAAACGTGTTGAACACTTGTCATTTTGTAAACATTACACAAGATTAAAAATGCAAGATCCTATCATTCTTATCTTGATCTAATATGAATTGATTTTTGTTGGAAATTGCACTCTGATTAGGACCATTTCATTCTTCGATCAAATTTCTACATAATATTACAGCCTTAGGCTAATAAATGATATCTTTTTGCTTTTCATAATTATCAGATTTTAGTATTTTTTAATCTACAGAACTAATCGAGAAATCGTCTATTGATCTAAGACTCATTGAAAAGTTCAATGGTGAGAAAATCTACATGTGAAAATTCAAGATCAGAACGATTGAATTTGACTTGACTTGACTATACTTTAATATCCTATGCTAAAATTTGGCCTAATTGGAGTGAAATTTATGAAAAGTAATTATGAACTTAATGTTGTCTTGATGCCCTATACCTTGATATAGACTTTCTCTCAACATTCCAACAAAGATTACATTGTAGACAGCCATAGTCACCATAGGTGGTCTCTTTCTTGCCTTGAGTTATTATCGTTGATCATATTTTTCTAAGAATGCATACAAGTTTAATGCTTGAAACTTGAGTAGTTGTAGCACTCTCTCTTGTCCAAAAGTGGCAGCATATTTGAATACTTAAGTTCATGTGTTGTGAACATGTATACTTGCGCGCTGCATTTTTTAATAATACGTAGAGCTTGGTAATTTTCTCAAGTAAAATGTTTATTTGATGTCAAGTATGCAAAACTTGCATCGGAAACAAATGTATGTGGGTCCTATGATATCTCCTAAAATTCCCTTTTATTTTCTCAAATGGAATGCATATTTTTCATGTAAAGTACAACATGTTTTGATTATAGCAAGTATTTTCATACCATTATATTGAAATCTAGTGGGCTCAGTTACAACAGTTAGCTAATAGAAACATAAATTTTCAAGTTAAGTCAATTCATCCCCCACAGTAGTTGAATTGGACAAGGGTGGTTGCTACGTCCACAAAAGCACAAGATTGAGTGGCGATTGTTACATAATATAAATACCTCATAGCCTTGTGTTTCAATCTTGGCATGTTGTATAATGTGGATGTACAATGTACATATAATATGTAATGAAAGTTAGTTTTATTAAATGCTATTAGAACAAAAACAAATAGGTTATATCTTATCAATGTAAAATTTCTCGAGGTCTTGTTTTTGCATCTATATCATCTGGAGATTTGTTGTTAATGTTCCATGAGCATCAAGTATTTCATACATTGGAAAAGATGCTAATCTCATCAATATCAAAAGATGAAGCTAATATTTGATCATTCATTTGTTTAAAATCACTATAATCCTTGGAGAATGATTTAAACTTGTGCTTTGAGTTCATTCATTTTCTTGTTTCTCCTTTGTTGGAATAAGTGCCATCTAATGCTCTATATTTTAGGAGTAATGTATAATGCTATTCATAGTTAAAACATGTTGTACCCTTATCCCTCAATGGTATCAAAAGATTTGAAGACTTTCATGTGACTTCATGAAATGCAAAGATTACAAGTTTGAAATGCCAAATTTATTTGATGTTATGGTGACTTTGACACATTGCCAATGGAAAAGTCAAGAGTTTTTGGCATCTCAAGTGAATAAAGCCAAGTTAAAGTCCTAGCTTGTTTATTTACTTTCCTTCAAAAAAGGAAATTTTGTCAAATGGTTAGGCACATTCAATGCGTCCGTCAAAAGAAAAAAAAAAATGCACAAACCCATGATGCACTATCATCATGTTTGATTATGAACATTTACACATTGTCCTACTTGCACAAGACCTAGGCAAATTCGGTGTTGATTTTAGAGAGCATAATAGGCATTATTGTCCTCTTCCATGCATTAGGGTGCAAAGCGGATGAGCTTTCCAATGTAAGTCAATCAAACGCCTAGTAAAACAAGTCAAATTCTCTTTTCATGTTGTTATTAGGTAGGATAAGAGTATTGCCCATTGGTGAGGGACTCCACATATTTTGAGCCCTGCTCCTTGGGCCACTATTTTATCGTACGCTTACATATAAATACACATATTTTGAGCCCTTGCTCCTTGGGCCACTATTTTATCGTACACTTAATATAAATACACACACTTCTATTGTCATTTACTTTTAGATTGCTACTTTATGTGCATGGCCGAATGCTAGAGACTAGAAGAAAGCTAAAACATATATGAATATTATCTACAATATTTTAGATATTCCTAGCCTCTACAGAATCATTGCATTACATCTACTAAAGCTATTAAGTGAATCCTTATTTTCGAAGTGGGACTAAGATGTTTGGTTTTTGTTGAGTCTTTTTGAAGTAAAATTTCCAAAAAATTTAACAACATAAAATAAATTCGATTGCGCTTTTTTAGAAAAATTTAGAAACAACCCAGGGTTTGCAAATTTTCTCAAAGTTAGAATTGATGAATTTTCTTGGCCTTGGGGGGCTCATGAAAAGCTAGTGTGAAGTTTGACCTGCAAAATACCCATATGCAAAACCCGATTCTGAAAGTTGAAAGGGAAGCATAAAAAGTCTGCGAAGGACAAGCTGGACGGAATAGAAAGACAAAGATCGAATGGGCCTGGTGGCCCGTAGGTCGGAGAGTTTGACTCCTGGTCTGTTATTAAAAGCAAGAAAATACGGACTTAGAGAGAGAGAGAAAGAAGAAAAAGCATACAAATAGCTCAGAAAAATGAAAAACCTGAAAGGAACAGGAGCAGCAGCAACAACCCATAAAACGGCAGAAAAGCAGAGGAAAGACTGACTGGCTGAACTGCCGTGGGCTGGTTCACGGTTGCTTCCCTCCTTCATGTTGTTGTTAGCCCCTATTCTCTCTCTCTCTCTTCTCTCTTTATAAAGAGACAAAGACCCAGCAGAAGTTTGATTTGTTTGTCAAAGTTGAGTGGGAAGTTTGAAGAGAGGAAAACTGATGCAGTTTTGGTGGAATAATGAAACCCACAAGGGTCCAATCAGCTGCAGAGATTTGGGGGTTGGAAATTCCGGAGTTGAAAGCTTTGGTAGAAAAATTAAACGCAAAAAAAAAAGGGGGGGGGGGGGGGTGTTTGAGGTGGGTTGGTGCCCGGGGGGTCTAATGTCTAATCTGGCATCTGCTGAAAAGCATGAGCATGCGTGTATGTAGTATATATGCGTGTGTAAGTAAAGTGTAGTATAGAGTTGAATGACTCAAACTTAAAAGGCTAAGGCAGGCAGCAGGCCTGAGGCAGGAGCCCAAGTGGAGGTACTGAATAAATCACTCACTCATTCACTCCTCTCTCACTCATGCAACACGTTGTAATCCGTCCACGGTCCATCCATCCATCATGTAATATATCTCTATCTAATCTAATCTATCTCTATGTAGCTGCACTTGAAAGAAAGATTTGCGGATGGGTTATTATGCTGCTGCTTCTGCCTGCATGCCTCTGCTGCTGTTGCAGCAACAACAACAGCAACAGGAATATGAAACTGGTATAATGAAGAAAGCGCATCTACGGCGAGGAAGAAAAAAACCAAGAGAGGCAAAGGAGAAGAATAGAGAAGTGCGAGAGGGCCCGGCTGCCACCACCACCCACATCAGACGCCGGGCCCTGCATCATCATCGGGAATCCTCCTCCTCCTCCTTCTCCTTCTCCTTCTCCTTCTGCCTCTGCCAGTCGCCTCCGCTTCGCAACCCCAATCGCCGCTGCTGCTTCCATGCCACCACCGCTGGCCTCCTGCTGCTGCTGCATCCCGTCGTACACTGCAGGGAGTGAGGGACGGGGGATTTAGGCACACACAATTAATTCCTCCAACAAGAAAAAAAAAGTGGATTGGTTGGGTTGGGTTGGGTTGGGTTGGGGGTTGTTTTTTTTTGTTGGGTGTGCGTGTGCGTGCGAGTGTGGGTTATTAACAATCTATTTTGGGAGAAGGGAGATGAAGGGAGGAGGAGGGGAGGGGAGACGCGCAGGGACGGCATCTCTCTGAAGCATGTCAGCAATCCATTGATCGTAGTCTTTGACTGAGCGCAAGCAGAGGAAGCAGCGAGCGAGAGAGAAAGAGAGAGAACAGGGCGAGGGCGAGGGTGAGGGTGAGGGCGAGAGGGTTTGTGTGGGTGTGAAGGAGAAGGAAGCTCGCTTCTTTTCCTTCTACGGCTTGTTAGTTATTCTTGTGTTGGGGTTTGTGAGTCAGATGCGCGTCCAATGGTGGCGATCCACTGAAACGACACCCGCCCTTTTGTGTTGAAGGGCAGCGAGTAAAGCAGGCTTGTACGTCTCTGCTTCAAGAGAGGGTAGCGAGATTAACCACAGGGGATCTTTGCAGAGCGCTGATTTCATTAGGTTAAGTACAGGATCCATGATCGTGACAAGATTGGAGGCCTAAATTTTGGAGCTACTTTGGCTGAGAGAGGGAGTGAGAGAAAGTTAGAATCAAGAGAAAAATAGACGTAAGCCAGGATTTGCCGTTTTTTGTAGTTCCCCAGATCTGCTCTTTCGCAATCGTCTGGAAGCGACATGGAGGAGAGAATCAAGCCAGTCTCAATAAAGTAGACTTTTCAGGTGAGTGGAAATCACGGTTTCCTGCACAATCACAAGACATCCTTTTGCCTGATCTTATATAGAAAGAGATAGAGGGATCATTTGCGTATTTCTTCTCAGCTTGTGTACCGGGACAAACTATTTTTTGTTCCGTAGGGACTTTCAATGTGTAAGTTCAACTAGATCAAGTACATTAGATTGTGGATCAAAGCCCCTAACAGCCGTTCGTATCTTTCATCCAGAAATCAACACAAACTAGTAGCACAAGAAGTCAGCGGCTGTTTTTTGCCATTTTATGGATGAGAATCTGTGCAAAATTCCATCTGGTCAACATTCTTAAATCTGTAGTTTCAAAGGCTGATGCGATCACTGAAGTTTGTGGCGGACAATCATGAGCTTAATCTGCTCTCTTGGCAACATAATCATCGTGTTTGAGCTCAGTGGTGAGTGCAGTTGAACACACTCATTTTCTCTTCTGAAAATTTTTAATTTACTGTTTCAAATTGCATTGGATTGAGCTTTGATTTTTTATGCGCTGGGTAGTGATTCTTTTGTTCAGGAACAGATGCTTGGTTGAGAGAGAGAGAGAGAGAGAGAGAGAGAGAGAGAGAGAGAGAGAGAGAGAGAGAGAGAGAGAGAGGCAGCGATGGAGTGAAAAACTCTTTCTCTAGGAATGCCATGAAAGTGCTTTGTTACCGAGTTATGACCAGATTCATAGCATAGAAAGAGTATAATTGATGAACAATAAACAATCTCCCTCAAGATTCCTGAAAGATCACCAAATGCAATTATAGACAAAACAAGCAATGTATCCCATTTCTCCCATGAGGAGTCCAGGCAGCTTAGTAATCAAAAGCTATATAAGGAGTGTCTATAGCCTTTATTTTTATTTCTTTTGGTGAACCTCTCACGAACCCTAATGCATAATATGAAAATGAGAGTCATCACTTGGAAAACAATGCACCCAACCATTGGCTGTCCTTAAAATGTGTAAAGAGTGGGCCTTGGAGCATTGTATGTCTTTAATCATCATCATCATCAAGAGAGAGAGAGAGAGAGAGAGAGAGAGAGAGAGAGAGAGAGAGAGAGAGAGAGAGAGTTATTCATGTCTTTGATGTACCAAAAGGTACATAAGACCAGAAGTGATAAGGTAATGCATCGTGTAGGATGTCGGCCATTATTTTTCCGTATGACATGGCGTAGGATGCGTGGAACTGTGAGTCATCGCTGCTTTTGAAAACATCTCTGATCCCTATGTGTCAAAGGAATGGTCGTCTCATCCTCTGAATATGACTATATCTACCATGTATCTATCTGCCGAGTGTACATCAATTACTATTCTAAGAGATATCTGCACATCTGCTTTGTCTTCTACCTCTTTTGTTGCATGTTCTGCAAATGATTTTCTCTTGTTTAACATATTTTCATTCGCCAACTTCTATTTCCAACCCATGAGAGCTAGCTCTTATCCTAAATATTTGTTGATCATTTTTTCTTCTAGAATAAACAGTTTCTCGTAGGGTCACGGCATGAGTAATTGATAAGTTTTTATTGAACCAAATCTCTCTTGGCTTTTGTACAGTGGAAGAGCCTTCTTGTTGATTCCCTGACTATTCAATCAGATTTTTTTTATATAGTGACTATATTAGCATACGGCTTGTGCTTGTAGGGGGAGCAGTCTTATTTCCACTTGTAAAAGAGGGTATGGAGTTTGTGCCATCAAAAACTCCATACCTTTGTGTATGCTTCCAAGATGCCTTAGCCAAGTCCAGTGCCCATGCTCGGATCGATATAGTAGACTTGATTGTGCTAATGCAACAAACTATACTGTATGGTGCTTCAATTTGTGGAAGCTTCTTTTCTTTTGTTCCCCAACTATCCAGCCAGGAAGTTCCGTGTTTGTACCATCCTTTGTTCCTTGTTGCCTCCATGGCTCTAGTGGGCAGCCTATTTGTGTCCCTGTTTATAAATCTGTTCAAATAGTGAATATAATTGGCACAAGGCTTGTGCTTCTCGGGAGAGCATTTCTATTTTTGCTAGTAAGGTAGGATATCGAGCTTGGGCTTTTGACCCTATTAAGAACCTTTGTGTATTGTCTCCCCCTTCTTCTAAGATCCCTGTGGTAGTCTTGGTGCCCATGCTTGACATCCATATAGCAGAATCGATTGCACTAATATGACAAGTGCTTTTTTATTTTTCTATTTCACGTATGTCATCATCTTTCGTCATTTGTTGTGCATTGCAAAATGAGCTTTTTGCCCTCCCAATACTCTTTTTAAAAATCCTAATTGTAGCTTTGCTAAAAGTTTAAGCCCAAGTATTTCTATGCTTGTGATTTTGCCAATTCCTTGCCCTAAATTGTAGTATTGACCTTGTCTCTTCTACCTATGATCATTATTTTTTTTTTGGCTATCACAGAAAACACCAAAGAATTAAAGGCTCTCAGGTTGCTCCTATCCCGTCCGAGTAATACTTCATTATCTGCATAGCAAGGCATAGAATATGACTTGGACGCCCAATTCAACCGGTTCTTAAACAGTTTCTAAATGCTATTTACAACACTCTATTGTGTTCGTGACATGTGCATTGATCTGTCTACATGTTTGTGCATTGAGCAATTTGAGCAGCGAACAAAAACTTATGCATTTCAACAAACATGAATGATGTGTTTTGAAGAATGCCAAAGTTCAACTTCATGAATCATTAGCAGACCAAAAGTGATAAAAGTTCAAACACAAATCACAATACTCAAAATTCATATTCCTATGAAATATTAAAACTAGTAATCAACAATGAATAGGGATTTTATTTTTTATCTATTTTTGGTTGGTTCGAACTGGATTTTGGTTCAAACCGCGGTTCATGGAAACCATGCTTTCAACACACTCTCATATATTGAGTGTTGCTTCTCATAATTCTGTGGCACATTCAACCTTTCTATTCTCTCCCAAAGCTTCTTTCTGAGAATGGTGTCAAAGGCTTTCCTAAATCCAACAATGAACAAGGTGGTCTACCCTTCCCTTTTGCTCCTTTTGAAACAATTCTGAGGGTAACCAGTTAATTTTTGTAAAATACCCTTGCCTAAAACTAGCCCGAATTGTTGCCAAACCTTGCAGTCCACGAGTCACACAACACCCACCCACCAAGGCCCCCCCCCAAAAAAAATAAAAATAAACACCCACTTACACGCACAGAGATTCATGTGTAAATAAGTATAACTATATGTATCTCAGAATTTGAAAGCAGATGATATCTGGGAACTTAATGTATGTTATGGGTGGTGTGCTTTTGTTCAAGGTTGTACCATAATTTGTTGAGTATGGCTGTTTTCTGTGTGACTTTGTACTAAGATTACCTTTTTGCTTTAGATGGAGTGGGAGATAGATCGGAAGCAGGACTTGTTTGACGAAAAGAACGCAAAGAGAAGGATGAAGACTCCATCACAGTTGGAGATTTTGGAAAGAGTTTATGCTGGTATGAAAGCTTAATGTTTCACCCGTCTCAAATAATTTTCAGATTTGCGTCACCCACTTTAAATTTCTTTCTATTTTTCTCTTGATTGGACATTCGGAGGAAATGGTACATATACTTTAATCATCTTCGCAACTGTAGGTTCTTGGGTATTTTGGGTGAATGACGGCGTACACTTGATTGTGTTTTCATGGCTTTATTCCATAATCAAGCTGTTTCATCTGATGCAATGCTTCTAAATTTTAAGGGATGTATGTCTGAAGTTTTATTTTATTTCATGCTGGTAATGTGGAATTTTCTTTTCCATAGTAGTTGCATGTTGGGTTTTTTATCATGAGATAAATTCAATGTGGGACCCAGAGTATGAGAACCTCACAACAGGTCAGTCTAGGTTTGCAGTTGTATTTTGGCCCAAATATCGCTACCAGGATAGCTGATTCCTCTTTTTTCGTCTTGGCAGAGGACAAGTATCCATCCGAAGCTGTCAGGGCTGAGCTCTCTGCTCAGTTAGAGCTTACTGATAAGCAACTTCAAATGTGGTTCGGTCATAAGAGGTTAAAAGACAGGAAAGGAAAGGATGAAGAAATTCCTGCTACATCAAGAAAGTTAAAGAAAGAGATCTCTCCAGCACCAAAAGAGTACCCTGCTGCGGTTCTTGCATCAGAAGTGGGGGATGCTGCCCTTATTGCTGGAAATTATTATGATGAGTATGGTCATGATTTTGATCCCTATGAGCGGGAGACAAAGCCCCATTTCTCAAAGAGGCGAGATGGGAGAGAGTTCCTTGCTTTACCAAGGAGGAGGAGCCAACAATCAGCTCTCAGAGTTGATCCGCGAGTAGCTGCTGAGCTGGCCGCAATTGCTGCTGTAGAAGCGCAATTGGGTGAACCTCTCCGGGAAGATGGCCCTGTATTGGGTGTGGAATTTGACCCTCTTCCTCCGGGTGCCTTTGACACATCAATAGGTATGCCTTCCTGCCAAGCAAGATAATAATAATGTCAGAGCAGAAGAATTTGGCTCTTAAACTGATTTCTACTCTGAACAATAAGGCCATTATGTGTTCTGTTTTTTCATTGACTAGCACTAATGACAGGTTTTTATTGCTTTACTATGCATTGCCTTTGATAGAGTTTGTCTGGTTTTCTGTATCTGATCCTTCTAAATTTGATTGATATCTTTATAGTTTTATCTGTTTATTAACGTGGTATTGGATGATGATACAGCAGTAAATTGCAATTTTTGGTGCTATGATACTACCTTGTCTGTGTTACAGAAGAGGCCTCTTGTGATTAGCTTCGTGCTGTTTGCTTGCAGAGCCTGTGCGACAGGCAGAACCTGTGCGACCGCGAAAGGTTGTGGCTGCAACTGATGGATTACGCCGTGATATGAAAGTTCGTCAAAGGCACGATATTAAACCATTGAAGGTAATCATCAAAGATCAAAACCTTTACCAGTTTGCTCTTTGTTTTTTTTACAGGTTTATTGATGGCCTCACAACGCAAGTATTTTAGAAGTTAGAACCTAAGGCTGGTCAATGGTTTTTGTTAATATCAAGCTTTGTCATTAAGCAACACAATTTCTCATACATATTGCAGTCTGTAAATTCTGAGTTTGCGACCTTGCAAACCTCTGGAGTTAAGCGAAAGGCCATATTACAAGGTGCTCCTATTCCCACTTCTCAGCGGGGAGCACGAGCTCCACATGAATATCAGTTCATACCAGAGCAGCCGACAGGAACTCATTTCTATGAAAGGAACTTGTTTCCAAACTTTGAGAGGCCTTTAGAGATCCTTCCACAACCAAAGATTGGCTCTCTTGCCTCACAGGGCTCCTTTCTGCACAGCAGTGAGCTTTTTCCAACTGGGAAAGGATATGGGTTTGAGAGCAGAGCATCTACGAGTGGGTTTAGTTTTTTGCCTCCAAGTGATAGCAGGACTAGTAGCCTGTATGCCTCAAATGATTTTGGTCATGAGCATATAAATCGGAGAGACGCTTTAGCAGCTTTTTCAATAGAAGGTCAATATGCAGCAGTTCCTGTAGCGGCAGCAGAGAGACCTTTTTCTGGGTCTGAGAAGTTAGCTCTTTTTCATGAGCAAGAACGTGCAAGAATGGAAAAGAAACGCAAGGTTTGCCACCTTCTGGATGCTCTTGTTGTACAAAGCTTAAATCACTGGATTTGCAAACTGTTAATACAAAAACTTTATATTGTGTTCACTTTCAATGATCAACTTTCTATTCTGTATGCTTGCTCTTTCAGGTCAAACTTTTGACTCTGCTGTTAATGATTTTGGACCTTAGATGCATTTACTCTGTGCATTGTGTTGGTGCTGTAGTACTATTGCTGCAGATGTAAAATTGCATTTTGGTGTACTTGGTTATGGTAGTCATGCTTGTACTTATTGTTCATAGAAAATAATTATCAATTTCATGTACCTGGGTAAGCAGATTGAGGAAGCTCGTTTAGCAAAAGAAATTGAGGCGCAAGAGAAACGTATTCGGAAAGAGATTGAAAAACAGGATGCTATGCGGCGAAAGGTGAGTTCAAGCAACCTGTTAATAAGATACATTTTATGAAGAAGTGCACCATGCGCCTGCCAATATTGCTAGTCTTGTGATATTGCATGCTTCTTTGCTTTTATCATTGGTAAGTGTATTGCCATACCTGATTTAGAACCTATCTGTTTCTTGGGCTTTCTTTCTACATTTGTAAGAATTTTGATTCATCTAATTGTACTTGTCTTGAAGACACAGTTTGTTGTATTCTGAGATATAACTGAGATGAATCCTACGCAGCGTGAAGAGCAAATGCGGAAGGAAATCGAAAAGCAAGATCGAGAGAAGAAAAAAGAGGAAAAGAGGTTAAGTCGTGAGAAGCTTCGTGAAGAGGAGCGAGTGCAACGAGAATTGAAACGTGAACTTGAACGCAGGGAAAAAATACTGCAGAAAGAGCATCAACGAGTAAGCTTTTCTTTTTGTATAAACCTTAATATCTGTCACAAGGATCAGTTTTCTCAGAAGCTTGAAGGTGAAATTTCCAGAAAATGTGGGCATGAAGCTGAACATAGATAAAGTGTTGTGCCAACAATAGCAATCAGTAAGGTGCATTGTATCACTTTTTACACAGCTAGTAAATTACACCTTTATATGTTTACAAACTTTTAATACTGCTGTTCTCTCGTTCGTAGGCTGAAAATCAGCGTCGGAAGGAAGAAATTCGAAGAGAGAAAGAGGCCGCAAGAATGAGGGCTGCTTTTGAACGAGCTACTGCTAAAAAGCTTGCAAAAGAGTCCAAGGGAGCAATGGATGATGAGGAGTTGGAGCTTATGCAAGCTCATGCAATAATTGCTCAAGGCTTGTCTTCAATCCAACCCATTGATGATATGAGCATGCAGTCAATTGATCCTTATGAAGGTGTGCTTTTCTAGCCATTTAAGAGCTTGACTTTTGTTTGGTATGGTGAAGGTGATTGTGATAGTGTGATGAATGTGCCTTCGTTGCTGTATTCTTGTGCTCATAGGAATTTATTTTCATCCAATGTTCCATATGTCTAGGTTAACTTGAATGATGATGTCGAGTAGGAATTAGTTGATGCCAGCATTGCTGCTCATGCTTTGTGGAGAAGCTACAACCTTTCCGTGCAACCTTTGTTGATTATTTGGCTGTTGGGAGAAACAACTTGGTCAATCCGTGATAATTTTTTGTATCATCACTTCAACCTACTTTTCTAGTTTTGCTGCATCAGAATTTGAATGTAGAATGAAGTTACACTGGTGACTGGATAGTTCTTGCTGGACTACTTTATATGAGTGGATGGTTGCCAGAGTCTTTAGACAATGTTGTTGCTATCAGCAAGTTTGTAGTAATAAAGTTACTCCGTCTACTAATCCGTGTCTGCAATGTCACCAATGCAGTGATCACAAAGAGGTTTCCGCCTCCTACAGTGAGAATGAAGAAGCCGTTTTCAGTTTCTCCTTGGATTGACTCTGAGGAGAACGTTTCAAAATTTTTTATGGTATGTATAGTAGCTTGCAATGCAGAATTTCTCTGGATTTCATGGTGTGTTGTATCATTGTGCTGCAATCAAGTTGAAGCTGCAGTGAGAGTAGAAGTTTTGATCAAGTCTCTGATTAACTGGATGCTGAGAATGCTACATAAGCTTTACTCATAAGATATTCACATTTCATGCTGTGTTGTATCATTGTAATTCACTCAAATCAAAGCTTTACTGGATGGAAGTTTTGATCAATTTTCTCATTAGCTGAATGCTAAGACTGTTACATGGGCATTATGCATAAGGTTTCATGATATACAATGTTGATTATGTAGCATCTACTCCATCGCTGTAGCATGGATGGACTATAGGTATACTTGCTTTTCTTTTGGTTACAGCTATTGTAATTGTAATAGCTGATTAGCACAGGATTTAGTATCTCAAAGATTCTGAGCTTGAAAGAGGAGGTTTTTGTGAGCTTGTGTTGTCACTGGAGTTTGTTGTTAAATGGTGTGACTGCAAACGTTGTACGCTCTCTGTTAGGGAGCAACATGTTAGGTGCTTCCTGACCCTAACTTACCATTGCTTCAGAATAGCACTGGAGTCTGTTTTGCCGTAGCATTTTTTTTTTTCAAAATGACTTCGGATATGCTGATGGTCTGTTTTGGCACTTTTGCAGGTCTGGAGATTTCTCACTACCTTTGCTGATGTTCTTGGTCTGTGGCCCTTTACTGTTGATGAACTTGCTCAAGCATTTCATGACTATGTATGTCCAACAGGCCTTGTTCCTTCTGGTTGCATGCCATATGTAACTGCTGGATAACTTGTCTTGAATCATCTGACTCTTTCATGAACTCTCTGAAGACATTAGCTCATTGACAACAAATGTGTTTTAGATTAGCTTGATATGTGCTACAAGAGTGTCCATAATGAAGAGGCTTTTCATATTTATGAATTGCTGATGAAAAGTTTTACTCCAGGCCACCGGATCTACTGTGTAGCCATATATGTACTTCACTTGGCTGATAGGAAATTTATGTAGGCAGCAACTGGAAATTTTTTATTCTCGGAAATGGTTTCTTGCTGGCTTTGAAGTTCTCTCATTTGTGCTGATGGCATTTCTGCAGGATTCAAGGTTGTTAAATGAAGTACATGTGGCCTTACTGAAGACACTTGTGAAAGATGTGGAAGGTGCCGCGCAGGCTGCTGCTAACGGAGCTGGTGGAAGTAACCATGCTACTGCTATTGCAGCTTGTGGTCATCCTAGAATTGTGGAAGCAGTAAGTAAATTCCTGTCCCCAAACTTTTCAAAGTGCACATAGAGTAGTTGGATTCCACCTCCTAAGCTGTTTGGAGGGTGTCTTAACAGCAGATTATACAGCAATCAGCCTTGTGATCACATCTTTCTATCCATCTTAAGCGGTTTTGCATGAACTAAAGATATGTCCAAAGTGAGTTTTGAAGAATAAGCGATTTTTGCTAAAATACTATATATAAAACATCACTGACATGAATGATGGAACTTTTTTGCAATATGCTAGGCATATGCATGGGGATTTGACGTTCAGGAATGGGGACAGCTTTCACATCCCCTAACTTGGCCAGAGGCTATTCGACAATTTGCTCTGGCTGCTGGCTTTGGTCCAAAATGGAAGAAACGAAAGATTGAAGTTATTCATCGTAAAGAAGCCATTGAAGTAAGCTTTTTAGCCAAAGATCTAGTTATTATCCAGAAGTCCAAGTTGGAGGATTGTGTGTGGGTGTTGTTGAGGATGGAAGAAATGCCAGTATGAAATCTGAAGAGAATAGATGTCCGGAGTCTGGATAGTTTGTATATGGGTTATAGGTACTTGAGTCGAGAATTCTAGGTTTATCTTGCAAAAAGCTGATCCATGGTTCCATTTCTTAAAATGTTCTCCTGTTAGCCTTCCTTTGAGTCACCCAGCAAGGATGATTTGTGCAGCAAGTGCTTAGCTCACAATAATAAATATAGCTCTTTTAATTGCAATGTTTATGTTTGACTGCCAGACTTTTCTAGTGCGGTAATCATATGCAAGATAAAATGTGGTCTGTTCCATTTCAATTCGAAGACGAGGAGGGCACTTACATTGAGCTCTGAAGATGTAAAATTGCATGAAGTGCCATGAGCTATGATCTGTTTTATTGGAGTGGGAGCGTATTTGTGCAATTTGCAAGATGATGTGTTTTGCTGCTCTATGGAGTTGGTAACAGCTTTGGTACTTGTATGATTGTCCTACTTTGCATCTCCTCTGTCGGATTTATCAAATGTGGTTGATTTGTGTGTTTAGGTCAATGAAGGTGAAGATGTGGTTGCTACTTTGAGATCAGGGGCGGCAGCAGCAAATGCAGTTGCACTTATGCAAGGAAAGCGTGTTGGTCATGTGCGCAGATCACGGTATCGTTTGACTCCAGGAACAGTCAAGTATGCCGCATTTCATGTGCTTTCCTTGGAAGGTGACAAGGGTCTATCCATTTTAGAGGTGGCTGATAGAATTCAGGTAAGTCAACTTTTACTCTAATTTAGGCTAAAGCTTTGCTGAAGCTTGAATATCTTTGCTAATTGGTTGCTGTAATATTAGTTCATTCTATTGTCTTATTCAGTTTATCATTACACTGTATAAATAGAGTTCTTGATTTCTTCCTTGACCGCTGCCAAGCAAACAGAGAGAATTTGTGTTCTCATGGTAAGACTGTATGTTTCTTTATTGTAATATTAACCCAATATCATCCTTTGCTGATGCTACTTTGCACTGTACGCTTGAAGAAATCTGGTCTTCGCGATCTGACAACCAGCAAGACACCAGAAGCATCAATCTCAGCTGCTCTTTCAAGGGATACAAACCTTTTTGAGAGAGTAGCCCCTTCTACATATTCAGTACGGCCTGCTTTTAGGAAGGATCCACAATATGCTGAAGAAATTTTGCAAGCAGCAAAAGAGAAAATCAGGGTCTATCAAACGGATCTCTTAGATTCAGAGGAAGCTGACAAGGATGCTGATGATGCTGAGGACATTGATGTTGATGATGATTCTGAGGTTGATGAACAGGACATTGAAGACACTGAACCTGACAATGTTGAAAATAACACGAACACAGGAAAGGGAGTATTCCGTTTGAAAGAAGGGAAGATTTCACAAATTGGAGGAGAATTTGAGAAAGAGAAGCTTCCAGAAACATCAATGGTGAAAAAGCCATTCTCTCTGGTTAATAGCTTGAACCCAGGTGAATATTTGGAAGTGACAGCTGTTGAAGATTCTAAACAAAATGAGGATATGAAGGATAGTCTCGAGCTTGATGAAGAAGTAGAAATAGACGAAAGCCAAGTGGGAGAACCATGGGTTCAAGGCTTGATGGAAGGGGAGTATGCAAATTTGAGTGTTGAAGAGCGTTTAAATGCTCTTGCCTCTTTGATTGATGTGATCAATGAAGGCAACACCATTCGAGTTGCTCTTGAAGTAAGTTGAGCATTGTAGACAAGCAGTTTATATGCTAATGTTTTTTTATATTTTCTATTAAACACCTGTTCAATAGAATTATAATTTCCATCAGAAGTTTTCAATGAGTAGATTTTGTAGCTTATGTTAGGCACAGATGAATTTGGAGCTCCTAGTTAGGTACTAACATGCGCCTATAATTTTAGAGAGCAGTTGCCTCAGTTCAGTTTTTGGTAAATAAGCAAAACTGCTTTTGCATATTAAGGAAGCTCCTGAGATAGAGATCTACTTTCCAGTTACTGTCTTCGTTCTGGCTTATGCTTTAAGAAAGGCTTGCATGGGCAAGCTGGGTTTTGAGACATGGCTGCAATAAAAGAATTTTGTTTATGTCAAATTGCAATTCCCAGACTTTATATGTTCTTCCATACAAAACATATTTGTGCATCCTAGAAAAAGGTATCAAAATTTTTCTTAAAGCATTGTTTCTTTGTGTGTATGTTCACAGGAAAGGTATGAATCAGCATCCGCTTTGAAGCGACAATTGTGGGAGGAAGTTCAGCTTGACAAGCGTCGAGTCAAGGAGGAGCTTATATCAAAGTCTCAACCCACAGGCACAGCTGGAGCAAAGCCTGAAGGAGCTGTGGATGTTGCAATTGATGAACAACAGAGTCCTGTGACTCTTGCTGCAGATGGAGTTTGCGCCCCAGTTCATGAGAGAAAAGGGGGCGAAGGTTCTATTTTGACTTTCAATTCAACAACCAAGGAAATAGTTGAAGCTAATAAAGCAGCACCACAGGTTGAGACTGCAACTGGTCTTACTGCTAAGGACTTGGATGTTCCGGATGGAGTTTCAGTTCAGGAAAAGGCCACACCAAATGTAGAATCTGCTCTATTTGAGAGGTCTCGAGCACAAATAAAAGCTGAGATAAGGCTCCGAGCTGAAAAGCTTTATGTTTTCAGGTCTCTTCCATTGGGTTATGATAGAAGACGTAACAGGTATTGGCATTTTGTGACATGCAATGGTGGACAAGACCCTAGTTCTGGCAGGATATATTTTGAATCACAAGAAGATGGTCATTGGGAAGTTATCGACACAGAAGAGGTCTCTCTCTCTCTCTCTCTCTCTCTCTCTCTCTCTCTCTCTCTCTCTCTCTCTCTCTCTCTCTCTCATGCCCAGTCTGCTTGTACTACAGCTCTCGTATGTGAATACATTGCTCTGTTCAGCAGGATTCTCACAATTTCCAGTACATGAGAGCAAGCTCCATTTTGATATACAAGATACTAGAAGTGATGTGAGATTAACTTTGAACAAATTTCTTGTTACTTATGGATTAGGCTTGTGCATAACTTGTTGAATCACAAATATTTGATTCAATTTTCTTTTTAATATCTTGATTGATTCAAATAATTATGTTTGCATATCTTTATTGCTTTAGTTGATTATTTTCTCTCTTATACTCAAATTTATATTAGACCTACTTTAGGTTCTTGGGATCTAAGGTTCTACTTGATCATGCCAAAGCCGTGTTAATCATATTGTACGTGTGTATGTGCAGGCCTTTGATGCTTTGCTGTCATCATTAGATACTCGAGGTGTTAGGGAATTCCATCTCCATACTGTTCTGAAGAAACTTGAAGGAGCTTTTAGGCAAGGAATGAGAAGCTCTGCTTCCTTTACTCAGCCCCTACTAGCCAAGCCATCAATTTCTGAGTTTGATCATAAATCAGAGGGTGCCGCCATGCAACTTGTTCTTTGTGAACGTGGGAAGACTTCTCTAAATTCTAGATTGACCCCTGTTGGCAAAATAGACGAGAGTCCTCCCAGTGGTATATCTGGTCTTATAAATGATGTGCAAGATTCACCTGGATCCATTCAAGTGGAGCTCAGCAACAATGCTGGTGAGAAGCTACGAGCTCTTGATCGTTACAGGGATACTGAAAGATGGCTTTGGATTCATTGCTTTAGATCTGATTCTTCTTTAAGGGCAATAAGCTCGGGACAAAGAAGAGAAGCTGATCTCCTGAATTGTTGTGATACTTGCCATGAGTTGTATTGGCCAAAGGAGAAACACTGCCCTTGTTGCCACATAACTGTAGATATTTACAAAAGGGAGAAGAAGTTTCAACAACATGTTCGTGAATGTGAAGAGCAAATGAGGAAGAAGGATTCAGGCTGGAAATTGCATGGTCCTACTAAAGTTCTGCCACCCAGAACACAGCTCCTGAAGAAAATCATGCTTTCTATAGAGGTGATAACTTAAAAGTTAATCACTTGCTTTTCCATCGAAGGCAGTGCTATTTTGTTTGTTAACTTTTCTTCCTTGTTGTAAAAAAGAATTAAAGACATTTTAAGTTTTTGACTTTGCAGTTCGTAGGAGCTAAATTCACTCGTCCTATATTGTCTAGTTGATTCTAGCAGGAGAAAGCTGATTTTTTTCAAAAAGGAGCCCTTAGTTTGGTTACTATGAAACACATCTCTTATTGTTGTGGTCTTATGATAGGCTGCCATTCCAAATGAAGCATTAAAAAGGTATTGGACAGAGGCTCGCAAGAGCTGGTGTGGAAAGTTCAAAAGGGCATATTCGCCAGGAGAGCTTCTTGAGGTCAGCTCTAAACCCTCAATAAGTCAAAGATTGGGAAAAAGATAGATAATAACTTCTGAGTTAAGTAACTATCTTTTCGGTGTGCATAAGTTTAATCATAGTAGACTCTTTTCGAGACTCGAGTTGAGTTTGACAGGCACAACTTCTTGTAGCCACCTCATGCTAATCCAAGGAATTGAAAACCCCATTGTTGGCTTTTTGAATATATCTCCTACAGGTGTTTTTGGAACTTGAGAGTGCTGTGGAACAAGAGTGGTTAGCATCATCTTATGAGACAGCTGAGGAGATCCTAAAAAGCCTTTCTTCTGGGGATCAAACGGACAGTTGTGGTGCAAGTGACAGATCTCTTTTCTTGCCGTGGATTCCCCATACAACTGCTGCTGTTGCACTTCGTGTCATGGCATTCGATGCCGCACTTGCTTACAGTGCTGAGCAAAAGCAACAGCGTGAAAATCTTTTAAAAGAACATCAAGACAATGACGACGTGAGTTCTAACGCAGGTTTACAGCATTCATAGGCTGGAAAGACTGTACATGTACCCTTGTTCTGTCTGTTGGAAATCTCTGTTTGTGGCATCTTGAAATATAGCCTGTTTTACCCTTCGTATAATGGTTATACCTTGACTTTTTCATAAGGCTTAGCTCCTTGGTTCTTGCTAGCTCTGTTTTCAACTATTGGCCTGAACATGTTGAGACTTCGCCAAAACTTCCAGGCTTTAATTCAAGGAAACTGGTTTGTTCATCAATAGTCAACTTGGATGTTTGTGCTCATCGGAGTATTCCTTCTGTTCTACCTGGAATTGAGTATCAAATGGTACAGTTTCTTGAGGAAAGATTATAACAATGTTTGTGGGAAAGGACTTCAATCTATGTATCTATTTTTTGGCCATATTCCACCTAAAAGTCGCATGCTTTTTTTTGAACTTGGTCTTGCCACATGCATATAGTTGGTTGCGACTGTGACTGACTACTGCTATATTGACCATTCATATAGGATTTACAGATGAGTCCGGTTGCATCTAGTGCCCCTGATGCCAACGAGGATGCTGAGTCGGATCCCTCAATCCCTGAGGAGGATAGAGATGCTCCTGTTGAAAGCCATGTTCGAGCACGTGGTCGAGGACGAGGCCGTGGCAGGTGCCGCATTAATAGCAGAGGTGGTAATACTACTGGGAATGGAGGGAAGCGTGGAGTCTCAAAGCGGAAGCTTCAATTCAATGAGGCTGTGATTCAATCAAGCAACAGTCAGCAGCAGGTCACAAAGCCAGCAGGGCGTGGACGGGGTCCTGGTCGTCCTCGTGGACGTTCTGCACGGGGCCGTGGACGGGGGGGTCGAATCAGTGGTCGCAAGCAGTTGGCAACTGAAACAAAAGAAAAGAAAAGGAAGAGAAGTACACTTGATTCAAGTATCAAGAAGCAGGCATTTTCTGATCATGCGGATGAAAGTGCCGAGAACTCTGAACAGGAAGCTTTTGATGATTGGGATGCGCAAGACCAGTCCGGAGCTAGTGAACCCTCCGAAGATGAACATCATGGTCACGGAAAAGAAGATGGGCCAGAAGAAGATTACGGAGATGACACTGATGAACCAGAAAATGATGATGAAGGTGAGGATGAAGATGAAGAAGAGCATGATGAGGATGATGCTAGAGAGATTGACATTGAGGTAAGTGAACAAGCAGAAGATGATGAAGATGAGGAGGTTGATGACGAAGAAGTAGAGGAAGAAGGACCGGAAGAGGAAGAAGAAGTGGAGGAAGAGGAAGAGGAAGAGGAAGAGGAAGAGGAAGTAGGTGAGGATGAAGAGTTGCAATCAAGCTCTTCTTAGAGTTATGGTAGAATTTACATCCATTCTCCTACTATTGGAGGCTCTGAAAAATGCAAAAGATATATCCATATGTACCATCTTTGTATAGTATCACAAGCATTTGCGACAATTATATGGCTCTTAATTTAGGCTACTTCTGTTCGAGTTCTAACTCGAGAAATCCTTTGGCTTTTATTAGTTCATGGTTGCATGTGCAATCAAAATTCTTAGAGAGCAATTCTTAAAGAGGTTTTGGCATCTTATAGGATGCCTCACTCTAAACTCCAACAGAATGCTGGAATGACGGTTTTGCATTTTAGGCTAGACTTCACTTATTCACCAGTGCACTGCAGCTTTATTGGTTGCGGTACAAAGCTTCTCTTGAGTTCGAAGCTGAGCATGAGAAATTAATTTTGAACACTTCCAGAATATTTGTTTCTTAACAATCATTTTAGGAAGCTTAATGGCATTTTGTGGTTAATGTTTATATCTTTCCTTCTCGCAGATGGAATTTTTTTTGAAAATCATGTTTCAGAAAGTGTTTGTCTTTTAAATGTCGGAATATGTTCTCTTGAATGTTTTTTAGCCTCTATGTTTGTTTATGCCATCAATAAACATCATAGAAGCAGGGATGTGAAAGGAAACAAATATAATGGGAAAGAACTTGGCGAAATTGGACCCGACTTGAAAGGCCCCAACTGACGAGCAAAGCTTCATACGGTACACAATAGGAGAGAATGAAGATACCGTCAAAAAACACGAGAACAACTATAGTGAATAACAGTGATCTCCACAAGAATACAATGATACTATGCTTAATAAGGTGAATGAACTGGGATGGTTGATGATGCTGAAACTTACATTTTCTGAGATGTTAGGGTATTGGTGTTAGAATGGAGTTATTGAATATGTATATTAATAATTAGTGAAAATTTTTCACTAATAAAATCAAACTCCCAAGCCATGTGGTCTGATTGGAATCATTATATTAATAACATTGGGCCCAAGGATGTGCGAATAATATGCTTTAATTCTCCCTCCTCAAAAAGACATTGCTATCTTTGAGTCAAGAAGTTGGATTCCCTCCAAAGCTTGAAGGGCTTTCCCTTGTTTTCGTAAACCCTGTGCTTGCCCAACCGTTTTCTTTCGAAAGATATTCAATCTATAGAGCAAAGTAAAACAATATAACAAAACCATAGCAAATGAACTTTGAAGATAATGATGCATCATTGAAGTTATAGCCACGATGATAATAGAGAGCCTATAATAAGTGTTGCACGAATGGAATCAATTGTTCTAGAGTGTAGACCCTAATGTTATACACAATGAGTACAAAAAGAAGATTACCATGAACGAGTTGTCAAAAGAAAACATTACTAATTAGTTGGTAGTATTAACATTGAAGGATGAATTACATAATTCAACTAGCTATACCCTTGGAGCAACAATAAACAATGAATATTGTAGAGAAGCTTGATTGATGTACCAAATGAAATCTATCGTGGAAGAGAATTCCTATGCGAGTGTCAGAAAGAAGTATAAAGGAATTCCATATTGCTTGAATAAGATTATAATAGAATTGCATATGGACGTAAATTGTGGAAGAATATCATATACTATGATGTGTGTGCTACCCAAATGTACACACTTGCCTGGAAAGTGCAATTTCATGGAGAATGTTGCTATTAATTTGTCATGGGAACTAACATACTATAGTAAGTATCGTATGGTCGCTATCCATAATACCATTGTATGCTAAATTGAGCATATGGTCCTAATGCAATCACATGAATACATACATCCATCCCCATTTTGCTTTTAATGCAGAAGCTGCAACATCTTCGGATTGCACAACTTTTCCTTTCTTTTTGGCCTCCCACTCACGAAACAGTTCATCTTCACAAGGGCTTTGTGTAGCATGGTGCAATGCCCTGGTGAAGTCATCATGTGATTCAAAATGCATCAACAATAGTCACGTGACTAGATAAAATCATAAAAACACACTTATAGGATCAATCCTAACAGTGGCATAGCTTGAAAACCAAATGGCTCAGGCCCTTGTCATCGGTAGGCTGTGCCATGGCTTGTAATGTGTCTTTCTCTCTATAGTCAATTAAGTCTCAATCCACATTTTATCTTCCGATTCTATGCTATCCAAGAGGGTTCATGTATTTTCCAATCCAAACTTTTGCAACATAAATACTTCGTGAGACAGTGTCGGCTGCACGTGCACTCTAGTCAACTTGCACCATTGTCGTTTCTCATGCACCGGATTCACATTAATTAAGATAATATTATATATATATATATATATATATATATATATATATATATATATATATATATATATATATATATATATATATATATATATATATATATATATATATATATATATATATATATATATATATAAACTTACATCCACTTTTGTATGCATGGGTGAAGGGACCCATGCATCCAACTTAGCTATGTACTCCGAATAAGTCTTGTAAACATTCTTTCCTTGTTATATGTACCGAACATTTCTACTTGCTCTTTATTAGAGATCTTTTTGGGCAATAATTCTCTACCTTACCTTCTCTGCACCTTTAAAGCCCACAAGGACTCTTTCAGATGGATTACCAATGCTTACGACTGTTGCTTTACCAAACTTGCCAAATTTCTCACAGGAGCTCTTGGTATGTTGTCACCATTCCTCATGGAAGGTGCAGACCTTAAGGCAAATACATAGAAGAGTATTTTTAGAGCTGACACAATTTTATATTGGCAATGTGAGTCGTCTATGGATTTCTATCTAAACTTACCATCTCTGATTACCAAAATGTGGGTCGCAGATATCTCAAAATGTTATGAGAATATACCCTTAGATGGCCCAGAGGGTTTAAAAATTGTTATGAAAAAGGCAATAAAATACGCCTTTAAATATTCCAGACATGAGCTTATGTACTTTAAATGGAATCACTCACGTGAAACTTTCAATTGGTCATGGAATATCACAAGATTGACACACTCTTGATATAAACCTACTCTATCAATGGAACGACTTCTTGATTGATAATTGTATTGTCAAACTAGGGAACAAAACCTAAAGATAGGTACGAGGTATTCCTATGGGTTTTTCCTGCTCACCCACGTGGTGCAATTGGTATCTATCCTTTTTTGAAGCACAATTTATTAAGAAACTTGCTAAACTGGGCTTGACCTCTTTCATGAATGATTGTCGACATTCTTTTAGATATACAGATGACATTTGCTTCATCAATAACCCTAATATCGATCTTTTTATGGACAAAACACAAAACACAAGTAAGGAACCCTAAAAACCCTTTCTGGATCTACCCCTTGGACTTTCTAGAAATAGAGAGAAAAGTGACTGAAGGGAACAAGATCAACTTCTGAATATATCTATTACCTTCGATAGTGAATCCGGCCTTACTTGCCTTTCAAAATACGACAAAAGAAGAAAACTACCCTTTCCATACCTACAATATATACATCTGGCTTCGAATAGACCAATCTAGAATTCATATAAGGTTATTGTTTCACAGGTCACTGCCGCAATGTACTGCTGTAATAAGCAAGAGACGTTTATAAACGAGGTTGGAATTCTTGTTGATGCTTTTCAAAAAAATGGATTTATGAGAGATAAGCTCTGTCGTATCATCAATAATTTGCTTACTTCAGAGTCATTTCTCGGTTTGTCGTACATTTTACCACATGAAATTGATTGTCTTCTGGTGGGCAAATAGCTATCCCTTACGGGGAGCTAACTGCCCCCGAAGGGATTCACTAACTGCGGGTCGGTTGGTGGGCTCTCTCTCTCTCTCTCTCTCTCTCTCTCTCTCTCTCTCTCTCTCTCTCTCTCTCTCTCTCTCTCTCTCTCTCTCTCTCTCTCTCTCTCTCTCTCTCTCTCTCTCTCATGGATGCTCTTTTGTTCAGTTTCACCCTACTGCATTAACAGAAAAGTGGACAAATATTGATGAACCGCTCCTCCAAACTTACAAGGTCCTTGAATACATTCCACACTTGCATATAATGAAGTCTTACTCTTTGTTAAGAGGGTTTCCCACTCAAAAATTTGAATTGTTATTCTAAAAAGGTGTTTTTAGAAAAAAATTGGAGGGAAGTTGAACTCTCACACCTTCCTGGATGCTACCAAAACCAAGATGTACCCTGGAGAAGCCGGAGCAATACAATGCAACTACAACATGCACTATCATTAGTTTCGTATTATGAGACCAAACGTAAGTGAACACTTTAAAGAGAGCCAATATGCCATTAATATTGAGCTTAATTGTATCCGATCAGGATAGAGGAGGATATCTATGCAAAACATATTTGAAATGATAAAAATAAATTGTAGTCCATCGCTGGACAGTTAGCCATTAACCCTTATAAATTCTCAAAGGATACGAGAAAGAAGCTCCTCCTATCCATCGCTGGACATCATGGTAAATACAAAGTATGATGGTGAATAAACTTGCCTCCAAATAGGGACATATAGACCATCGCTGGTCAGGATCATACACTATGCATTTACAACAATTTGCATTGAGAAAGGAGGCCGACTGTCCATTGCTGGATAGCGGCTAGCTTCATGAAAAAGGAGTAAGCAATAGGCAAGAAAATAGAGTGTCCCTCCATCGCTGGCCAAGTAAGCAAGATTGAGTAGTTATGTATTGGGATAGGTGGTCAGTATGCCATCCTTATCGATTGAACTCACAAATGTGAAAAATTGCCTACATTGGCAAATCTAGCCATGTAGAATATTGTACATTTTGTCAATATTGTTTGTTGGTTACTTGAATGGCCAAAGTGCCACTTGTACATACACACCTAAAGTAGGTTACCACGAGTCAAGAGGAGTGGCTGTGTCTATTTGGTAGTGATCCCTACTTTGTAGGATCTAGACCATGATTTATGATGAGATTTGTACCTACCATGCACCTACCAAGCATGACTCTTGGATCTAGGCTAGGGTTTTCACATTAGGGCAAAAAAGTGGAGTCTACTTCCTTATTACATGCTGGATTCTCACCTAACTTTGCAAAGGAACTGTGTTTTACTATGTATTCCCATTCTCCATAGTGAGAAGATAGAAACTTTTTGGAGCCTCAAGGAGAAACTCGAGTTTCCTCTCATTGTATGGTGATTACTCTTGATTTCCAATGAAACCCAGCTTTGGCACTTTGTAAACACTGTCTACAGGCCGTACTACAGCCTTATTTCCACACGTGTGGAGTTGGATTATACTATTTGATCAATGCTTTGATTGTCTCTACTTGTTTCCTATCAAGCTGCTAAACTAGATCTTGTTTTCTGATGACTAGTTTCTGATAGATTGTTTAACAAGCATACAATCACCTTGTGGATCATTCAAAGATCCATTTATGGTCCTTAGTACTGTTGGAAAGTGAGGATGGAGTCACTAATGGTGCTCCAGGATCTTTATGAGTTTATAATAGATGATGAAGATGAACCTCTAGGTGCACAGGAATTAGTGAGATACAAGAAGAGGTCTAGGCTTGCACTTCACTGTATTAAGATGAATGTAAGCAATGATCTTTTAAGGGAAGTATCATCATGTAAGAGTGCTGAAGAGGCTTGGGAATCTTTAAAATCTATCTATGAGTCTAGTAACACTTCGAGGGTTCTCATGCTTAGGAATCAGATTCTACAAAGCATGAAGAGGAGTGATGAGAGTGCACAAGATTATGTGCTAAGAATCAAGTCTCTCAATAGGGAGTTAGCTTCCATTGGAGAGAAGATTTGAAGATAGTGAGCTTGTTCAGATTGTCCTCAATGGTCTAGGGAGTGGCTTTACAAATTTGGTCCAAAGGTTTGCAATCCAAGACACTTTGCCTACTATAGAAAAGCTACACAGTGTATTAGTAGCTGAAGAGTGTAGGATGTTGCATACCAATGCAAGAATGAATGCTATTTCTCTACAGGATGGTGATGAGAAAGCTAATTTCTCATTCAAAAGCAAGAAAAAGACCAATGGCAAGAAGAAGCACTTCAAGGAGACCAAGGAGGAGGATGAGGCTTCAAGCTCAAAGGGCAAGATCAAAGACAAGTCCAAGTACAAATGTTTTCTATGTGGAAAGAAAGGACATTTTGCATCAGAATGTCTCAAGAAGAAGAAGGTACAAGAGAGCAAACAAAGCAAAATTGCACATCAAGAGGAGGAGGAGGATGAAGAGTCATCCTTGATGGTTTCCAACAAACCACCATCGTCCAAGAGCAACACCAATGATTCTTGGTGGATTGATAGTGGGGCAAATTCCCACATGACATATCAAAAGGACATATTCTCCACCTTACTTTCTTACAATGACTTACATAGATCAATCTATACTGCAAGTAGTCAAGAATGTAAGATAAGTGGAATAGGAACAATTCCCTTGTATGTGGGATCATCCAAAAGGATGAATCTTGATAATGTTCTTTATGTTTTTAAGTTAACCAAAAATTTGCTTAGTGTTGGCCAGTTAATGGATAATGGCCTAGATGTACAATTTAAGCATGGAGTTTGTTCCATCCTTAGAAATGATGAATGTATAGCCAAAGGCTTTAAGCAAGGTAGATTGTTTAAGCTTGATGCTAATATTGCAGTGGAGAGTGTTAACTTGGCAAAGGTGGAGTTATCAAAGGTGAAACTGTGGCACAAAAGGTTGGGCCACCCCAACTACAAAGCCATGGAATCTATGGTTGCAAAGGAGCTTGCAGTTGGACCCTATTAGCGTTACTTTAGACTCTTGGTGAGATACAACTAGAAAGCATGGATATGCTCAGGAGTATGGACAATAGTGCGTGACATACCTTACTCTGTAAGGGTCACTTGGGTTAGTATAGCATGGATTTGCTCTGATACCAGCACACGTGTTCACACCAGTCTTTTGGCTAAGAAAAATTCAAAACAGTTTAAACTTTTCATACTCGTCTTTGATTAAATCGAACCGCTATGGACCAATCGACTGTATGTTGATCAGTATGGCACTCGCCCTGATATGATGATATAACGGCTTGGCCTATTGCTAAAAAATCGTGTGTATGGGAAGACTGGACTATGTTTTAAAATGCTATGCAAAGCTGCTAAGTAGTACAACTTCTTTTGGACATGAATAACAACTGTTGTTCAACTATGACACATGTCTTCCTCACTGAACTAACTTGAGCGGTTTTGTTTTGTGGGATGGTGGCAGATATCAGCTGGACGTCTTGAAAGTGGGTATGCTTTATGGTGCTTTCTAGTACTGTATTTTACTTTTCAGTTGTACCTTACCTTGTTGGATTATGAATAAAGACTTTAAAGAGCTTCAGTCTTGCTTTGTCAAGAGGAACTAAGTACGGTCTTGTATCTCTCTCTCTCTCTCTCTCTCTCTCTCTCTCTCTCTCTCTCTCTCTCTCTCTCTCTCTCTCTCTCTCTCTCTCTCTCTCTCTCTCTCTCTCTCTCTCTCTACTATATTTATACTATATACCAATTTCTTTTTGAAACTTCACAAAAACAAGACTTTTTTCTTATGATACTTTACGAACAAAAATGACTTATTATGCTTAACTTAAAACATGGCCTAAAATAAAAAAGGCTACAACCCTAAGTTTCACTCTTCTTGCTCTCTCCTTCTCTCTCTCTCTTGCTTTTGCTCTCTTGGCTGGCTTCTCTACTGCTGTCTTCTTTGCTTGGATGAGAGGAAACCTGTATAAGCTTTGCAAAAGAGTATTCGGGTGGAGCGTACTGCAAACAAAAGGTAAGAAAGCTATGGTTAGTTTGATTGAATGATTGTTTGCATCGAAGGAGTATTATTGGTTTCAGATGATGAAATGTGAGTGAACTCCAAAATGGTTTGATTATCATAGATACTACGTTCTTGCTTCTAGTATACACTTCTAGAAGCAAATACATGTGGATGATATCTCAAAAGCGACAGTGAACAATACTAATAGGTATGATATTCACCTCTTCACTTTTTGAATAGTTTCTAAAGCAAACAGGCACCAGAACTTTGTGTTTCTAGGTTCATACATATATGCTACCTCTTTGAGGATATGATAGGCCACTGGCCAGCGCACTATGATGGACCAGTATCCACGCTTTCTATGATTGCTTTGTAAGGAGTGAAGCATAATAGTAAATCACTATTGGTTGCATTCAAAAATGCGATGGACTTGCTTCATTCACTATTTGTTTTGATGAAGTTTGCTGTAACTTACATTCTGAAGTGCGATGGACCTGCTCTATGCATTTTTGTGGAGATGTTTGTGTGAAAGATTCAACTAGTTTCATCACATTTTGCAATATTTCCATATTTGGCATATTGAGGCCAAAACTTGTTTTAGACTTAGAGGTTGACTTTTCAAAGTTCATTAGTCTAAATTTCATTTGAATAAACACTTTTTGAAAGTGTCAGAAAGTTAGAATGCGAGTTTGAGTAGATTCAACTTGAATAGTTGGGTACATTGAATCTAGACCCAACATTAGTAGGGTTAGCATTTGGGTGGGAAAGCCAAGTGGCCAAATAGGGTTTGTCCCTGCTATAAAAGGATGTAACTCTTGGAGAGAGCAATCTTCTCTCTTCTCTATCTCATTTTGTGCTTATACATGGTTCTCTTGGGTTCTACTATCCATTGGTGCACTATCTTGGTGATTGCTTGCAATTCTATGTGTAAAATGATCTATATTTGTTATTTTTGGATCCACACGTGTGAAATACATTAGCTTGCTGGTTTGGTATGGACAACAATAGCACATAATCATTTCATTCAAGTTTGATCAAGTTCTATTGGTGTTTGCATCTCAATTTGTGTGTAGATGCTGATTTTTCTACATTGGTGAGATTGGTAGTGTATTTCTCTTTCTAACCAAAGATCATTCAAGTAGATTGGATCTTAAGGATCTACAATCTTTCACATGGTATCAGAGCTTGTTTTTCAGGTTATGAAGGAGGAAATCAGATCTATCAATGATTTGGTGAAGATATCAAGTCTAGAGCATGCTAGAGAGGATTCTACACCAAAATCGGATTTTTTCTTTTGTAGATTGGATCTTTTGTAGATCAAAACACTAAATAGGTCAATATACTTGTTCAATTCCGATTTTTTAATTCACATACTGGATTTGGCCGATTTTTGGATCATTGGATCAACCTAAGTGGTGGCTTATAGATTGCATATCAAATTTTCAGCATTTGCATGTAGATTTGGAATAGTCAATTTTTTGTGATTTTATCAAAACCCTAATTTTGATTGGATCTCTAGATAGTGAGGTTGCTGGACTTAATTTGAGTGTGTTTCAATTTTAGGAAGTGGCAAAAGTCATTAGATTGAGGATAGATCATAGGTTGATCAAGATTCCATGATTCTATGTGTTGATTTGCTTGGATAAGTGCTAGAAGAGAATTTGTGAGATAGTTTCAAATCTTGGTGATTTCTTTTGAAAGCATTTGTTGTTGTTCAAAGGAGTGCTTTGTGCATTGAAGCAGGTTGAAAGAGAAGATCTAGTCATTGCTACATGGCAACTGACAAAATTTTCAGAATTCACACATGTGGGGAATGACCACAAGTATGATGGATCTAATTAAGCTTTGTGATTAGCACAATAACCTAATTCTAGATTGATTAGAAAATCTAGTTCAGAAGAAATGGCTTAACCACAATCCAGCATGCTAAGCAACTGAATATGATAGCAATGAATCAATAATGAACAAAAGTACAAGATATCAGTGTATAAGCATTAGCTTCAACACGAGTTAGAGAGAGAAAGATAGAGAGATAACAAGCAAAATAGTTTAGATCCAAAATGGCATGAGGTAGCTACAAAACTTTGGTTCTTCGTCATTGATTGTGAGGAGAGCTACACATATTTATGGAGTTTGAGGTAGCTCGAGGTAGAACTACATCCATTAATTCCAAAATGACATCTAGAGTCTATGTGACATTTGTCACTTGCCATGCATGAAATTCTACCAACTTTTTACAAGTGTGCTAGTTCTAACTAACAAAGTACAAATCATCATGCATGTGTCCATTACACTTTGTGCATGCCTTGCATGTCACTATGGATCACTTACAATCAATGCATGTGAATTGCCACAAGTTTCTACAAGCATGACTTTGCTAATTCTATGTCTACATACTATATGCAAGTTGTATTCTTCAATCTAGACATTACATAACCATGTAGCTCGAGTTCTATGTAGGCCAAACTTGGCATTTTGCATTTATGAGCTACATACTTGCATGGTACAACATTTGTAGCAAGCCAAGAAATCAATATGGATTGTTTTTTCAATTTTAACAACAACCTCAATTGGAGTCATGTTGGAAACCAATGATAGGCTTACCTCAAGTAGCTATTCATTGTGGAAAGTGAGGATGGAGTCACTTCTTGAGATGAATGATGTTTTGGATATTGTTGTAGGTTTGCAGGAGAGACCACCAACACAACAAGTTCAATTGAGGTATGACAAGAGGGCCAAGAAGGCTCTACACATGATAAAGATGAATGTTACCAATGAACTTCCCAAGGAAGTTGGTAAGTGCACATCATCTTTGGAAGCTTGGAATTCATTGAAGAAGCTTTATGAATCCATGTCTACTTCTAGAGTGTTGACTCTAAGAAGGCAAATCTTTTCTTGTTTACAAAAGAATGAAGAAAGTCCAAGTACTTTCGTTTTGAGAATGAAAGCATTGAATGATGAGTTAGCTTGCATAGATGAAAACATTAAGGAAGGAGAGCTTATTCAAGTGATTCTTAATGGCTTGTTGGATGCTCATGCTAACATTGTTCAAAGTATTGCTATTCAAAAGACTTTGCCAAGTTTGATGGATCTTCAAGAGATCTTGATCAATGAGGAATATAGGCTTCAAGCAAGAGGTGGATCTACATCGACACTTCAAGAGGATGCTATGTTCACAAAGGGCAAAATCAAGGGCAAAACCAAAATTAAGTGGTCTAAAGGGCAAGATCAAGTGGATGCTTGTTCAAGTGGCAAAAAGAAGGATAGATCAAAGCTCAAGTGCTTCTATTGTGGCATCAAAGGACACTTTGCAAGTGAGTGCTACAAGAAGAAGAGAGATCAAGGAGACAAGCAAGGTAATCTTACTCTTAATGAGGATGGTTTGGATGTTCAAGATGCAAATGATGATGCTTTTGTGATGTCTTCATGTATGCTTGCTATGATGGAGATCTAGATCCTTGGTGGATTAATAGTGGAGCAAGTTCACACATGACCTTTCACAAAGAGTACTTCACTTCTTTCCAAGTTCCTTAAGTAATGTCAAGCATGTTTGTGAGTCTTGTGCTTTGTCTAACTCACATAGGCTACCTTATACTAGATCTATTTCTAGATCTACAAATATTCATGGATTTACTACAATTAGCAATAGTGGAGCTAAGATGTCTGTAACATTCATTGATGATTTTAGTAGATTTTGCTGGATCTATCTACTAAAGAGCAAGGATGAAGTGTATGATGTCTTTGTCAAGTTCAAGAATGCAAGGGAGAACCAATTTTCCACAAAGATCAAGTGCTTAAGAGGTGACAATGGTGGTGAGTACATATCTAACAAGTTCATGACTTTTTGTGATGAGCATGAGATCAAGAGGGAGTATACAACATCAAGGACCCCACAACCAAATGGAGTGGCTGAAAGGAAGAATAGGACTTTATGTGAAAGTGATAAAACTATGAGGTTAAGTGCTAATCTTGACAAACCATTTTGGGATCAAGCTTTGTTGTGTGCCAATTTCTTGTGGAATAGGTGGCCGAGTGCTATTTTGGATGGAAGGACACCTTTTGAGATGCTATTCAAAAGGAGGCCGAGTGTCAACTTTCTAAGAACCTTTGGATGCACATGCTATGTCAGCATTACTCTTGATGATAGGACCAGGAGGATCCATCTTCAAGAAGAGGTATTTTTGTTGGATATAGTGAGGTGAGTAAAGCCTATAAGGTTTACATTCCTTCTACTAACAAAGTGATTGTTGGTAGAGATGTTATTTTTGATGAGGGAAACATTTCAAAGGTGTCTTCAAGCATGATTGATGGTAGAGTGGATGGATCTAACATTCTTGATGTTGATGAGAAGGATCTTACTTTGGATGGTGGTGATGATGGACCTTCATTAAGTCAAAAGCCAAGGAGAACATCAAGAGAAAGACAAGTACCTTCAAGGCTCACATTTGATCAAAAGGATAAGCAAGTAGTTTCTAGAAATTATGTTGCTTTCCTAACCTCTTTGGACAAGCCTACAAGTGTAGATCAAGCAAGGAAAGAAGAGGAGTGGATCCAAGCAATGGTTCTTGAGTATGAAGCTCTTATGAAGAATGGAACATGGATTTTGGTGGAGTTGCCTAAGGACATGAAAGCTATTGGATGCAAATGGATCTTCAAGGTGAAGGCAAACCAAGATGGATCTATCAACAAGTACAAGGCAAGGTTAGTGGCAAAAGGATATGCTCAACAACAAGGAATTGACTATGATGAGACCTTTGCACCCGTGGCAAAGATGGTAATCATTCGAGTCATCATTTCACTTGCTACACTATATGGATGGGATCTATGGCAAATGGACATTTCAAATGCATTCTTGAATGATGATCTTGAGGAGGAAGTGTACATGGAGCAACCCGAGAGCTACATTTCATCAACAAAGCTAAATCATGTGTGTCTTCTACAAAAGAGTTTGTATGGCGTTAAGCAAACACCAAGGAGTTGGTATGCTAAGCTTAACACTGTTTTACTCTCTCAAGGCTTTATTATGAGTGAGTATGATCATTCACTTTATTATAGGTATCTATCTAATCATTACTAGACCTGATCTAAGCTATTGTGTTGGAAGATTGAGTCAATTCATGCAAGATCCTAGTGAGGAGCATTGGAAGCTAGGAAAGCGAGTTTTGAGGTACATCATTGGAACTCAAGGTTTTGGCATATTGTATGAGGGATCATCACCTAATCTTTTTGGATTTTCAGATTCGGACTATGCTGGAAATGTGATGGATAGGAAATCCATTAGTGCTTATTGTATTTTCATAGGTGATGGAGCTATATCATGGATGTCAAAGAAACAAGCCACTATCTCATTATCATCTAGTGAGGCCGAGTACAAAGCTCTTACACATTGCACAAAGGAGATGGTATGGATCAAGAGGATGATCAAGGATCTTCACTTGCTGGATTTTTCAGAGAGCCCAATCATCTTTTGTGACAATCAATCAGCCCAAAGAATGGCATCCAATCCTATCTTTCATGCTAGGAGCAAGCATATTGAGATACAATATCATTTTGTGAGGGAGCAAGTCATTGCAAAGGAGGTGGAGCTTCAACATGTGTCTTCAAGGGAATGTGTAGCTGATATTTTCACCAAAGCATTGGTAAAAGACTTGTTTTTGAAGCATAGGACTTCACTTGAAGTTTTATCAAAGTCTATGCTAAAACTAGTTGAAGAGGGAGTGTGAAAGATTCAACTAGTTTCATCACATTTTGCAATATTTCTATATTTGGCATATTGAGGCCAAAACTTGTTTTAGACTTAGAGGTTGACTTTTCAAAGTTCATTAGTCTAAATTTCATTTGAATAGACACTTTTTAAACTGTGGGAAAGTTAGAATGCGAGTTTGAGTAGATTCAATTTGAATAGTTGGGTACATTGAATCTAGACCCAAAATTAGTAGGGTTAGCATTTGGGTGGAAAAGCCAAGTGGCCAAATAGGGTTTGGACCTGATATAAAAGGATGTAACTCATGGAGAGAGCAATCTTCTCTCTTCTCTATCTCATTTCATGCTTATACATGGTTCTCTTGGGTTCTACTATCCATAGGTGCACTATCTTGGCGATTGCTTGCAATTCTATGTGTAGAATGATCTATATTTGCTATTTTTGGACCCACACATGTGAAATACATTAACTTGTTGGTTTTGTACGAACAGCAACAGTACATAATCATTTCATTCAAGTTTGATCAAGTTCTATTGGTGTTTGCATCTCAATTTGTGTGTAGATGCTGATGTTTCTACATTGGTGAGATTGGTAGTGTATTTCTCTTTCTAACCAAAGATCATTCAAGTAGATTGGATCTTAAGGATCTGAAATCTTTCACAGTTTGCATAAATTATAGCTACCAAAAGTGCGATGGACTTCCATCGCTGTCCACAGATTTTTATGATGATGAAAGCATTGATAATAACTTTGCTTGTCTCTATGAATACACTTCGTAGTAGGTCACCCTTAGTGATTATGCTCATATCCCGACGTGATGAGGATTATTATAACACAAGATGTATGTGCTCAGTTAGATGAATGATAAGCATGAAGGTTGCTGATGTCTAAAAACTAGCTTATATGTAAAGCACAAATGGTTATGATTGTTGATAACTATAGTGATTTGAATGAAAGAGAAATGCGTACACCTTACTACTTTCTACATTCAAGTAAAAGTCGGTTCTGAAGTTTATTACTCCATTATCTCGTGACGCACGAATACTGGCTGACAATTCAATTTTACTTACTTTTGAGTTAAACACTGCTGCAAGATAATGCCATAAAATAAAGATTACACTACCATTAATCAGTCACTTTCGGTGTTGAATCAATAGTACAAAAATAGGATTTTGCTTGAAACATTGGAAGATGGGTAGCCCACAAGAAATCACCTCACCCCGCATTCAGGAGTTCTATGATGCTATATGGAAAGGTAGTATCACTCCATACTACTATCTTGGGAACGACACTTTCTACGTAAATGGTTTTTTGAAGTTATCAGCTGAAAAAATAATTACTTTTTATACTGAAATTATTTATAATTATAGTTATTTAATCCTTGGAAAGTTGTTTTGGTTAATAGTAAAAGTGCAGCCTATATAAGTAAGCCGTGGATGTTTTCAGAGTTTGATTTTGACGAGCTTGAATAGCATGGATTTTCCTAGGCCTTCAAGTGTTCGGACTCCCCAATAAGTTACATGGGATGTTCGTGGGACTAGCATGGCACAGATCTGTCCTAGTACTCGACGCTGTGGTCAAAATCACGTCTTTGTACTTGTGCATGGATAAATAGCCTCTTACGTGTTTATACTATTTTGTGAGCTGAATACATTCTTTTTGATCTTGCACTGATCAGTATGGCATTTGCCCTAATACAGTTTTTTGATTCAAGGGCAGAATGTATTGCTAGTTATAAGATGCATGATTGGGAAGACTGGACGAATGTTTTGTTATTGTATTCAAGCTGATAAAGTAGTGAATCTTGTTTCGGACATGGATAACAACTAATGTTCAGTTCTGACACCTGCCCTCACTTAACTAACTCGTGTGGTTTGGTTTTGTGGAATGGTGGGAGGCAACAGTTGGGTGTCCTAAAACTTGCTTCACTTTTTGGTACTATGTATTGTAAGACTTTATACAGCTATATTTTAACCTGTTATGCTATAAATTGAAGGGTTCAAAGGGTTTGGTCTTGACTTGTCAAGAGGGACTATGTGATGTTCTGTTACTCTCTCAAAGCATCTTTTAAAGATGCCAACCCGACTACCTTTTGGCCAAGGTAGTACCAAACCTTTACCTTTACTTGTATTTTATGGCTAATAAGGTGTGTTTTATGATGTAGTCCACAAGCTGGTTTCACGATGCTATTTCTCTTGGTTATGGGGAGCCCCTTCCTCCTCCCAACCCTTTTGTTCAGACTATCATTTGTTGCATGAAGAAAGTTGTTGATGTTACGAACTTATTACTTCTTATGATAAAGCTACTTGTGATGCTATTGGACCTAATGATAAGATCTTTTGTCTTGTTGACTTGATGACTACTGTGGATTGGATCTAAATATATATGGATTTCATAAAAAAGAAGGAAACATTAAGCATGGTTGAAAAAGTCTTTATGGATCTCTCTAACTATGTTGAACGTATTGTTGTTGAAGAAAAATTTTGCAATTTACATATACGAAAGATATTTGCCTGTTTGGAAAAAGAAAATGGTGACCTTTTCGTTGATACCCCTACCCCTACCTCACCTCATACTTTAATTTTTACTGAAGATCTTGATGATGATAGTTCATCTCAGCTGAAATCTTTCTCTCAAGAAATCTGCGAAGTAGACAACCAGTTTGCCTTTGAATTCTGCCAATCCAAAAGTTGCCAAGTACCTTTGGTACCTAGTCGTACAATTGAATTTAAATCTGCCAAGTCTGCGTATAAGCTTTGGAGAGCCTTTCTTTTGATAATGTTTTGGCACCCATTTCTGTTGAACTCTGGATTGCTCTTACACATCTTACTAAAGCTGAAGTTCAGTTCTGCAAGCTTGATTCTTTGCATAAGAAACCCTCCTTTGATACACCTATTGCATTTGATACTGTCATCAAGATAAGTAGATTTGAACCTACTAGATATCCTTCTGAGCAAACCTGGGCAAGAATCAGAGGCCACTTTGAGACTGGCTTCAATATGATGAACCTACATCAAGCTAGAATATGGAACTAAAAAAGGCCCTTTTTTAAGTGTAGATGTGGCAACAAATGTAAAAACAATTCTTCTATCATTTGATTTGATCATGCTATCTGGTATATCATGAAAAACCTTGTCAAATTCTTCCCTGATGCTTCTATAAAGAACCAATTCAATGCCTTCTTTCTTTGGCTTCATAAGCCTGTTAGAGATGTTGTCAAATCCCACCTTGCCTTTATGTACATCAGACAACATACGATTCAAGCCGCCATTGAACTCTCTCTCTCTCTCTCTCTCTCTCTCTCTCTCTCTCTCTCTCTCTCTCTCTCTCTCTCTCTCTCTCTCTCTCTCTCTCTCTCTCTCTCTCTCTCTCTCTCTCTCTCTCTCTCTCTCTCTCTCTCTCTCTCTCTCTCTCTCTCTCTCCCCGCAATCCATTCGTATCTAGGGGTGTGCGGTGCTATTGTTCCCAAACGATTGCAGCAACATGAGGTATGATAGAGCTTCACCATCTTTTTACCACATGAGACAAACCCAGGGTCTGATGGCAGAATCCTCCCTTCATCGTCTGCCCTGGTAGCAATTTATGTGTCGGGTGCTCAAAGCATTGCCAGATTGTGTCATCCATATTGTTCAGCAAAACTAGTTTTCTTGATTCTTGCAGGTCAATTGCTGCAACTGGATCAGGTGACAACCATATTGAAGATCCTTGGGGATCAAGGAGGCTCACTTGTCCTTGATCTGTGATTGCAATACTAGAATTTTCAAAAACTGGTGTGTTTCTGTTCACGCTCTACACGACAACTCCAGCTTCAGATGCATTCCTATATTTTGTACCCATACTTACCAGAAAAAGATATTGGCTTGCGCCATTGATGTTGAAGAATCCCAGCCCAAAAGTATCATTGTCACTCATTTCTACAAGATGGTACGATCCAAGAGTTATGCTTCCTGCAGCCTGAAAAGCCGGCAAGCTGCTGTTATTTACCACACTCCAACCTTTTGGAAAATTAATCTTCTTTGCATCTACTGCTCCATTCCGGTACGCACTTAAAGCACTGTAAATAATGTGGAGTTCGTTAGATTTGATAAGTTTATTGTTTTTGTAGCTTCCTTTTTGCTAATTTCTAGCTTTGAAGTTTTCAGGACTGCTCAGACCAATTTTCAACATTTTTTTGCTTTTTATTTCTAATTTAATTCTTTATATTTGTAGAGATTTGTTTTGGCTCTCATTGCACCAATTTTCAAGGTGTTTGGATAAGAGATACAAAAGTTATTGCACTTTTCCCAAAAGATGTCAAAATAGGTGACTAGAATTTTCACTTCACTTGATTTGAATTTTTCAGATTTGATTTGAGTTTTAATCTCAAGTTTCTATAAGTGAAATCTTATAGCATTGTCTTAGCTTTGATTTGATTCACATGGTAGGTCATTTGGATTAGTATCCAAAAAGTTATGACAAATCTTGTTTCCTAGCTAGAGTTTTGCTAATTTTCTTCTTTCAAACCTGTTTTGCTGTGGATTTAGCCTATCAAATTACATTTAGTCATTGATCTAATCCTATAGCCTGATAGATCTTGTTGTTAGCTTTTTAGAGGTACTGAGTTTATGTGATTTGGATCAATATTGAGGAAGTTATGATTAAATTAGTGGAGATGGGTCAGACTAGCCAGAATTCTAAAAATTTTCTTTTGGATTTTTTTCAAGTGAGAGCGAAGCACTTCACTTCTTCAAACTTGAAGTTTAGTTTCTTTGTAATTTTTTTTTTTAGTTTCCTCATTTTAAAGTTTCGTAGGTTAAAAAAAAATGACCTAACCCTACCCTCGCATAGTCTTAACCATACCCTCACAAATTAGGTTAAAAAAGAAAAAAAAAAAAAATGCAAAAACCCAAAGAGATGCTAGCCTGCCCAATTTTTTGAATCCTAAATCTGAGCCCTTAAAAAAAAAAACCTAAACCTAAAAGCTCCGCCCTGCACACATTCCTACTCCCCCCTCGCTCTCACGCGACCCACCTCTCACGCCATCTCTCTCTCTCTCTCTCTCTCTCTCTCTCTCTCTCTCTCTCTCTCTCTCTCTCTCTCTCTCTCTCTCTCTCTCTCTCTCTCTCTCTCTCTCTCTCTCTCTCTCTCTCTCTCTCTCCACGACCCATTCTTAACCCTAGGCCCCCTCTCTCCCTACACCTACCATCTCCCGTGCGCCTACCTCGTCACCTGTCACCTACCCATCTCTCACAACAACAAAACCCCCCACTAGGGCTTTAGAGCACGGGCCGCGCGTAGGAGGGGTTTGGCCCCAGTGCCCCCCAACATGTGACGCGTGGCCCGTGCTCGGGTGCCCGCCAAAATTAGGGCGCAGGCGAATTTTGGCGGGCGACTCCGGGGCGCGGTCCCGGGCAGCGGGGTGGCGTTGGGTAGGCAACGCAACAGCAGGGGTCCCGGGCAACAGGGGTGGCACCGGGTAGCCGGCGCCGGGCACCAGGCTCACACACACACACATGCAAGGAACTGGATGGGTTTCTCTATATATCCCCTCCCAGTTCCCTTGCAAAATTTCTTATGGGATTAAAACTGGCTGCTTGGACACGTGGCGTCCGAGCATCAAGTTTTTTTTAGAAAAAGAAAAAGAAAAGAAAAGTGGTCAGGAGGGCACCGGGACCAAAGGAAAACCGTGCTCGCAAGATGCGACCCCCCCCCCCCTCCCCTCCTTGCGTTTCTCGCCCCCTCCTGCCTGCGTTTCCCCGCCCTCTCTCTCTCTCGGAACCTGCGTGCCTTGGCCCTACGAATATTCCGCGTAAATATTCTTTGAGAATATTCCCTTTCCAAAAATATTTGCTGCTTCTTTCCAACATTCTTTACGGTTACTAAGATCTTCTAAGAGCACCCAAATGCACCATAGAAGTAGCCGTAAATTTTATTTTGGCCATAAATCTTCAAAATTTCCTACGGTTTCTGCAATTTCTCCCTAGCACTCAAATGTTTCATGGAATCCAAAGAATTATGTATTTCAGTTTGTAATTTTTTTTTAAATACCCCCCTTCTAAGTTGTATATAACCAATTTTACTAGTTTTTCTTTAAACTTCTGTAACTTCATTGTCTGAGCTCGGATTTTAGTGGAGTAAAAACGAAAAGTGATCACAATGACGAGCTTGACACTAAGAAGTTATTAAAATTTTGTAATTATTACTTTCCATTTTTTTGTTTAAAGAACCTCTTTCTTGAGTTAGATTTGACGTGTTTTCATTAGTTATTTTCGAAGCTCCGTAATTTTTCCGTTTGAGCTCGAAATTTGACACTGTAAAAAACAAAAATTGTCGTGGTGACAAATTGAGCACAGCTGCTACTTCATTTTAATTTCTTACACTTTCCATTCACAACCACTTTATTTTTTGAGGACTTGGAATTTTTAAGTGGGTGGAGAAGAGCATTTTACCAGCTTGTAAATTACCATTCTGAATAAATTTCAATCGGCGAATCCATCTATTGGCGAAATGCAATCGAAAATCGCACTTTATGGCTTTGCATTTGATGAACAACCAAGTTCAATCAGCATTGATGACTGGTTGACTAGATTAGAAGCTTATTTTCGTCATCGCCATTATTCTAAAGAGGATAAAATCTATTTTGCTTCATTGTGCTCTCAAGGACAAGTTCGAGCATGGTGGGATACTCAAGCACATCCAATCAGAAAGCTTTGGAGTAATTTCAAAATTGCTTACATTGATAGTTTTACAAGATATACTTCACCATAATCAAATAATGGAACCATTTGTTGGAATTCTTGATTGTACTCAGCAACTATAGTTATTCAATTCAAAGAAGGTCATCAATAAAAGTGATGAAATATAAAGCCTGACCCAGAGAGGGCACGCTCATAGGACCACATAAATCACTATGGATTAATTCTATAATAGACTTAGCTCTTTTGGCTTGTCCTTTTGGAAATCTTATTCTAGGTTGTTTTCCTAGTAAGCACATTTCACAAAGAGTCTGATTTCTACTAGAGACAACATTAATACTCATGTCCTTGACCATACTATTATGATGCATATACAAGATAAATCTTATGTTTGAATGACCTAATATTTGATGCCATACATAAGCCTCTGAGGTACTCACAAAAAGTGCATAATTGTGACTCAAGATATATAAATTTTTTTCTCTGTGTGTAGAGAGGACTTCATTTGAATTCCTATCAAGAATGGTACATTGACTAGCAATAAACAAAGCTCTATAGCCTTGATCAACAATCTTGCTTATAGACAATAAATTCTTTGTTAATTTGGATACATAGAGTACACCTTCTAACTGTCTAGTGATATCATCTGGGAATTGAAGTCGAATGGAGCCTTGGTCTTTGACTCTGTGTGAGCTTGAGTCTCCGAAGAATATGTACTTTGATTCAATTGTTGTGAGATTCGAGAATAGGTTCTTACATGGAGTCATGTGTTGAGAAGCACCTGAATCTAGATACCATTCATAGGCATCTCTGCTTGATTGATTTTGTACCATCAACGTCTTTTGTTCTTCATGGGAATTTCTGACAGAGTCAGAGCCTCCTTTTTGGTGCTATCGCATCTTCTTCCTCGCTTCATTGTGCTTGAGTATCTGACAATCTTTGATGTCGGGATTGGATCTCTTGCAGTATCTGCAAAAAAGTTTTGTCTTGGCAAGTTGTTGTTGTCGACTATGATGTTGTTGTAGTTTCATTGAATCTATATGCTCATCAACCTTTTCTTCTTATCCTTGAAGTTTTTCTTCTTGGAATGTTGCTTATTAGAGTACAAGGCCATTGTCTTGTTACTCGTTGTAGATAGGCTCTTTCTCCTTACTTCTTCCTACAATAGACTTGTTGTCAGCTTCTGGAGTGATAGCGTAGGAGTATTGCAAGCACCACTAGATTATTAGGAGGGTGGAAGACTAGCAAGAAAGGACATTGTAGAGTCTTCTTTTGAAATAGGAAAAAATAAAATAACCAATTGACTCAGCAATTGTTTGAACTCATTTAGATGATCACTTACTGAGGTACCTTCGCTCATTTTGAGGGTAAAGACCAGAAAGAGACGAGTCGATATATCTAAAATTTCATAAATATTTGTCAATATATCCCATGCTTCTTTTGAAGTGGTACTATTTGATACATGAGCTATTTGAATATCTTTCGAATTTAAGGATACAATGGCAAGAGCTTTGCCATCCTTTGCTTCCCATGCTGGTAGTAGTTTTGGTTCCACCGGTCTGGCCTCTGAGCCATTAATGTATTCCCATAGCTCCTTTTCGATCAGTATCATCCTCATTTTGAATTGAGCCCATTTGGTTATTTTAATCTCAAGACTCTAGTAAATAAAAAACCATGCTCTGATACCAATATGTTGGGGATATGGTATGATACGCTGATACCACTCTGATGGAATGGACACAAGTTTCTAAGGCCGCAGTGAAAATGAAGGTCGTTATCCCAATAGATACAATAATATGATGTAATAGGATCTTGGATAACTTAGAGAATGGAATGATAGAGCAATTTTGATATGTGGTGAACGTCAATATAGGCGTTGCAAGGAACCATAAAGAGAGAATGTAAAATAATTAGGTGCTTGGGATAGCTATGCAGTTCTCTAATACTGATATCTTGAACATAAAAAAATGTGAAACAATTAGGCATCTATGATAGCCATACATTTCTTCATTACTGAAGTACTTGTGATAGTAACGAAAGAAGAATGAGAGCTAATAAACATTCAACACAAATGCAATGAGATAGAAGAATAACGATTCTGTAAATTCAATGTTGTAATAACAACTATCAGATCACAAGACAATCGTGCTGATAAGCACGTGATCCTACTTATAGAAATGGATCAATCGCTATAGTTTCGAATACTTTTACTCTCTCTATATGATCTCTAACTCTAAGGAGTCAGATACTGTGAAGACCAATTTTGGTCGTTTTTATCTATGTCAAGGATACTGATCTCGATGTTCTTCTTCTAACACTCATTTGCTTATATAATTGTCAGATGATCATGTATTATTATAATCTTATAGTTTAAAAGATCATTAACAATTTTAAGAGTAGATTCATAGATCGGTTATTGGCGGAGTGTGAGGACGTGAACATGTACTGACAAGAAATATCCTTCATACGCGAGCAGGAGCATGATATTGCAGTGTGATCATAGCCGCATGTTGACCGCAATCGTTGACTTGCGATATCCTTCGATTCTGTTGTGGTTTCATCCACTTCGCATTGTAATCGCAGGCTAGACTCGGACGGTGCCTTGGCGGGTGGTCCCTCAGCAGTATCCTACAGTGCCTTTGGCGGTGTGTGATGCCTTTTGGAACTTTGCATGTATTTCTGCAGACAGCTTTGAGAGAATGATTTTCTTATAGTGAAGCGAAGGGCGATTAGGATGCGTAGGAGTAAGATTAACTCCAACAACATGCGTGTGTTTATGGAGTGTGTGTGTGTGTGTGTTAGGCTTTAGACATTAATCATTAGGATTAGGCTTTAGAAATTAGACATAAGACATTAGTCTTTAGGAATTAGGCATTAGGGTTAGGATGTAGATATTAATCATTAGAGTTAGGCTTTAGGCATTAGGCATTAGGCATTCGGTTTAGGCTTTAGACATTATGCTTTAGGGTTAGGCTTTAGGCATGTGTTTGTGTGTATGTGCGTTAGGCATATGTCTGTGGTAAGTGATCAGCCGAATATCTGTGGTTAGTGATCAGTCGAATTTTTGTGGTGAGTGATTAGCCGGATATATGTGGTAGTGATCAGCCGAATGTTTGAGGTAAGTGATCAGCCAAATGTTTGAGGTAAGTGATCAATCAAATGTCCGTGGTAAGTGATGATTTGTTGCATGTAGCTTTAGTTATAGTGTCGGAGGATCTTGATTCAATAACTCGTGGATGTAACTCGTGGATGTAACTTGTCGAATGTGATTCAATAACTCGTCGGATGTGTGTCAGGTGAAAGGTGAGTCGAGTGATAGGTGAGTCGACTGACAAGGAGTCGACTAACAGGTGGTCGGTTGACAGGTGAGTATGTAAAGTCTTTGATTTCTATAGAAAACAATTGTTGATCTTATTCAACCATAGTCATTATAGGAAACAATTATCTCCCTGTTCAATCTAATATAAGCCACAATCATTCTTGTATCCTAGCCTCTTGTATGTTCATCTATGAATGAAACACGAGAACGGAGAGCGCCAAAGAGATGGACAAAGCCGCAAGAATAAAGTTCCAAAAATGTGCCATCGCTGCAGTTCCAAGCCATTCGCAACATGAGAGAAGCCGCTAGTGCACCTCCTTCTACCCCCATTGTTGGCCTGAAAAGCATTAAGGATGTATGGGTGCCCACCCCATATATCCTCACCCCCCATACACATGCATGTGTCCAAAACCATAAAACTTTATGTGTGTGTGTGTGTGTGTGTGTGTGTGCACGCGCGCGCACACACACACACACACACACAATTGGAAAAGCCCGTCATTGATGGGCGGTCGGACGTTCATTGCAGATGGTTTGCGATCTGGTCGGACGTCGATTGCGGATGGTTTGTGTTTTGGACAGGAGGGAATTTTGGGTGGCGAGCAATGCTTTTGACAATGGCAAGAGGCTAATTGTGGATTGTTTTCTCATGCGGCTGAATGGAGGAGAGAGAGAGAGAGAGAGAGAGAGAGAGAGAGAGAGAGAGAGAGAGAGAGAGAGAGAGAGAGAGAGAGAGAGAGAGAGAGAGAGAGAGAGAGAGAGAGAGAGAGAGAGAGAGAGAGAGAGAGAGAGAGAGAGAGAGAGAGAGAGAGAGAGAGAGAGAGAGAGAGAGAGAGAGAGAGAGAGAGAGAGAGACAAGAGGGGGTGAAAAGTGGGTAAGCCCGTCGTTGATGTCAGCCTATGGTTTGTGTTATGGCCGATGGTTTGGATGGCAACCGATGATTTGGGTCGAAGGTCAATGGTTTGTGTCGAAAGTTGTCAGTGATAATTAGCCAAAATTTTGGGTGGACGACCAATGATCGTACAAATATGGTGTGGATTTAGGATTAGGGATGTGTGTGTTTTTGAATCTAACAAATCTAAACAAAACTGCACATTATCACCACAATACCAAACATACAAATATTAAAGTAAATCAGATTCGTATAGAGTCATCACAGTCAAACATATCATATTGACCAAACCTAACAATCAGCAAAAGCTCCAAGTTGAGGAGAATATGCTCACCTGCATCCATCCACAACAACAATCGTGTTAGAACAGGGACATTATTGTGAGAACTGCAAGTGTCTACACATACTTCAGTTGTTATCCATGTCACAACAAGTAGTCATTGCCAAGTTAGGTGACTCTAATTTTGTCTGTATCATGAGTAAAAAGTGGGACATTGTTTCAGCTTTACTCAAAGTTACAAAATTATAAGGATAACAGGTGCTTGAAAGTCTGAAACAATCACAAAAGTACAACTAAAGTAGACAATTACATCTAGACTAGTTTTATAGTAGAGTTCAAAACTATATGTCATTACCCTTTTCAAAATGCTTATCGGAACACCATCCCTTTTTCTAAGTAACAACTTAGAAAAATATTTATTGCACTATCAATTTCAAATTGTCAGGACATTACCATCCACAAATAAGTATATATAGACTTTAACAGACAGGTCTAATCCAAGTTATATAACTAAACCCATCATACCATTTATATTAGAAATAGTCGAAGTGTAACAAAAGGTTTAAACTAAAAGCAACACACTTCAAAGGAAACCTCGTTAATGAAAGTTAAGCATCAACGAGCAATAAATTCATGATCATTTCATGGCACTTCAACTCTTCATACCCGTTAGTAGCAACAACCATATTGAGAGGATTAGAAGACTGTTCACACGAATTTTTTCATTGTTAAAATTCAGAGTGTTGTACGAACTCTGATCAAAAGATCTCAAGACAGTTTGTTCATTGTGATCATAGTGACCGAAACAAGCAAGTAAATCATGAGAGCATTTCTTAATTAGATCTCTCTCTCTCTCTCTCTCTCTCTCTCTCTCTCTCTCTCTCTCTCTCTCTCTCTCTCTCTCTCTCTCTCTCTCTCTCTCTCTCTCTCTCTCTCTCTCTCTCTCTCTCTCTCTCTCTCTCTCTCTCTCTCTCTACCACCACTTTTCACATGTGTGGCATGCACGTTTCTTACCAAAGCTTACATATCAACTACCACCACTTTTCACATGCGTGGCGTGCAGGCACGTTAATTCTTAAAATTAAAATCTAATAGACATATATACTAAATATAAACATTAACCAAAGGCTAATATAAACTAAATATATCATTTACTAATGTAGGTATTTTGTGTGCATCCCAATCAGCCAAATAAGGCTGCTGTAGGCTTTAGGCTTTTGGCATTAGGGTTTAGGGTTTAGGCATTAGTGGGTAAGCCCGTCATTGACGGGTGATTTAGGCATCAATTTAGAAATCAAAGATTTACACAACAATATCCAAACTCGGATTTATACAAAATTCAAAATACAAAGTCATTCTTAAGTACCAATGTGTACACCCGGTCCATCAAATCCAACATTGTCTGTACTTTACTCAGTCTCACAATTGACATATCCTTCAAATATAACTTCATATTACTAACAAATTCATCTACATTTATCACTAAAAATCTCTCTCGAGGAAGAAAATATCCGCAAAGTTGCTGATAGTACAAAATTTGGGTGAATTGCTCTATCACCCAGATAGTACGGCATGGATAAACATCAAATAGCTCTATTATCTCTCGCACAAATGTCCTATAGTTCACAACCTGTACCATCTGCACAAACATACATATACACACCCTCAATCCCATAGACACACACACACACATATTTTTATCGTATTGCTCATATACACATGAAGACACACACATGCACACACATACATATACACATCAAAAACACATATCACACATACCAATTTGATACAAGCCACCCAAATGTGCAGTCAATACATTTAGTGGAAGTAATTATTTTGTTTGCAACCACTCTAATGTGTACGACCATGTTTTTGTGTGAAACCATTCCTTGTCGACAACCATGTTTTTGTGGGTAGCAGCAATTTGTGTGTCCTAACTCCAATCCTAAACCCTAATGTAACCCTAACCTTGGTCTATCTATTAGATAATGCCACTCTAAACCCTAACTCTAATGTAACTCTAACTCTGTTCTATCTAACACTAACCTTGATGTAACCTAATCCTAACACGTAATGCCAATGTAAACCCTAACCAGAACCCCAAACCTAATCTACCTCTAACTATACTCTAACTCTAACCCTAGATCTGATGTAACTCTAACCCTAACACTAACCCTTACTCCAAAACAAATACTACAACACTTCACAATATACAATAGAAATGGCTTGTCAAATTACAATAGAAATCATCAGGTTTATTATACAATATTAACAAAATGATCAAATTCTACCTAACAAACAGATAAAAATAAAAACACAAACATAAATTATTTATCTTTAATGTTAATGTTACACGACATTATGTTGACCATTTCAAAATACACAATGAGAAACAAAACATTAGCATTAGGTTTTACGATGCGTGTGTGTATTATAGGGTGTGTATGTCTAGGGTGTGTGTGTTATAGGTGAGTGTGTCTATGGTTTTAGGCTTTAGACATTAGGCTTTAGGCATTAGGCTTTAGACATTAGGTTTTAGGCGTTAGGCTTTACGATTTACACCTTACGTTGTAGGCATTACGATTAGACTTTAGGCAATAGGCATTGGGCATTAGGATAGGCATTACAAAAGTCAAGATTTAGATCAGGATGTGAAGATAATGGAACATCCTTTTGAGTTTCATTTCAACCATCAAAGTTCGGAACTTGACCTACATCAATGCCTTAATCTAGTCAATGAACAAGCAACTATGGATTGTCAAATTGAGAATATTGCTATGTTCAAACTTTCAGATTGAGGACTATATGGCATCGACATTCCATGCTTGGAATTGAGTGGCTATTATAGGGATCCGATCTACGAACCATTTCAAATTGATTTGGGAGCTTTTGAGAATATTTTCTTGTTGGTTCGAAACCTATAATTCTTCCATTTTTCAATAGGGCTCAACTATCCATTGAACAATAGTAATGATGAACCACAATGGGTATGAGGAGTGGCACAATAACTATTTTGTTGATCTCCAGGAGAGTTATTGGAAGTGATATTTTGTATGCAACGTTGCACGGGAGATGAAGATTGTTCAAGTTGGCACATAGAACTCATGTACCACAGTGCATGCTCACCACCTTGTGAATTGCGATGATGTTTTGATTGTTGTGAATATAGCTCATCATCATTGTCACTACTATAAAAACCGCCATCAATATTAGATTGATTCGACTAGTTCATGGTTTTTATTGTTAAAAATGTCACTTCAAACTTGTTATAATTGGTGTGTCTTGAGATATGAGATCATGATAGGATCTCACATGTGTGGAGTCCGTTCCCACGTGTGAAAAGATGTACATAACTTGTTTTTATGAAGTTAGATTGATTTTAGATGGATCTATGTGTGAAATTGACCTTATGTGAATGAATAAATGCTCTCACATGTCAAGATGCCATTCACACGTGTGGATAAGATTGTAGATGATAAGATACAGAGATCCCATTAGATCCTATTTTATAGGAATAAATGTGGAAGACTAGCTTTTTGTTTTCTAGCTAATGAGAATAGTCGACTTTGGAAAATGAGCACATATGGCTCCCATTGGTGGATCTGGATGACTAGGCACTCTTCACATGTGTGAAGGCTTGCTGGACAGTACGCAACTCATGGATGTACTTGATCTATAAAGGGATCAACCAAATCAATGAGAAGTTGATGTGATATTGGCAACTTCTAGTTTTCTTTGTATTTTTCACATTTGTCATGAGTTTTGATGAGTGGAATGCTTTTCTATGCTTGAGTACTTTAACCTCTGTTTAATGTTCGAACACGTACTGTCCTCCACACGTGTGAGGCCACTCTACTAAGTTATTAGTCATTCAATCCATTGCTCTTGCTTAAATCATAGTGTAATGCATCTAGATCAAGATCTAACACTTAGAACTTGATAGATCATTAAATTAAGCAATCAATAACTCTTAGTGATTATTTTGTACAATTTTATTGGTCTTTTTTTTTTTTTTTTTTTTCTTTTCTGAAAATTGACATGGTATCAGAGCCAAGTCTAAGAATGATCTAATGATTAATGAATCTTGTGAAATCATTGACAATGAGTTGTTTTTGAGCTTTACTTGAGAGGGCAAGTTCAAGGAGAGAGGTACTATTCAAGACCAACTTCCTTCAATTGATAAGTTGCATAATGTTTTTGTGGTCGAGGAGAGTAGGATTCTACACCTCAAAACAAGAATGGGGTCTTTGTCACTACATAATGGTGATGAGAAAGCAAACTTCACATCAAAAGGCAAGAAGAAGAATCATCCATTCAAGAAGTTTCAAGGCAAGGAGGCCGAGGCAAAGGATGGAGGATCTACCTCCAAAGGGAAGCAAAAGAACAAAGCCAAGCTAATGTGTTTCTTTTGTGGGAAGAAAGGACACTTTGCTTTCGAATGTTATAAGAAGAAGAATGCACAAGGGAGTGAAGATCAAGGTAATCTTGCACAATTGGAGGAGGAAAAGGATGGCTTCAACACATCCTTGATGGTAGCATCTACACCAAGATCAAGCCAAGAAACATGGATCGATAGTGGGGCTAGCTCCCACATGTCATTCAACAAGCACTATTTTTCTACTCTACTTTCTTGTAATGATTCTAAGAAGTCAATCTACACTGCTAGTGATCAAGAATGTAAGATAGATGGCATAGGATCTATTCCATTATGCTTAGGATCATCTAAGAGGATAGATCTTGATAATGTTTTGTATGCTCCAACCATTACGAAGAACTTGCTTAGTGTTGTTCAACTAATGGACAATGGACTAAATGTACATTTCAAGAATGGAGTGTGTTCCATCTTGAAAAGTGATAAGTGCATAGCTAGTGGCATTAAGCAAGGGAGGCTTTTAAGTGTGGTGACCATTGAAAGTGTAAATATGGTTAGGGAGGAGTTGGCTCAAGTCGAGCTTTGGTACAAAAGATTAGGCCATCCTAATCTTCAAGCAATGGAATCCATGGCATCAAAGGATCTAGCTCTCGGCCTACCAAAATCTTCAAGAAGTGTGGCAAAGTGTGTAGGCATGTGGCCTTGCAAAATCACACAAGACTTCCTACAAGAGATCTCTGACAAGATCTACCTCACCTTTGGATCTTATTCATTCAAATGTACATGTTTTTTCTCATGAAAGTAGTGGAGATGCCTTAATGTATGTGACTTTCATAGATGATTGTACTAGATTCACTTGGATTGAATTATTGTCTAAGAAAAGCCTTGTATATGAAGCTTTTGTAAAGTTTAAGTCTCTAATGGAAAAGCAGCTTAGTTCTTGCATTAAATTTCTAAGATGTGATAATGGAGGAGAATATATCTCCAACAAGATGAGAGACTTTTGTGAGATCAATGGCATTAAGCGAGAGCTCACTTGTTTCTACACCTTCCAAAAAAAATAGGAGACTTTGTGAATGTGCAAAGACTTTAAGACTTGATGCATCTCTACACATCTCTTTTTGGGGGGAGGCCATATCTTGTGCAAATTACTTATGTAATAGGCTTCCTAGTAGTACTATTGGTGGGATCTCATCATTTCAACTTTTTTTTGGCAATAAGCCCAATGTAAAAGATTTTAAAGTGTTTGGATGTATATGTTATGTCCACATTCCTTTGGAAACTAGAAGGAAAGAATATGCAACTTCCTTCAAAGGAATATTTGTAGGCTATAGTGAAAATAGCAAAGGATATAGGATATTTGATCCTATTTCAAGCAAAGTAAAAGCTAGCAAGGATGTCTTGTTTAATGAATCTCAAAGTTACAAGATGTCTCTAAATGCATCTTATCTTTTAGGTGATGAAGATCTTGCAAAACCCGAGGAGGAGCTTCTTGAAAATGATCTTTTGGAAGATCAAGATCAAGCACCAAAGGGGCCAAGAAGATCCCCAAGGAGCAAGGCCGAGCCTTCAAGGCTCACATACTTTGAGAAAGGGAAGCAAAGGGAAGACACAACTCCTTCTACCTCTTACTCTTTTCTAACCACAATGCTTGAAGAGCCATCATGTTATGAAGATGCAATGCAAGTAGAGTTTGATACTTTGATAGATAATCAAACTTAGCAATTTCTCTTTCCTCTTGTGAAGCCGAGTACAAGGCATTGACTTCAACAACCAAAGAACTCCTATGGCTAAGAAGACTTTTGGTGGAGCTTCAAGTGCTAAAGGCCAAGGAGATCCCTTGCATCTATTGTGGCAATTGTTTCGTACACTCATACTTTTTCTGAAAATTGACATTTATTTTGGTCAAAATAGCTTTCACCATAACCCAAATAGTCTCCATGTGAGTCGTGTTGCTCATATTGATCTGAATTACTGTCATTGTGCTCCTCATACTGATAATATTGACTTGAATTATTGTCATTGTGCTCCTCATACTGATAATCACAATATGGTTGGTCATCACATTCAGATTGATTATCAAATTCCACCTCATCATCAGAATCAGAATCCATTTTGACAAATTAAGGGAGAATATGAGTTTGAAAATCTATAAGGACCCTTATAAAAAAATTGTGAAGTTTAATTTGGCCCACTAGAAAGCTAGAAATGTGTAGAATCTGATGCAAGTTGAATCATGACAGTTGGATAAGCCAATCAAAATTTATAAGCTTTTGAATAGGTGTAGGTAGGGCGCCTAGACCTGTGGCAAATCTTGAGTACATGTCATTTATTGCTTGAATGATCACAAAAATCACCCAGAAGTTGACCAATCTCATTTATATGTGATTTAGGCAAAATTTAGAGGATCCAGACAAATTGTTTCATACAAATAGATTGTATTTGAGTCAATTTGACATTTTTGGAGTATTTCACACGTGTGAAATTTAGAGAACCATAACTTTTGCCATACTTCATCTTTTTTGATGATTCAAATCTTGTTTTACAGAGATTGTCAAATTAGTGAGATCTATCTCACAATTTTTTGGTTAGTCTTACATAGGATTTGGTTTTTTGCCCTTGATTGGTTCCTATAGTGAGAAGATAAGCAATTTTTTCATCCATCTTTTTTGATTTCTAACATTCTTTATGGCTTCAATGGGTGCCTTTCTACTAGAAGCAAGTGAAAGATTGTCAACCTCCAATTACTCAATTTGGAAGGAAGGTTAGGATGGAATCTGTCTTAATTCTACAAGATGTGATGGATATTGTACTTGGTATTGAAGAAGAACCACATGCTTATTTTGTTTCTCATGAGGAGCCCAAAGATGTCCAAGAAGCCCTCAATACCAAGGAGTGGTATGAGGCCATAAAAATTGAATATGATGCCTTGATCACCAACCACACATGGGAGCTAGTGGATCCACCACCTAACATGCACATCATTGGATGCAAGTGGGTGTTCAAGATCAAGTACAATCATGATGGCTCCATCAACAAGTACAAGGCAAGATTATGTGCTAAAGGCTTTGCACAAATATATGGCCTTGACTATGAAGAAACCTTTGCTCATGTAGCAAAGATGGTGACAATAAGAATCATAATCTCTCTTGCTTTATTTCTTAAGTGGAAATTGTATCAACTTGATGTCTCCAACACTTTTTTGAATGGCTATCTTGAGGAGGAGATATACATGGAACAACCTCAAGGATTCATCAAGGATAAATCTAAGGTGTGTTTGCTATTTAGAAGTCTTTATGGCTTGAAGCAAGCACCTAGATCATGGTATTCAAGACTAAACAACTTTCTACTTTCATTAGGATTTGTGCTTAGTGACTATGATCCTTCTATGTACTTAAAGTTTGATGGTAGTAATATTGTCATTCTTCTAATCTATGTAGATGACATTATTCTTATTGGAAGTTGTTTGATGCTAGTTCAATAAACTAAGGATGCATTAGGAGGAGAATTTAGAATGCAAGATCTAGGAGAGATCCATTACATTTTAGACCTTGAGATTGATTTTCATGAAGAGTATGCTTTTATTTGTCAATCTAGATATGTCTTTTCTATGTTGAGAAAATTCAATATGCAAAATTGTAAAGGCATAGATACTCTCATGGAGCAACATGTAAAAGACCCTATTAAAGGTGATGAAAGATCCTTCGAGGACATCACACTTTGTAGGAGTCTTATAGGCTCCTTAATTTGGCTTACTATCACTAGACCCGATTTGAGCTATTATGTGCACAAATTAAGTCAATTTATGCAAGATCCTAAGATCCAACATTGGAAGATGGCCAAGAGAGTTCTAAGATATGTATCTTCTACTCAAGATTATGGTTTATTGTACAAGAATGAAGATCTACCCATTGTTGGCTATTTGGATTCCGATTTTGCAAGTCTTAAATTGGATCAAAAGTCCATTAATGCATATACTATCTTTCTTGGAGGCAATCTTGTGTCTTGGCTTTCAAAGAAGCAAGATACCATATCCCTATCTTCTTGTGAGGCCGAGTACAAAGCACTCACTACAACAACTAAAGAGGTGCTTTGGATCAAGAGATTAATCATGGAGATAAAGTGCATCAAAGAGGATGATCTTCTCTTGATCAAGTGTGACAACATATCGGCTCAAGCTCTTGCAAACAATCCTATTTTTCATGCAAGAAGCAAGCATATAGAAGTGGCACACCATTTTGTAAGGGAAAAGCTCATTGGAGGTGAAATCAACTTGGAACATGTCAACACATCTTCATGTATTGCTGATCTTCTCACGAAGCCACTTTGCAAAAGTGCTTTCTCAAGCATAGATCTAATCTTGGTCTTATCTCAAGATCGATGCTTGATCCAGATTAGATACATTTTTAGGAGTAGTGTTGAAATATTGGGAAAATCTATCTAATGTTGTAAGTAGGGGTCCTAAAAATGCCAAAGTTGAATTGAGCTCTTTTGGCTTAGTAAAGACTCATCTTAGAATAAAATATTCAAGGTAGGTAGAAGTAGAAATTCGAGCTACCATAGGAATTGCCATTTGTACTTTGCCTGCCACATTTAATGCATGAAAATACTAGGTGGCACAATTAGACATATTGAGGTGGCTTGAATAAGTCTAGATAGCTTGAGTATTGGATTCATAGCTCCAATTCAACTCAAAGTAGGAGGAGAGTCCATGGATCTATATATATGTGATGTACTCTCATTGAGAAGATGATGATTTTTGTATGTAATGCAAATTTGGAGACTAAGCTCTTTGTGCCCTCTCTATCTCCTCGAGTTTTGTACATTCATATTCTCTCTCTAGCCGAGTTGAGGCCTTTATTGCTTAGTTTCATATTTTGTTGATAGATCTTGCTTGTAAACACAATAATATTTCTTGTATGATCAGCTTTCCTATTGTCAATCAATGCTAGTTTGATCTCTATGGTATTATTGGGCTTAGGAGATCAAAAGTACATGTGTAGGGCATCCCACGCGTGTGAATTGTACACAGTTGATATCCAAGTTAGGTTCATCAATGAAAAAGTGATCGGCGTGTCCAAAGTGCGATCAAGTAAATTTTTTTTGTTCAATTCAAATTGACTATTGATACATACAACCTACTATACAATCCACTATTGCAAGAGCTTGATTCCAATTGACAGTGTCAGTTTGAGAGTCATAATGGACTCCCAGAGTCTTCACTTGTTGATCACAAGTATGATCTGTTGGTGATGAATCATCATCCCCTCTTTGGACTACTGGCTTGATAGTCCAAGTGATTGGATCTACTTTGACTGCATGTTCACGATTCTCAAAAGTAATTTTGTCGGTGTCCCAGTTATGAATTAGTTGTGCAACTCGTAACCATGGATGTCCCGATAAAACTCGATATACATTTGGTGCATCAGGTAAGTCCATTACTACAAAAGTAATGATAAACTGTACTCTAGCTATTTTGACAGGTACGTCTTCAACCATTCCTCTCAGATGGACTGTTTGTTTGATCAGCTAGCTTAATGGCAAAAGTGGCAGGCTTCAGCTTGGTAAGTCCCTATTTTGCACATAGCTTGGTTGAAATCAAATTAACTCCTGAACCTCCATCAATCATGGCTGCTTCTTTACTAAACTGTGTATGTTGTATCGACAGGGTGATGTTTTTCTGCTCACTTTCTCAGGCTGCTCCCACATTGAGTACTTCGTTCAATTCTTTGACTATGTCTATCAATTGCGAACAAGGTTGTTGCGGTAATCGTCACGTTCAAATCTTCTAGTGACTACTTTAAAATCATTAGAACTAGAAAGTGATTTTGTAGACACACAATTACAGAGTGGAAATGGTGTATAGAATATTGTAGTATCAAATTATTCAACAGTTCGACTCAACTGGACTTGATTCGACTACTCGATACATTCAACAATTTAGACTAAATAGTAAGAGATTTATCAGATACAGATAACTATAGAGAGGCATGCATACATTCTGACATAATGCTGATCACAATAAGAAAGTATGATTGATTCAATAAGTAGCATGTACAAATCAGATGATGCGAGTACAAAACAATAGCAGATGTAGTCCTGTACTCTAAACTATCTCTAAGTAACTGATAATTTAGTCTAATGCACTTCTACTAATAAGAAGTAAGCGCTATTAACAATTTTCAAAGTAGAATCATTATTATTATTAACATCACTTGAAAAATCTACTAAAGATTAGCTATTTATACTAATAAAAAATGTTGTCTAGGCTCATCTAGTTAGGGTAGCTAATTAGGTCATAGGTCGCAATTAATATTTAGCCACAATGCATTGTCACTTATCCAATTAGGTCTTCCCAAAAATTTACTTGCTAAAGTTAGGGCAAGTTGTTAACTTCAAAACAAGTGATAGCATAAACTGTTAGCCTTCGACAATCCTTCGATAGTTAGAACTGTCGAAGCCACCTGTTGTGCGATTTCCATGTATTTTTGGAGATGGTGTAGAAACATGAATAAAACTACTAGATAGATGAATGGATGTAAATTAAAGATTTATTTCTGGATGAGTCACTCTTTGATAATAGAATGATCCAACATCTCCATCATCCAATAGATCTAGTAAATGAATGCAAATAAAAAATACAACATCTTCTGATTTCTAAAGTGACACTCTTCAATTTGATCTAGATCCAAGCCAATCCAAGCGGATCCCTGTCGAATTAAAAGTGTTTCCAAGAAAGAGATATGGTTTTCCACCTCTTCCTAGGTTGTGTGTAGTAGGGGGAGCTGGCTCAAGCCTTGGGAATACTTATGTTAACAAGATGTCCAAAAATCTATCCCTTCATTTACATTCTTTCAAAAACATAACAAAAAAGTAACTCACTCAACAAAAACTCAAACATGCACACTCAGAGTCTCTCTCTCTCTCTCTCTCTCTCTCTCTCTCTCTCTCTCTCTCTCTCTCTCTCTCTCTCTCTCTCTCTCTCTCTCTCTCTCATGGCCATATTCGGTTAAGGACCTGGAATAGTCCTAATATGGTAAACCGGCCCTCCGGTATTCGAGATTGTTGGTCACGCCCTGATTTAATTCCATGTCAAGGCCAGTTTATGACTAATAACCTTGAGAGTACCCAGACACTCTAATTGAGACATATGGAGTATTGCATGTCTATGTGACGGATATAGGCAGGAGGACTGCATGAAGAGATGCGATTTATTTATAGTTGACCTGCATGGGGGTTGCATGGGTTCATGCACAAGACTCTATTCTCTATATAATGAGGTAGGAATTCTCCCGTCGACATATTGGGTTTAGGTTACCAGATTCTCTCTCTTCTCCTCTTGCTTCACATGGCATGGCTTGGGGGCTAGATCCAGTTTTGATCTAGGATTGGTTGGGCAGTTTGGCTCCATTGTCTCTCCTATTGTGTTCTCCTATCCTCATCTTAGGGGTTATCCCTTTAGGGTCTTTACTTTGGTATCAGAGCCAACCTAAGATGCGGTCTTGGATAGGAGTGGAGGCAAGCTCTAAATTGATTTGGAAGTTGAAGCGCTTGGATTTACATCCTGATTAGACTGTTGTTTTATCTCAAGGGAATTATGAAGTTGGATTCACAAATTCCGGATAAGTACCATACTTCTCAAAATTATAATAGAGTGCACTTCTACATGGGTTTTTTGTATTGATGCTGCAAATTTGTAAGAATCTTGATGCAATTTCACGATTTCTTGGGGAAGCTTTCAAATGGTGTTGAGTGATCTGCAATGGTTGATTTAGTTACTTATTTCATTGCTGGATTTCGCTCAGCTAATGTTGTAAATAGCATGCATCAAATCACAATGTTCTGAATCAGCTTGTTTTGTTCAAGTTCATAGATAATTGATTGTAAATCAAGATGTCCAGGTTGTATGGACTGTTAGGAACATAAGAGCATGATTCCAGTTATAACATGCTAAGAATAAAGAATCTTGTTCCAAATCCTCCTGTAAAAAGCATGTTAGGAACATAAGGGAGAGTTGCAGTTGTTTATACTTTAATTTTGAGTGGAAACTTAAGCTATGAAGGTAAGTAGAGACCAATCCCCTCCCTCGAATTGCTGTTCCCTGCAAGATCTTGATCTCCTCTTCTTTGTATAAACCTGGAAATTTATAGGAGGAAGAGTCTGTGTAAGAGTTGAGATTAAGAGTGTGTAACCTTGAAATCCGTGTTCTGCTGTCTGTATTTTTTCTCATTGTGAGAAAGTGGAAGAGATCGGAGTTTAACCTCGTTAAACTCTAGACCATTCTGTACTTCAGTCCACAGAGGTAGCAAAGCACAATAAATTTTGTCTTAACAGCTATTGAACTGATGGGCAGTCACTTTTCTTGCTTGCTGAGGGTTGGAAGACAACCTTGATGGCTGTTCCGGTTCACTCTTGCTTTTCATATATGAGGTCTTTCATTTTGGAAGGCCTGTGGAGCAAAGTGAATGAACCAGTAAGGATGAAACTTTTCTTCATCGAGATGTTTTGCATGAAAGAGCGCGATCCTATTACCTTTCTATTTGAGCATAGAACAGTACTGATGGGGATGATGAAAGATCATTTAACGTTGCCATCCATTGCTGCCTGGAATTTTGGTATTCCCAGTAAAAGACGCAACTGAGTGATTGGATAGGAAAAGTATTTTTGAAACCCCTATTTGGCAGTCTCAATCATGTATTATCATCTGAGCTTTGGAACGGTGGATGTTTGAAGGATCAATCATGAGCTTGAGCTTGATTAGTGAAGACGTGTTGATGAAGCTGGTGTAGCGTTTCTCCTTGACATTGAGGGTGGGTCTGGTGGCTGTAGCGAGCCTGAGGATGGAAGGGGGGGTGTGCAGTATGGCGGCTGTGGGATAGGGATTGTGCCCTATTGTTATTTTTTTTAGGGCTTGTATTGCTTTGATTAAGGTGTATGCTTTTGCCTTTGCATGGGTTTTTTGGAAAAGAAAGTTTTTTTTTGGTAATGCATGGCTGTATGGTGGTTTACTGGTTATGCATACGGTCAAGTTGGGTTTAGTTTTTTTGCATGTGAGGGGAACCATTTGTACGTGAAGGGATTTTTTGTCATTTGGCTACTCTTCCAATATTTGCATGAAAAGCGGCTTGACCTAAAATGAGTAACCAAGGGTGAAACCTACAGAGGAGAATAGAATTACGGATTCTCCGGTGCATAACTAAGAAAATTGGGTGAAGAGATATTTTGCTATCCTAGCAAATAGTCTATGAGTTTGGTTCATAAATTTAGGATTGATGGCAAATTATTGGTTCTTCATGGGTTTTCTTTTTTCCAACCAGTACCCGGTTCGAGAAAAATCTAAGTTTTTTGGTATTGTGCTTGGTGGTAATAAATTTTGAAAGCTAAGTTCTTCCCAGATTAAAAGTTAAATTTGAATTTTTTTTCTTTTCTATTGAATTCCGAACTTGGGTTAAAGTTTGAAATTTGTTACTTGTCCGGGATATTTCTAATTGATATTGATCGTTGGAAATGGGTCAAGTGAACGTTTGTGCAAAATACTCGTCAAAATTAAATTTAAATTCGTCAAATAATATGAAATGACCAGATAAAATGAGTGATGATAAGACTCTTTATCCGATCAATGGAATCTTGTTTGGATACAGTTTAAGAGTTTTTGAAATCTTATTGGTAGGATTTCCATTCATGTAATTTTGTATTTTAAGTTTGGATAGTTTTGTTAATATTGGAGTAATGCCAAACCAGTCAATGGAAAGGAAAAACAGTCCAATTTTGTTTGAAATTGGTAATTGTTAGGGACTGATCAAAAGTTAAAACTAATTTCATTTCCAGTTAAAATCCTATGGTGGATTCTATATCGGTAATTCAGCCCAGGTATAGGATAGAAATGAAATTGTCCCAGACTTTTTTTCCTACAATAATTAATTTTAAACATTTACTAATGTCGTAGCATCTTCTTAGTACCTTAGCTGAAATAGATTTTCAGGGAACTGAAAATTCTAAGGAGGGAAGAAGAGTGGACATCATAGGTAGTAAGTGTGATCGAGAAATGTATTTCGCAGTTAGGATTTTGTGTAAATCCCGGTAAATAATTGTTTGATACTGGTTACTAATTTCTTGGATAGAATTCATGTAGTTGAATTCATAACTGATATCTTTGTAACCATTGAGTTATTCGCAATTTGGATGTCAATTGTGATGTTAGAAGTAGAATTTGATATATGGATTACATTGGATCTGTTAATTGATAGAAGCTTGTCCCAAGAGTTAATGCTCTTGGATCCAGAGGGATTCGAAGCTTATCATTAATCAGAAAGGATCTGAATGTAATATTGATCAAGTAGCTCAACCAAGTCCCATGTTTTGTTCTTCGATATAGCCTCCATTTTGTAGATCACAAGATCAAGTGTGGATTGTGGTATCCATCTCATAGGCATACCAGTCATCCAAATAAATGGATTCTCCAGTTTTGGGAACAAGATAGAAATTTCCTATATGGATTATAGGACAGCTAGATGATCAATGGATCTCTAAAATATCAGATAAGGTGGTTAAGAGTTTTCTCGAAGGAAAAGCTGATGGTATGAGACATCAGTATTTTTGGAAAGGGAATTCTAGGACTGTAAAGATCTGATGATCAATGGTGTGTTTTAGTACCTAGTCGCGATATGGGAAAAAAAAGCCGTTTGATCTCTACTTTTTTATTAATCCTTTACTTCATAGTAATTTCTTAAATATAAGACATCAGACTAGTTTATATGAATTCTTTCCAGCATGAAGTTATTCTTCTGAAAGACTATTATGTCATAATGTTAGGGATTTTTCCGATAGGGGGTTAGTCTCGCCAGAAAGCCCCAGCAAGAAAAAGGGCCCACATTGCCCTTACATAAATGACTAGGGTCAATTACCGCTTCCAACCCTGGAGGTCATTCTAGTCACCCCGTACTCCCCAATTAATGAGAGTTTTCAAGCTCTTACAAGTATGATTGCAGACAGAGATTGCTATCTTCACTTGGTTTCTAGGTACAGACTCTGGTTCCTAGATCGTCCTTACTTGCATATGGGGGCTAGTAATAGAATCATTAGCAAGATTTTCACTGGGAGTTCCTAGAACCAACTCAAGGTGTTGAAACCATGCTCATCTAGGATCATTCACTAGATTTTCGCTATCACTGTTAGATGCTATAGATGAGTGTACTGGTGGCTCAAAGATTGGGGTTTGTGTAAGGGATTGTGTTATTTATGCGTATCGAGTGGAGGTGGCATCTGTCAAGTGCCAATACCCATCAATCACAAGCTCGTATACCTCTAGATAACTATGTTCTCCACAGTGCTGGACCCTAATCAAACTATTACCGGGAAGTAGGTTATGATGGAATTTTTGGGGTGTAGAAGTGGTATTGTAATATTCCTCTACTATACATTTGGCAAACATTTCCGAGTGATGGCAGGAGTTGATACTTAACTCAACTCATATGTTACTGTCCATTTTTGTTTTCTGTGGTTTTTACCGCTCTGTTTGATGAGCGGTGGTATTTTGCCATCTGTTAGCTCTAGGTATTTCGCTAGACATTTCCAACAGTGGGTGTGACTAGTGAGACTTAACCAACGTGGCATATTTTGGCCACATTTGGTGAACTGCCCGCTCTTGTGTTTCAAAGAGGTCAGGTCTAGTTGTAAATTTAGCAACTTCATATAACACAATAATGACATGCTTACTCAATCTTGCTTTTCATTATAATAACCATTAATAACACCCAAGAACTGAGTAGCATCAACTAGTTGCTTATTAACAATTTCTTTTTAAAACTCATAACAAGTACAATAATACCAGTGATATAGCTAGCAGGCTAAGAATAATGTGATCCAAACTTCCAACATGCATATCATCACGTTCTATCCAAACCGTAGATCACGTTTTCCCATGCATACCGTGTCATAAAAAAAAATACTCATAATAACGTGAGCCAACATTTCACATATTTATCATAGTGATACTGAGATAAGTTTCGAAAAATACCTTAGTGCTGAGCTAGTTAACTAGTTTGTCATGAGGTGTGGAGAGCTTCTCGTGTATCACTGTCAAAGACCGTTGTCGAAACCCTTCATAGCCAATTGTTTGATTGGAACCATTTGGCTATCCTTCCAAAGCAACTTTGAAGTGCGATTTAGTGTTACCATATAAGTCTAGTGGGGTATTGCAAGAGTATGCTTTTCGTTGGTAGCGTCAACAAGGATCATCTGCCTCAGAAATCATCGATGGAGAGTGTAAAACCTTTTTCACATTGCCAATGGTGATTGCATGCAAGTGTTTAGTCAATGACACTCAATAGGTTCGCTTACTTTGATTTGTGGGTTTCTTAGTTGGCAATGGTGCTCATAGTAATAGCTCATTACTTCATGACTTCCACAGGAGTATTACTAACAAAAAGTGATGTTCCACGAGATAGTAGTATCAATCATCTGGAAAATGCGATGGCTTAGAAACTTTTGATCAAAATCAGGTATGACTAGCTATTGGCTATTGTTCTGACAAAATGATGATAAGAGAGAGTATGCGCTCATACTGAAGCGTCCGGATCTGTAGTCAATCAAGGCATTATGATTGTCAATGTTCTGTCAGCTCTTAAATGGTAGTCAACAAAGATAAGCTATGTTCTTAGGTAATGAAATTCCTCATGACTCATATGAAGCAAGAAAATAACTCTATTCACATGGTTCTCCATCATGACAATACTTTTCATTACTCAACTATTGAAATATTTCACATGCTCCAACTATTCAACTATTTGACTATGCAACTATTCAATCATTCGACTCTTCGACTGTCTTCCATTATTCGACTATTATATTTTTGATACAAAGAGTGGACTCTCTTATATAGCCAATCCCAAAGGGTTGCCCTTCAATATGACAGTTTTTCAATTGTCATGCATTTCATACCTTCTTTGCCATATGTCCCTCCCCTATTAGGCTTCACCTATTTTAGTAGATTCTCCCACTTGCTCCCCTCCTCCAAATACGGTGCTTTTTGGGTTTTGGAGCTCAACAACCTTGAATTATATCTTTTCACGCTTCTCAAGTTTGTCTTTTCGTTGCTTTCCCCAAGTGGTTCTTCCCTTAGATTGCCTTTTGCCAAAATAGTATGTGCTTAGAGCAAGGAACCTTTTTGCCTTATCCTTGTTAACCAACCTAGTAGCTACTAGTCAACCCCTATGGGTGTAGCTATTCCATCATTTTCTTTGCGTTGGTTTTTCAGATTATCAGTTTCCTATGTTGACGGCTTTCCCATACGTTCGTACTGCTTGGCCCGTTGGTTTGTCTGTGCTCAAAATTATCTTGACCTTGCCGTTAGGATTTCCATGGTATTTTGAGCCTGTTATAATATTTTTATTGACGAAATTTTCACAGTATTTTTTCTTTGCTGGTTATTTTCTTGAAATTGGCTTCTACAACATTCATGACTAGAGCTCTTCCGACAAACTGGTTTTTCTGCAAATACACTAGGTAAAATATTTTAGCAAAACAGCTTTGTACGTGGTGAAATTTTAGCACGGCTATGCCGGCTATTTTTGCAACTGGCTAAAAAGTTGCAAAACATTTTTGCAGACTATTTCTAAGGCCGCAAAATTTTTCTCTATTCTCATTAAGGGCGGACTGGGACCCACTTCTAAGTGGACCGACACTTGTCGCTCGGCTTTACATATATTAAATATTTTTACGATTCTTGAGACCATCACAAAACTACTATAACTTGTCTAGCCAATTTAGGAGTAGGCTGGGACCCTTTTACAAAGGCAACTATGTGCCGATTTTTTTTTCTAGTAACCGGGTTTTAACTACCGATTTTTTACAGTTTTGAAAAAAGAAAGCCCAATATTAGTCCGATTTTCCATGCGAAAATATCGGCTAACACATAAAAATTACTACTTGTGTGAATAGACTTGGAATTCAGATAAATTTTATGGTCAAAGTGTTTCAATTTCTTAAACCTAAGATATCTCTGTTGCATAAATAGATTCCAATAGAATGATTGCATTGTCACTTGGGTTTGAAAATATTTAAAGGAAAAGTCGTGGTTGTAATAAAGTGAATCCTAGGGGAAGCACTTCTTACTGACTTTCTTGGATTTGGATATTTTCATATATCATCTTTCCAATTAACTTTTATCGAAATTGATAATCTCTTTAAAAGGAGGGGTGAAGTGATGGGATAAAATTCTATTTGAGAATATGTGGATTGCATAGTTTTTGGAAGAGAACCAAGTGTGGTATAGAAATGAGATTTGTTCTGGAAGTAATTTCAGATAAATTCAGAGTAAGATATCTAATTGAAACTTTTCGAATAAGAGGAATTATCTAGAGATTGTGTGGACAATCTGAAACTAGAACAAGTTTGAAATTTGAATCATTATCTAAAAGTAGTACAATAAAAGGTCAAAGGTTATTAATTCCATTTTGATTGAAATAGAAGTAAGTTTGATTAGAATTTAAGTCTGAGAGTTCTGTATTAGATCAATCTAATTTTAGTTTGAGTACTAGAATCAGAGAGGGGTTGATTGAGTGGAAGAAATTATGTAATTAGAAGGTAAGTTGGATTGGAAAACTCTTGAGAGTGAATGTTATTCATCTCAGAGACTTTCTAGATATGTTATTTACTCATGAGAAATAGAAAATCTTTTGTAGCTGAGTTACAAGATCTCAGTGAGATATGTGAATAACATATGTGGGTTCTGGAGGAATCTGCCAGATAAAAATGTGTTTATGTACTAGGCCATAGTGAGATTATTCACATATGTGAACGATTAATCTTGTATGAATCTACTGTGTGTATTCCTGGTTACTAGGGTTATTTGGTGCACTTAACCTAGTCGGTGAACATAAGCATATGATCAAGTATTGTTTTGACAGATACTTGCAGAGTTAACAAATTTTTGTGTGGAAGATTTATGAGTTAACTAATAAATGATTTGGATGTGGATCTAAATGTGGTGTCATACTTGTATAACTGAATTCTTCACCTAGACATTTAAGATTTTTGAATCATTGGCAATTAACTTGAGTAGTTGATTACTCTAGGATGAAGTTAATTGGTAAAACGATCAATGTGATGTGGATTCACCAAGAACTAATGGTTTTGAATAATATTGCTTGTAAGACACATGAATAGTGAATCATTTTGGTTCATCAGTTAAAATTATGTGCATTGGATATACAGTATTCTTGGGATAGAGTATTTCTCAGTTAAGGAATAGACTTAGCTCATTAGTGATTGTATCCCAAAGCGCTCAATTGGATAACAAATATAATGAGCCCAAGAATCATATCTAAATTGATATTCAGCAGGACTTTGGGTATCTAGATTTGATTCTAGATTGTAATCTATAGTTCTTGTAGTTGAAGATGATTGTCATTTTTGGTATGCATTCAGTCTTTAATTACTAGTGGTTAATAGACCTTGAATCTTGCACTTTAGTTAAAGAATCTTGTTTGAAGAATATTCTTAAATCCAATATTTTCTTAGTGGAAAGATTTTGGAATGATTCTTACTTTTCCTGAGTTATGTTGGACATATATTCCAGTATCATGTAATTGATTAAGTATGATTTTGGATTCCAGAAAATTATGATTGATGAATCATATGAATCTAAATATTTATGATTAACGAATCATAAATATATACTTAATTATTGTTAGAGGATTTAAAGAAATGGTGATGATTCTTAAGTGTGCTAATTAATTCTTGATCTATCATTTGAGTAAGAATTCAGATCAGTGTTTTGAATCTCCCTACTCCAGTATCTTATTGAGAGCCTATGGATCTCACAGATATTCTCACAAGATAAGTTATCTTATTTGTGGAGAATTTAATTAGTCTAGTGGATGTTATTCTACTACAGTTTATGGTCTACAGATGCTTGAATACAGTTCGTGTAATATGTTTTTATCCCAAGAGGAAAAATTTTCATCTATCAAAACCATTACAAAAAAGTACTTTGGATCTCCAATTATCTTAGGATACAGACAAATCTATTAAGATGAATGATTGCTAATATTTCTTGCATATGATGCTAGAAACAGGAGCGTTTAACTCAAAAGAGTATATGGGATACTCAGCGTTGAGTTTTAATCATTCGATATCTTAATGATTCTCCTAGAGATTCTAGTTAAATGAATTATCATATCTTAGGATTGGATTCTAAGGATAGTTGTACTTGAAAGCTTTTTACCTAATTGTCTGCCAGAGTTTGTCGATAATTTCAGATTGTAATTATTATTATTTTCCTTTAACTTTAATCTCCTAAGTAGGGAATATTTCACTCAGTGGTTCATATAAGTGTTTTACATAAAGGTGATGTTACTAACTTGTGTTGAGTGTAACCTAGTTGAGAAATTTACTGCTTAGTGTACTTTTCAAACTTGAGTCGTACTTCAGAACATAGATTAACGATTGGAAATAGGTTTATCTCTGAGTACTTGTTTGATATGGATGTTAGACTAAGAATAATGATTTTCTCGGTTAATATTGAAAGTTAAAGGAACTCTTCCTATAATTCTTTCCTGTCTTGAGGAGCTTCTAAGGATAGAAGCAGTTTAAGGAGGGAAGAATGTTATGGCCATATTCGGTTAAGGACCTAGAATAGTCCTGATATGGTAGACTGGCCCTCCAATATTCGAGATTGTTGGTCACGCCCTGATTTAATTCCATGTCAAGGCCAGTTGATGACTAATAACCTTGAGAGGACCCAGACACTCTAATTAAGACATATGGAGTATTGCATGTCTGCGTGACGGATATAGGCAGGAGGACTGCATGAAGAGATGTGATCTATTTATAGTTGACCTGCATGGGAGTTGCATGGGTTCATGCACAAGACTCTACTCTCTATATAATAAGGTAGGGATTCTCCCGTCGACATATTGGGTTTAGGTTACCAGGTTCTCTCTCCTCTTGCTTCACATGGCATGACTTGGGGGCTAGATCCAGTTTTGATCTAGGATTGGTTGGGCGGTTTGGCTCCATTGTCTCTCCTATTGTGTTCTCCTATCTTCATCTTAGGGGTTATCTCTTTTGGGTCTTTACAGACTCTCTCTCTCTCTCTCTCTCTCTCTCTCTCTCTCTCTCTCTCTCTCTCTCTCTCTCTCTCTCTCTCTCTCTCTCTCTCTCTCTCTCTCTCTCTCTCTCTCTCTCTCTCTCTCTCTCCAAGAAACACTAAGTAACTAACTTAGAAGCAAACACACATGCTAAATTAGGGGCTAAGTTAGCTATAACCTAGAAACAAGGCATCAAACACAAAGTTATGCTAGAAATAGCCAAACACCAATAATAGAGCAAGTGTGGACCCAAAATGGTAGAACCTTGTTCTCTTACATTAAGGATAGAAATTACATACAATGCATTAGTTTCTTTTAATAGAAGCTTGTGGAGTTTCCTTTCCACATTGTTTTCTTGTCCCTAATAACATATTGGCACCACAAGTTGGACTTATACTCATAGGATGCCGAACTGGGGCCTAACATAACTAACTACTGTCGGGCTCTTCAAGATGGGCTTATACATGCAGGATGCCATACTTGGGCCTTTAATTAGGCAAAATTGATTACCAAAATAATTATGCACATAGGCTCCTTCCTTGCAAGGTGCTCCTTTCTTGAACTCCTGGGCTCCATCCCATTAGGCCTTGTATTCCAGCCCCACACTGCCCCACTACTAATCTTTTGTCTATACCATGGCAAATTTTGGAATTTTTTTTTTTTAAACGCAAAGAGAGACTTTTGTTGCTCAACGTCTAGCTCTTCATTTCAATTGTGAAGTTCTTGAATGAGCTTTTCATAGTCATCCATTGTTTGCCCCGTATGATTGTGTCGTCTTTAAGCGGCTCGAAGATATGTGAGCGACCGAGCAAACATTGGGTGAGTTGCCACTCTGTTGGGATGCTGTCATAGGTGCTCGATAGTTAGTTCATGCCACCATGAGCTGGTCTTGGAGTTTCAAGCTGGGAAGTGGATGCTGGAATTGCATGCATGAGAAGTGACAAATGTCACTAATACTTTAGTTTTCACTTATAGATGTGGATGGAAGTTGGATGGATGTAGTTCTTCCTCGAGGTACCTCAAACTCCATAAATATGTGTAGACTTTCTCATAATTTTTGATGAAGAACCAAGATTTGAAGCTATTCCATGCCATTTTGGATCTACACTATCATTTGCTTGAATATTGCAATTAAAATTATTGCTTGTTTTTTCAAATGGCAAGCTTTTCAACTAGATGCATCAAATGCATTTTTAAATAGATATCTAGAAGAAGAGATTTATATGGATCAACCCCTTGGGTTCATCCAAGACAAAACCAAAGTTTGCTTGCTCTTCAAGAGTCTCTATGGACTAAATCAAGCTCCAAGATCTTTGGCTCACTAAAATTAGGCCTGATGTAAGTTTTAGTGTTCATAAGTTGAGCCAAGCTATGCAAAATCCTACTATTTATCATTGGAAAATGGCCAAAAGAGTACTTAGGTACATATCTTCAACCTATATTTATGGTTTGTTATATAAAAGTGAAGATCTTTCCATGGTTGGCTCTTCTGACTCGGATTTTGCAAGTGATAAAGCAAATAGGAAATCTACAAGTGGATATGTCATATATCTTGGAGGAAATTTGATACCTTGGATTTCCAAAAAGCAAGATACTATATCACTCTCATCTTGTGAAGCTAAATATAAGACACTTACTACTACAACAAAAGAAGTGCTTTGGATCAAGAGGTTGCTAGTGGAGCTAAAGATAATCAAGGAAGATGAATCTACCTTTGATCATGTGTGACAATATTTTAGCACAAGCCCTTGCCAATAATCCAATGTTTCATGCAAGGAGCAAACACATCGAGGTTGCACATCACTTCGTGAGAGAGAAGCTCATTGGAGGGGACATCTACCTGGAGCACATCGACATATCATCTTGTATTGCAGATGTGCTCACCAAACCTTTGAGGAAAAATTCCTTCATCAAGCATAGAGCCAATCTTGGAATAATACCAAGATCCATGTTCAAGTCAACATAGATTATTTTTAGGAGTGTTGAGAAATGAAAAATCATCTATCTTGACTTTAGGCTTGTCAGAAAGTTTTTTCTATGTGAGTTTGTTGTTTCATATTGTAAATGCCAAATTTGGCCTAGAAGGAACTTGAGCTACATGGATTCTTCAAGTCTAGTTGGTCGTATACAACTTGCATATAGATTGTAGACTTAGAAATGTCATTAATAGGCTTGTAGAAACTTGTGGCATATCACATGAAATGGTTGTAAGTGATCCATAGTGACATGCAAGGCATGCACAAAGTGAAATGGACACATGCATGATGATTTGTACAATTCTAGCTGAAAATATGACACTTGGTAAAAGTAGGTAGAAATGCATGCATGAGAAGTGACAAATGTCACTAATACTTTAGTTTTTACTTATAGATGTGGATGGAAGTGGTTCTACCTCGAACTACCTCAAACTCCATAAATATGTGTAGACATTCTCATAATCTTTGATGAAGAACCGCTTTGAAGCTATTCCATGCCATTTTGGATCTACACTATCATTTGCTTGAATATTGCTCTCTCTTTCTCTCTCTACCTCAAGTTGAGGCTTATGCTAATGCATTAAATTCTTGCACTTTTTCTCTCTTGTTTATCAAAGCTATCATTCTTTGATTCATAGCATTCTAGATTGTGATTAAGCCGTTAAATTATGTACTAGATCTTGGTATTCAATCTAGAATCAGTTTGTGTGCTAATCATAAAACTTATTAAGATCATTCACACTTGAGAATCATTTCCCACATGTGTGAACTTGCTAGAAATTTTGTCACTCTATAGAGTCTAGGGCTTCTTAAAAACATGTTTGATGCTCTTGATTGCTTGGCCCTGGCCCGCATCCATGCTTGTTGCTTTGTCGTGCGAGAGGGTTTCTTGGAATGAGCTTGCTCCAAATGGTTCACCCTCGGGCATATTCAGCTGCTCAAATGTGGAGGTTGTATCAGACCCCAAGGGAGCTAGATTTTATGCTTGTGTGCTTGCTAGTGCAGATGTTGCCCCTTGGGATGTTGTCAATGGCCCTAGGCTTGTAGTGGTTGGCTACATTTGTTCTGGAATTTCTGCTACCAAAGCCTCAGCCTACTAATGCTTCAACTCATCATTTTGCTTTCTCAATTCAATGATGAGTTGATGATGGGATCTACGCAATTTTGCTACTTGACCTCAAAATCTTGGAGTAGCTTCTTCTGTGCTTGTAGTGAGGATCACTGGCTCTTGACGCTCAGTCTTTTTCTCTTCTGTTTTGATCCTGGTTTGCAAGGCTTGATGTTGTCTTTGTGTAAGTGGTACCATGACCTAACAGGATCTGATATTGGCCTGCCTGGCATCATATCTAACTGCAGCTTGGCCATCTTGGGCTTTCTGAGAAGACTTAGGTGGCCTCTGTGAATGCTTTGGAGATGCTTGGGAATGTTGGAAAGTTTTTTGGAAATTTTGACAACATCTCTTTAGTTCAGTCCCACCCCTGTTTATAAACCCCCCCCCCGCCCTTCTTCAAATTTGGAAAACACAGATGTTGGGTATCTTACTAAAAAGCACATTCTAAGACCAATGGTGATAGTGGCAAACTCAGATGGGGTCATTTACACATGTGGGGAGCTCAAACATGGTGGAAATGGCCTAAAAACTCAGTTCAACTCAAAAAATCACTTAAACTCAAAATTTGGGAGTTTGGCTGAGGATCTAGGTTCGCCATTTTGACAATAGATTTGGCATTTTAAGATGCACAATATATAAAGGAGGCGAACCTAGATTCTCAAATCCACATGTGTGGGGAGCCTATTTAGTGATTTTTTGAAATGAGGTTCGCCAGAAAAATTAATAGGAATCTGGGTTCGCCTACTTCACTAATGAAAGAGCATGTCTAACTTGAAGAGGGCGAACCTAGATTGCAAATCTACAAGCCTGTAGAGTGGTTTAAGTGTGTTTTGCTCTATGGGGCCCATAGGATTGGAATTTAGGATTCTGGATTTGCCTAACTCAATTAGACTCATCATGATGTGCTAAACAAGCAAACCTAGAAAGCAAAAATTGAGAGAGAGAGATTAGGAGCCTTCAACTAGCCATCCCCAACATCGAAACCCCCAAGAAGAATTCAACATGGCTGCCAAAAATCCAAATCTAGAATCTAGTACAACCTGAGGCACTAGGAGCACAAAGGATCTCCACACCGCTAGCTTATGTTGTACCCATACAAAGAGGAATTTTTCATAACCACTGAACCCACACCAGAATTGTAGTGGATTTATTTCCTAGCCTATTCTCAACCCAAGATCCAGGCACTCAAGCATCAAGGGGATGAAGTTAGTTGTCACGCGTAGGTTCGATCCCGTGAGAGCGATAACATATCTCAGAATTTAGCATGTATGGAAGATCCACATCTAACTCTAACATCCATTAACACTACACAATTAACACTACATCCATTAACTCTACGATCCACAATGAGATAGATACTTGCTTCTCTCTCTCTCTCTTCCTTTTTCTTTCACAAAAAACAGAAGAACATACAATTCCAATAACATTTAGATCTAACAATTAACAAGTAAAACAAAAGCATGAGAGAAAGATGAATAAAGTTAGAGAGCATTCCATAAGAAACCAATCTGCTTGTATTGAAATGAAAATTTGAACATGAGGAGCAACTCAAATTTGCTCCTATTTATAGTGGAGAGGAGGGCCTTGGCCTCAAAATCCTATTGGCCCATTTCTACCTCCCTAGATATTCAAACTTAAAAAAGAGTGGGAACTCATTCAATAATTGGAGGGAACCAATTTGAATTTGAATTTGAACCAATTTTGGTGGGAGTCCCAACTTTATTCACTAACTTGACATTTAGGCTTGCGACGTTACCGCAAAAAGGCCTAAAGTCCTTTTATTGACTTTCTAATTAATCAAATAACTATGTGATCATCGGGTTGGACTTACACACGCAGGGTGCCAAATCCCTCTCACTTATTAACTAGGGTTAGGGTTGTCTTGGGATCCGCAAACCCTCCAAATGTAAAGACACTAAAGGATTGCCCCTAAGATGAGGATAGGAAAACACAATAGAAGAGACTATGGAGCCAAACTGCCCAACCAATCCTAGATCAAACCTGGATCTAACACCCAAGCCATGCCATGTGAAGCAAGAGGAAAAGAGAGAAACTGGTAACCTAAACCCAATATGTCGTAGGGAGAATCCTTATCTCATTATATAGAGAGTAGAGTCTTGTGCATGAAATCATGCAACCCCCATGCAAGTCAACTATAAACAGATCACATCTCTTCATGCAGTCCTCCTACCTATATCTGTCACATAGACATACAATAATCCATATGTCTCAATTAGAGTGTCTGGGTCCTCTCAAGGTAATTAGTTACAAACTGGCCTTGACATGAAATTAAATCATGGCGTGATCAACAATCTCAAATACTGGAGGGACGGTCTACCATATTAGGTTCCAGGTCCTTAACCGAATATGGCCATGACATTCTTCTCTCCTTAAATTGCTTCTATAAGCTCGTCAAAACAGGAAAGAATTATAGGAACAGTTCCTTTAACTTTCAATATTAGCCGAGAAAATCATTATCCTTAGTTTAACTTTCATATCAAACAAGTGCCTATTTCCAATTGCGAGTCTCTGTTCTGGAGTACAACTCAAGTTTGAAAAGTACACTAAGCGATAAATTCCTCAACTAGGTTAAACATCAACACAAGTTAGTAACATCACCTTCATGTAAAACACTTACATGAACTCTGAGTGAAATATTACCTAGCTTAGGATATTAGAGTTAAAGAAAAAATAGTAATAATTACAGTCTGAAATCATCCACAAACTCTGGCAGACAATTCAATAAAAAGCTTCCAAGTATAACTATCCTTAAAATCCAATTCTAAGATATAATAATTCATTTATCTAGACTCTCTAGGAGAATCATTAAGGTATAGAATGATTAAAACTCAACTTTGAGTATCCCAGATACTCTTTTGAGTTAAATGCTCCTGTTTCTAGCACCAAATACAAGAAAATAACATTCATTCATCTTAATGGACTTGTCTGTCTCCTAAGATTATTGGAGATCCAATCAATTGAAGAACTGTAATCCAAGAATCATCACCATTCCTTTGAATCCATTGGCAATAATTAAGTATCTATTTATGATTAATCAATCATAAATATTTAGATGCATATGATTCGTCACTCACAATTTTCTGGAATCCAAAATCATACTTAATTATTTACAGGATATTGGAGTATATGTCCAACATAACTCAGGAAAAGTAAAAATCATTCCAAAACCTTTTACACTAGAAAAATACTGGATTTAGGAATATTCTTCAAAGTGCAAGATTCAAGTTCTATAAATCACTGGTAATTAAAAACTGAACGTATACCAAAATGACAATCATCTTCAACTACAAAAACTTTAGATTACAATCTAGAATCAAATCTAGATACCCAAAGTCCTGCTGAATATCAATTCAAATATTATTGTTGGATTCATTATGATTTGTTATCCAATTGAGCACTTTGTAATACAATCACTAATGAGCTGAGTTGCTTCCTTAACTAAGGAATACTCTATCCCAAGAATATTGTATATCCGATGCACACAATTTTAACTGATGAACCCAAATGATTAACTAATCATGCGTCTTACAAGCAATGTAATCAAAACTATCAGTTCCTGGTGAATCCACATCACAGTGATCATTTTACCAATTAACTTCATCCTAGAGTAGTCAACTACTCAAGCTAATTGCCAATGATTCAGAAATCTCAAATGTCTAGGTGCAGATCTTAATTGTACCATACAACACCACATTTAGATCCATATCCAAATCATTTATAAGCTAATCCATAAATCTTCCATACAAAGATTTGTTAACTCTGCAAGTATCTATCAAAACAATACTTGATCATATGTTCATGTTCACCGACTAGGTTAAGTGCACCAAATAACCCTAGTAACCAAGAATACACAATAGATTCATACAAAATTAATCGTGCACATATGTGAATAATCTCACTATGACCCAGTACATAAACACATTTTTATTTGGCAGATTCCTCCAGAACCCACATATGTTACTCACGTATCTCACTGAGATCTTGTAACTCAGCTACAAAATATTTTCTATTTCTCATGAGTAAATAACATATTCGGGAAATCTCTAAGACGAATAAAATTTTCTCTCAACAGTTTTCCAATACCATTTACCTCTAATTACATAATTTCTCACACTTGATTAACCCCTCTTTGATCCTAGTACTTAAACTAAGATTAGATTGATCTAATATAGAACTATCAGACTTAAATTCTGATCAAACTTACTTCTATTTCAATCAAAATGGAATTAGTAACTTTCGACCTTTTACTGTACTACTTATAGATAATGATTCAAATTCCAAACTTGTTCCAGATTGTCCACACAATCCCTAGAGAATTCCTCATATTTGAAAAGTTCCAATTAGGCATCTTACTCTAAGTCTATCCGAAATTCCTTTCAGATCCAATCTCATTTCTATATATTTTGGATATTGTTGTAGGTTTGGAGAAGAGGCCAACAACACAACAAGAACAATTGAGGTATGACAAGAGAGCTAAAGAGCTATACACATGATAAAGATGAATCTTACCAATGAACTTCTCAAGGAAGTTGGTAAGAGTACTTCATCAAAGGATGCTTGGGATTCATTAAAAAAGCTTTATGAATCCAAGTCTACATTTAGAGTTTTGACTCTAAGAAGACAAATCTTTGAAAGTTTGAAAAAGAATGAAGAGAGTCCAAATATTTTTGTTATGAGAGTGAAGGCTTTGAATGATGAGTTAGCTTGCATTGATGAGAGTATTAAGGAAGGAGAGCTTGTTCAAGTTATTCTTAATGGTTTGTTGGATGCTCATGCCAACATTGTACAAATTCTTGCCATTCAAAGAACTTTTCCATAAAAGTTAACTGGAAAGATAATATATGAAAATATCTAAATCCTAGAAAAGTTAATAATAAGTGCTTCCACTAAAGGATTCACCCTCCACAGAGATATTCCATGGTTTAAGAAATTAAAACATTTTAACCTTAGAATTTATCTGAATTCCAAGTCTATTCACACAAGTAGTAATTTATATGACATAACAGTCTTTTAGAAGAATAACTTCATGCTGGAAAGAATCATGTAAATCAGTCTGATATCCTATATTCGACAAATTACTAAGAAGTAAAGGATTAATTAAGAAAGCGAGAAATAGATTTGAGGGCCTCTGATTTTGTAAATAATGAGATACCACATTGGGATCTAGATTAAACCTCAAAATTTTCCAAAATACCCCACATTTGATCGAATGGTTTTCTTCTTTCCCATATCACGACTAGGTCCTAAACACACCATTGATCATCAGATCTTCACAGTCCTAGAATTTTCTTTCCAAAATTACTGATGTCCCATACCATCAGCTTTTCCTTCCAGAAAACTCTTAATCGTCTTATCTGATATTCTAGAGATGCATTGATCATCTAGCTGTCCTACAATCACTATAGGAATTATCTTTTGTCCCCAAGCATTGGAGAATCCTTTTATTTGGATGACTGGCATGCCTATCAGATGGATACCCAAAATCCACATCTGATTATGTGACTTAGACAGAAGAATTAACATGGTTCAATATTACATCCTGATCTTTTTTGGTTAATAAGTAAGCTTCAAATCCCCTACTGATGCATCAAATCTAGGGACAAGCTTCTTTAACAGATCCAATGTACTCCATGTATCAGACTCTACTTCTAAAATCACAATTGACACCCAAAACTGTGGATAACTCAATGGTTACAAAGATATAAGCTATGAATTCAACTAAATGAATTCTATCCAGAAAATTAATAACTGGTATTAAGCAATTATTGACTAAGATTATCAAAATCCTAATTGCGAAATACATTTCCCAATCACACTTACTACCTCTGATGTCCACTCTTCTTCCCTCAGAATTTTCAGTTTTCTGAAAATCTATTTCAGCTAAGGTACTAAGAAGACGTTACAACATTAGTAAATGTTTAAAATTAATTACTGTAGGAAAAAATCTGAAACAATTTCATTTCTATCCTATACCTGGGTTGAATAACTGATATACCAAAAAACATCTACTAGTATGAAAAAACACTACTAGTCTAATCTTTTGAATATAATTCACTATAGGACATGTGCATGTTTGCACTCTTCATGCAGAAGTTAGATTAATAGAAAAGATCATTTATCTTCATATAGTTTTTGCTTGGATTACTAAGCCAGCATCATTAGCAAAGGAAGCTATCTCTCGATTAGAAGATGTTTTATCAAAAGAAGGACTCCATAAAGGACTTGTCAAAATTCAAAAAGATGAAACGCTTCTAGGAAAGAATGGGAACATGCCAACTAAGCCAATCATAGGAGGAGCAAAAGCACGTCGTTTTCTATCAAATCATACTGGTAAGGCTTCTAATATTCAACACTCAATCTGGACAGATATTATAAGTGGAATACAATGAATAATGGGAGCTCCTTAAAGGAACATTCCCATCAGTAAAGCCTAAAATGTTCAAAACATAAGATCTTTTGACAAAAATGATCTTATTTGTCTTAACAAATTTATGTCCTCCTAAATAAAATGATAAAGCTTTAACTGCCATTATAAGACTCTCCCCGACTGGGCTCAGCTTGGAATGAGCAATACAGATCTCACTCTTCAAGAAATGCCGAAGATAGTGGCCCAGTCCACTGTCCCTCTGGAACGAGAATGCGTGTTGTCTGAAACCACCTCGTCTCGCAGCAAAATCATCTATTATGAGAGCATCCTGCAATAGGAAATATGTTAGCAAAAACACATTCAGTGATTGAAAACATTCAAATGCAAGGAAGATTAAACACTTACACATTCTTCATCATCAGCAGCAACCAGATCGGGATGATCAATATAATGACCACGTACTGAAGTGGAATCATTAGTGAAATGCATTAATGATGGACGAGGGAAGCCCATCCAGCTTGGAGGTAAACTCTTCTTTCTTAATAACATTTTGAAATCAATATTCTAATGAAATATTTTCAATCTAATTCATTTTGTTTCATAATTGATTTCTTGTGTGCTGAATTATTTTGCAGTCACCCCAGCAAAATGATTCATTCAGTTGTGGGTGGTACACATTGTACAATGCCAAGCTGTTTTTTGAATGGTTCATCCTTCAACAAGATGTTGATATTTCTAAGGTAATAAATTCTGTTTATTCTTATTTTGGAATCATGATTAGTTTTCTATTCTGGTGATGTTATTGGCCATTACTAATACATGAATGTTCTATTTTGCAGTTTACACTTCCTGAGTACACATCAAGCCAGGTGTACAGATTTAGACAAGAAATTATCCTGAGTATACTGGCTCGGGCAAGGCTTCAGCCTCCCGTTATTGATGATGGTGCAAAGGATAATGTAGTTGTACTAAATTAAGATCAGAAAAAATATAGATAGCATAGAACAAAAATACATGTATAGACTTCATAGCAAAATATACTTGATATATCAAATGCTGTTCCAGTTTATGAATTTGGGAGCACAAAATACATGTATAGATGCCCAACTTGGGCTTTCATTTATTGAATGAAAGGGTGTATACACAGATTTTTACTAAAGTTTATTTGAGACTATTGTTCTCCCACAATCGTGATTGTTGTAGCTAGATCTTTGTAGCATGTTATCAGCTCCTGTCTTTTTCACATCTGTGACATGGCAAATATTAGTGAATGTGCAATTGTAAATGATGACATTTTCTATTATTTTGTTCTATTTTGAAATGGCAATAAGCATAAAGTACTTACAAGTCTTCCGTTGATGATAAATCTGAAATATGTTGGTAGATTGGTTTGTAATAGCATGAGCTCTGTTCTGATAAAATCAGGCTTCCAGTGCTCTTCCACCTCAACCATAGATTGTAGATAATGCTTATCTCCATTCGGTTTGTGTGACCATTTAGTTCAAAGTCTTGATCTAGTGGTAGCCATGTACCTTCAATTTTCTTGTATCTCTGGTAGCTAAATGTGAGACTGAGCATTTGCCTTTCGATATGATAACAAAAGATCATTGAGGACTTTTTAATCCTGCATTCTATGTCATTATTTGTTTTACTATCCCAGCCTTGATCCATGAGATTTGACAAAGTCTCATCTGATAAATCCTTGCAAACAAATAAAGTTGGTGTCCTACGAACACTAGCACTCGAGAAAAAATCAACAAATGTATGCAATGAGATAAACCAACTTAGGTAAACAATTTTTGTGCCTGTGCTTATCTTCATAGCATTTTTAATATCAATGAGTAGCTTGCATCTCAAGGATTCAGAAACAATGCTGTCAGGAGTAGGCCACTCATCACTTTGAAAACTAGGCAATGGAATTGCTTCGAGCTTGCCAAAACCTCCATCTGTTTGTGGCGTATATAAAGATTCATAAAAATAGATACCACAATCTACAAGTTCCTTTGGACTTCTTCTTTTGTATTGTATCTTTTCAACATCAGAGTGAATCACGTCTAATATTTCTGCAAGTGATTTCGCTGGCTCCCATCACTTATGCATGATGGATATAAATCTGAAAGAAAAAAACAATGTTGAAGCATTTAAATCATAATCTGAAGAGCATCAATAAAGGAAATCACCAATGGCAGCTGACAGTGTTCAAGATCAATTGCCACTTGCCAAAGTATACTATCGTGATGCGATGTTGGCAGATAGTGGGAATCAAGATTTATGGCATGGACCACTTCAAAATGGATTGTCAGGACGAATAAGTGCTTCCTACTGCACAAGAAAGACTTCAACATGGCGCGTCTGGAGTTCATAAAGAAGGTGCAGTACCATCTTATAAAAGTACGATGAGAGGCCACTCAAAGCCCCAAGTGAATAAATCTCGCGAGGTGTCGTGGGATTGCCACCAGTTTTGGTGGTGGATATTGTTGGTGTCATGGCCATATTCGGTTAAGGACCTGGAATAGTCCTAATATGGTAGACCGACCCTCCAATATTCGAGATTTTGTTGATCACACCATGATTTAAATCCATGTCAAGGCCAGTTTGTGACTAATTACCTTGAGAGGACCCAGACACTCTAATTGAGATATATGGAGTACTGCATGTCTGTGTGACGGATATTGTTATAGCCATATTCAGTTAAGGACCTGGAATAGTCCTAATATGGTAGATCGGCCCTCCAGTACTCGATATTATTGTTAACAACTCTCTAATGGTATGCTAGGACAGAGACTTAATGTTTGGAGAATTCTCTTCCCTGTTGGTGGCTATGGTGTGTGATTAAAAGATTGTTGCAACCTATCACAAAATCATTCTTCTTACTCTTGACACAAATTCCAGTCTGGGTAGAGAGGGATTGATCTCTGGATTTTCCTCTGTTTTAGAATTATTGTTGAGATTATGAGAATGGTTGGACAGATCTCATCTCTTGGAAACTTGAATGCTGTGAAATCAGATGAGTAAGGCAATAACTTTTTGCCGCTGTTAAACTCGTTGATATGCGCCCTTGTTTACTTCTTTTGATTGCAGATCGATCTCATACAAGGGCTATGGAGATCGTTGGCAACTTGTTTGTTGCTTAACAGTTCCATCGATTGGTCGTGCCATGAGAAACTGGAGGCTGCAAAGAAGGAGGTTCAAGATCTGTGGAGGTGCCCGAACAGTCATTGTGTGTTTGCTTTTGCTCTTTCTTGAGGAAAGTTGCGGCCAGAAGCCTTTTTGGAGAGGCGGCCGTTTTGGTTTCGGGGTTACCTTATGCATATTAGGGTATGGAGACCTAGGGTGTATGCATAATCTTGATGGTCTTTATATCTTGATGGTATGTTGCCTTGGGCATGCAAGTTTTGCATGTGAAGGTGGAGTGACCAGGAGGCTCGACCCTCATGCAAGCGCCTTCAAAATTTAGCAGTTTTGGGAATTGCGAATCAGTCGTAAGGATTTTTAATACATGCCAGATGACCATCAGTGTATCAAATTTTTTGACAAGTTGTAACTTTGATGAGGTTCGATACGAGATTTTCGAACTCAAGTTACTTGCACCCTATCAGTGGAATTTTGGATTCCTGATGCTTAGTTTTCAAACATTAATCCTAGTTTTGATATTGTTTCCCGAAATAGGGATTTTCCTAGGAACAATATGCATGTATTAAGGCCTTATTTGCTGATTAGTTGGCTTATTATGACATCTGCCGGTAAGCCCAGAATTGGTGTGGAACTTAGTACCATTGTATTTGTGGTCAGGCAGCAATATTAATCGATTTCAGGTAGAAATTTTGTCGAAACCGATTTTGATGGAATGAAAGAGTGGTACGGTTCTTAGGAATATACCCAGTTTAGGAATTCGATTCCTTGGTATGATGCTATTTAAACCATTTAACTCTAGAGGATGAGTACTCCCAGTAAATGGAGTTAAATTGTATTTTTTCGATTTTCTCCTTTTCAAATTAGTGGAACATCGATCAGTTGGTTATTGTGGTTTTGATGATTGTGGTCATTAAAATTTAACAAACCAAAGCTTTTGAGATACTTGTTAAATAAGTAATGGTGGAAAATTCATAGTATTTGGAGGTATTTCTTTATTCAACAATATTATTTTGGGGGAATACAGTGTGGAAATATCCAAATCCAAATGTTATTTCCCATTAATTACATATAATTTTAATGAAGTAATTCTTAGGGCAGTAAGTTGAAAAGGGCGAACGGTCCAACTTTATTGGAAAAATTGTAATAATAGGAATTATAGCTGATTTCATTTCGCTGGATCTATGATATATATATAATATATATCTATCTATATATATATATATATATATATATATATATATATATATATATATATATATATATATATATATATATATATATATATATATATATATATAGGGTCCGGGCTGGACGCGGGCAATCCGCGTCCGCGTCCGCATCCGGCCCTAGACGCGTCCAACCTCTGGACACGGGGTCGAACGCGTCCATTTTATTTTTTATTTTTTTTTTAGTTTTTTAAGCCTGAATACACTAAAGAAAAAAAAATTAATAAAAAGCGGACGCGTCCGGACCCCCGGACGCACCCCTGGCACGTCCACGTCCACTAATTTCTTGCATGAAAATTTATGTATTAGTTTCATCGGTTTCAAATGATAACTATGCGAGAGATTAGTTTATGCACGTCTACTCACTAAATTGGAGACTCCTAACACAAAAATAGATAGCACCAGTCAATGAGTCAACTCCCTCACTTGAATATAACATGTATTCGGAATCACTCCCCAGAAGCTGTAATCTACTGCTTACAGTGTTATGAACCCACACCACCATTTTCATGTAGTACAAACAAGGGTGTTTTGATGTAGCACCGTGAGAGACATTATACATACATTTCAATGTTTTCAAATCACCTGGTAAGTGCCATTCAACATTGAAGTCTCCAACTCCTGGAACATTGAGAAATCCTCCATCCATATGGTCCTTGATGATCCTAGGATAAGATGTCCTTGAGAATATCCATGATAATATATCATGATCCTCTTTCAGCACCTGTCCAAAGAATTAATCATACTTAGTTTACAATGTATTAATACTATTCAATGAATGTAATGTAATAATGAGGCTAGTTACCTGAAACGTTGCCAAACACCATATATCATTTTCTGACTGGGCACTGAATTTGAAATCTTCTTGGTTCTCTGTTTGGGATAGAGCACCATTCATGAGAGTTATACTAACTCTTTCCATCTTCTGCCCTTTCACAATTTCTGACTCATCTAACTTAAGTACTATGATTATTTTGCCATTCACCTTTTCATAGGTTATATCATAGAATGTGACGATGTATGTCAGCAAGTAATTTAGATCAACAAATAAATTGTTTGATGAATTATAGAATATCGATCTTCCATCAGTTTCATACACCTCCTCAATATGAAATGGAGTTCCAGTGATCTTACGCATACCTATGTTTAATGTATCCCTTTCTTTCTTTAAGTGGTATGTCCTAGGGATTGGGACTTTTCTAATTTGAACTTGCTTAAAGGCTTCTCTAATTAGTTTAAATATTGTTGCATATGCTTCCCTACTAATACCTGCAAAATCACAAGCACCCTGAACTATAGTCTTATCTAAAATATTTTGAATGTCCACCATCAAAGACTCTGCTATTTTACACTTTACATTTGAAATCCTATTGTTCATCATGATACGCTCAGTGGATTTGCAAGTCAATATTGTGCCCAATGACATTCCTAGTGAAGCATTGTCTTTAATATTCCGAGGAGCTACTAATGCAGATCTGCAAAAAAAAAAGATAGCTAACAAAATATCACCATAGCTGAAATTAAATCCAAATGTCATTGAAAAACTTACAAAATTTAGGATATGCTTACTTGAATGCACAGATCCTTCTATTTTGATAACCTCCTTTTGAAAGCGTTTGAATATCCTTGCAACTTTGTCACTTTCGCTTCTTACTTTCAGCCTTCTTCTTTACCAAATCCACATCCTTCAGTAATTGTAAGTTTTCAATATGAATAGACTGTAAGACTGATTGCATTTGCTCTAGTTCTGATTTGATATTGATTGCTATCTTCTGTAATGATTCATTATTTTTTTGAAGTTGTTCTTCTAACGTCTTTTGGAGATGACAATCTCTATTCTGACAATAAGAGGATATCCGAATTAACTCACCTTCTAAAAAGTGAACTTTATTTATATAAAGTTGTTTTCCATGGTTTTGCAATCTTTCACAATATCCTAGTAATCCACTATGCCTATTGCATATCCATGTAACTAAATGAGTTGTCCTGTAACGAGAACGATCTTCAGCAGATATTTGAACTCCTTTGCCTCCTCTTCTCTGCAAAGGTGCCAAATCAACAGAGATATCCACATGTAGATGATATAATGTTATCATAAAAAAAATAATAGAGTAATCAGTTGCATCAAAGTACTATGACCAGATTCTATGAAGCAAAACAAAATACTCATCTTTGATTATATTATATACTATGTACGATCAATCCAATCTCCATGCTTGTATGCTTGATTCAAATTTGGAAATGCCGCTCATTTTTTCATTCTAATAGGTAGTTGGCGCTCATATTTCCATTCTCGTGGAAGGAATGCATATGTAAACATTTTGCAATTTTTCCTGATTCGAATTTGGGGATGGCGGTCATATTCTAGATCCAGTGAAAATATTGCCCTTTTCGTAACCAATGGAGGGAATATTTTTGAATTTAGTCAAGTTATACTGTGAACAGTTAACAGTTCTTAACTGTGACTATAGACACTGTGGTTAGATCATTGGGAGTTGGGGAGGCCTTGGGAGTGATGTGGGCAAGCAAATAAACAATATTGTTTTATTTATTTTGATATGTTTGTATATCCTACATGGCATTCCTTAAAGGGTCTTTTTGATATTGAGAGCTCCTCTAATGGTGAGCGCCTTGTACTCAGCTTCACATGATGAGAGTGATACAGTATCTTGCTTTTTGGAAAGCCAAAATATCAAGTTTCCTCCAAGATATATGACATAAGCACTTGTAGATTTTCGATCTGCTCTATCACTTGCAAAATCCGAGTCAGAATAACCAATAATAGAAAGATCTTCACTTTTATACAATAAACCAAAATCAAAAGTTGAAGATATATATCTAAGCACTCTCTTGGCCATTTTCCAATGATAAACTGAAGGATTTTGCATAGCCTGACTCAACTTATGAACACTAAATCTTATGTCAGGTCTAGTTATTGTGAGCCAAATTAAGGAGCCTATAGGTTCCTTGAAGGATTTCATCCCTTTACATTTTGCTCCATAGGTGTTTTTATACTCTTACAATTCAACATATTGAACTTTTTTAACATTGAAAGAGCATACTTAGATTAACATACAAAAGCTTTATCTTTAAGAAAGTCAATCTCTAATCCTAGAATATAGTGAATTTTTTCAAGATTTTGCATCTTGAACTCTTTTCCAAGTGCAATCTTGGTTTCCTCAATTAACTTAATATAGCTTCCTGTCAGAATGATATCATCAACATAAATAAGAAGGATGACAATATCTTTATCAAAAAACTTGACATATAAGGAAGGATCATAGTTACTAAGATTAAATCCTAGTGACTCAAGAAAGGTGTTAAGTCGAGAATACGATGACCTTGGAGCTTGCTTTAATCCATATAAACTTTTGAAGAGCAAGCAAACTTTTCCTTCATCATGGATGAACCCAATAGGTTGATCCATATAGATCTCTTCAAATGCATTAGAAACTTCTAGTTGAAGAATTTGCCAATTGAAAAAACAAGCAAGAGAAATTATGATTCTAATTGACACCATCTTTGCAAATGGGACAAAGGTCTCCTCATAATCATGTCCATATACTTGAGCAAAGCCTTTAGCACAAAGCCTAGCCTTTTACTTGTTGATTGTGCCATCTTGATTATACTTGACTCGAAAAACCCATTTGCAACCAGTGGTATGTTTGTTGGATGGAAGATCCACAAGGTCCCATGTATTATTGGCCATCAAGGCATCATATTCCTCCTTCATGGCAAGGTACCATTCCTTTGAGTTGATAGCATCATATACATCCTTCGGCTCCACATGAGAAATAAAATAGGCACAATTAGTGGAGTTGATTTCCACTTGCTTTCCTCTATCTTCATAGGTAAGCCTTCTAGGCTCGGATCTTTCTCTTTGAGATCTCCTTGGTGAAAAAATTCGAGGTGAATCCTCCTCAAATCTCGGCCCCATCTCTCCATGATGGTCTTCAAGGGTGATGATTGGAGTATCTTTGTGAGAATTTTTGAACTCGGCCTTCTCAAGAATGTATTTTTGATCTTCATGGAATATAACATTTCTACTCTCAATTGTAGTTGAGGTAGAGGGAACATAGATTCTGTAAGCTTTCTTGTTGGATGCATATCCAACCACGATCCCTTTAACATAATTAGGATCATCTCTTTTCCTTGTTTTCAAGGGCATATTAACAAAGCAAGTACAACCAAAAACTCTAAGGTGATCTTCCTTAGGTTTCTTCTGAAACAAGACTTCAAAAGGTGTTTTTCCAACAAGAGCATTGTGAGGTAATCTATTGCACAAATAGTTTGCACAATTTATAGCTTCACCCCAATATTCAATAGGCAAAGAAGCTGCTACTCGAATTGCTTTAGCACATTCACATAAAGATCTGTTTTTCCTCTCAACTACTCCATTTTGGGATGGAGAATAGGCACAAGAAAATTCTCTCTTTATTCCTTCACCTTCCCAATAATTATGAAACTTGTTGGAGATATATTCACCTCCTCCATCACAACTTAAAGCTTTAACTTTGCAAGAAAACTATTTTTCTACATAAGCTTTGAAGATAAGGAAGTGATAAAAAACCATAGCCTCTGAAGAAAGTAGATACAACCAAGTGTATCTAGTAAAGTCATCAATAAAGATGACAAAACATGTTGCACCACCAATACTTTTAGAAGAGGAAAAATGTACATCTGAATGTATGAGTTGCAATGGATAAGTAGTCTTTATAAAAGACTTCTGATATGGCTTTCTGTGTGACTTTGCAATTGCACAAGCTTCACAAAGCTTGAAATCTTTAGGAAGAGATTTTGGAAGACCAATAGCCTTCTCCTTCTTAACCATAGAAGACATAGATGTAAAGTTAGGATGTCCCAACCTTCTATGCCACAACTCCTCCTTAGATAACAAAACAACTTCACAAAGGTTTGCATTCTCATAAGAATTTAACTTAAAAATTCCACCACATCTTGATCCATCAACAAGGATCTCATCATTTTTCTTGATAAAACAAGTATTGGAGTTGAACTTTACATCACATCCATTATCAAGCAACTTTCCCACACTAATTAAGCTCTTTGTAAGTTTTGGAATGAAAAGAACATTAGAAAGTGCAAGAACTTTTGAAGAAGCAAGTTTCAATGGAATGTTGCCAATTCCTTCTATTGGGCACTCATGATCATTAGCTGTGTAAATAGATCTCTTGAGTCATTTGAAAGGTAAGATTGAGTCAACATAATGTCGGTTTGAAAACTAGATAGTAAGACAAAATGCTGAGTGATGTGGTGGATGAATTACACATACCATTTAGTTTACAAAATGGTAGCGTTCTCCCATCTTTTAGTTTTAGAAGGCCACAAAATTTTCTCTAGCCGCATATAGAGTGGGCTGAGACCCACTTCTACAGGCAATTTTATGCCAATTTTTTTCTCTAATAGCTAGTCGGTTTTTACAGTTTTGCAAAAATAGACTTCAATATTAGCACAATTTTTTGTGTCAAAATATCGGCTAACAAGAATCTTGAGGTGCTTCTCCTTATAATGAGCATTTATGACAACCATTGTTTGTTTTCTATTTTTGGTTCTTTTCAACATAGATGTGATGGTTGTCTTTATTTCTTGGCTTGCTTGGCTTTAATTGAGAGGCTTGGCACATGAAATAAATGACAAAGTAGATTTTCAAGAGTAAAGGAGATATGGAAGACTAGGTGAATTTTTTATGGAGTTGTTACATTAGCAAATACCATGAAAAAAGAGACAAATTAGTTGGTGCCATGGTAGTTGTGCCAAAGAATGATGGTTAAATAAAGTTATGAAATTTATTGTGGTTAACTGTAATCTAGAGACATAAAACTCAATTTAAGAGACATGTTAGCTAAGATTAGCTTATAAAAGCTTATCACTTAATCAGACTCAAATATGGTGATTGAAACTTAAAGACAACTATGAAACAGAGCATGTATCTATGAGGGACAACTTAGGAGTTAAAATAGGTCCTAACCACAATGTACATTTAATCACTTCCCAAATGCATTCAATAAAATTCAATAGAAAATTTGTGAGAGTGCTCTTTTCCTTATTGATGTGTATGATGTGAATTTTTCCATACTATTTTTTAATCTACATAGTATAAAACTATTTTAGAGAGAGAGTGTGTGAGGTGTTCGTTGAAAATGTCACGCTTTGTCGGCAAAAAATGTCACCCATTTGCAAAAGGAAAAGCTAAATAGGTTTTAAAAAAATGGTGAAAAAAACACAGCCTCCAAAAATATATAAACACTTTTTGTGGGTAAGTGTCCATTGCCCGTCATCGACGGGCACAAGCAACTAGTATATATATATATATATATATATATATATATATATATATATATATACGAAAACCCGATCCATCTTTGAAGGCATAAAACATTAACAAAAATGTTGTAGCCTTTTTTGGGAACACGTTGAGTCAGCTTTGATCGCAATACCTCTACTGTCTACAAGGCAAGGCCAAAAAAGAAACGATTGTTTAGGAAGGAGTTCAAATTTGTCGAAATTGGGATTTCTAAAAAAATAGAAGTTCAAATATTGCTAAACTTTTTCTCTACATTAGTTTCAAACAAAAACTTATCAAGACCGACATGTTGAGTTTGGTAAGAGTGTCGCTTTAGCCACATGCTCGAATCATCATTGCTCTGTTGTTGACATCTTGGAGCCTTGAGCTCCATGTTTGGGCTCAATCTATAAGTACTTCACGTAAAGTGTAGGCATGTTTGAATTAAGGGTTGGTTCCCACCTAAGGGCCTAAGAGCCTTTCTTGTTATGAGGTCTGGAGGGTGTTTGATAATGAGGAAGGCATGATCGGGGCCATCCCTGTTGAATTTCAATGCTTAAATTCATTAATTAATGAGCATCCTGAAAGATGTACAGAAGATCAAAAAAATATGTTATGCTCGAATTTTCCGACCCCATCAAAAAAGGATTTTCCGAACGTGTTCGGCAGTTCGGATCGGTTCTAAATTTTCCGACCCTGGTTCAATTTGTGAAAAGAATCCGAACCAATGTAAATTTCGATATTGTCGATCTAAAAGCCGACCCGACGACTTCACGTTGACAATCCGCCTACTATGTGCATGCACTAACTGTATGAGGCGATTGGAATAATTGAAGCAAAAAGGTTAGTTGTAGATATTTTGTAGCATATCTATTCTAGAATCTTAATCAGAAGACCTCTTCTGATAATTGTAATCTATCAATCAGATTAATCTGTATCAGCGTTATGACACACAACAAGCTGAAGTAATAACTTCATGCAATTGTACTCATCTGTTGATAATAATCAGAGTCTTCTGATAATTGTAATCTATCCATCAGATTAATCTATATCAGCGTTATGACACACAACAAGCTGAAGTAATAACTTCATGCAATTGTACTCATCTGTTGATAATAATCAGAGTGCGATTTGTTCTACAGTTGTTATTGGCAATTGCGCATTTGTTTGATCCATCGTTTGGACTATCCTACTGCTAACTCTTGCGTTTCCGATCCATTCATCTAGCTCGCTCCCAACTTCCGCACAATCCACTGATTTCCGACATGGTATCAGAGTGGGCATCCAAGTAATCTGCTTCTCATTGCGGATTATTAGTCTTGTTTCTATCAAGACAACGAACTAGCAAGCGCATAGCCACAAGTATTCCGAAATCTTTATCACTACCAACGATCTCGCTCAGCCAAAATGGATCAATATTCTCAAATCGAAAGGCTTGATGGAGGGAACTATCATCTCTGGAAGTTCAAAATGAAAGTGATGCTATTAGCCAAGGAACTGTGGGATGTTTATCCACCTTCATTTGAATGCCAATAACTTTTTCAAGACGAGTCCTTTTGGCTTGAAAACAATTGCATCACAAATAGACTTGACTAGCTTTCCAACAAGCAATCATACACTAGATTTGGATCTACCTTGGAAAAACACCAACCATAACACATGCAGGTCAGTGTTGCTCATAGTTGCTAAGGTCTTTTTGCAAAGCAAGGCAAGGCCAAAAAAAGTAGCTTTACAACATGCATCAATCTACCTAGTTTTCGATGCAGCGTAAAAAAATTTACAACACAAAAAACAAACTGCAATAAAAATGAAGGCTGTAAGAACGTTCACAATTGTCATGATTTTTTTATTGCATCCATGGATGAACCCTTTAGACTCCTACTGGGAAATTGACTTCATTTGAGATGAAATTACAAATTGAGCTCTAGTTTCAATATATGATGACAATTGAAACCTTGGCATCCCTGCGGTAAAAGTTTTCATCAAGGACACTAAGCACTTGCGAACCTACTAGATCTAACAAAGTATGAGTAGAAACTAGTTGAAAGCTAAATGGAAATAAAAATGAGCAGTTTTGAAATTAATTCACCTCACTAAAAACTTCACCAATTTAGAAAGGTGAGTGTATAAGATAAGGGATCTAGGGATTTGGGATTTATGGTAAGGAATCTAGGAAAAGGGTTTAGAGCACGGGGTTTAAAGTTTAGAGTTTAGGGTTTAAATAAAGGGATTTGGGATTTAGTTAAGGGGTTTGGGGTAAGGAGAAAAGGGTTTAGTGAAGGATTTAGGGTTTGGGGTTTACAATTGCAAATAGCATACAACCAATGAGCAGCTATGGAATCAATTTTCCTTACAACGACATTGAATTTACAAAGTTGATCCTCATATTCAACTTCAAAAGGAATAGCAATATACTGGACCTTCACCATCACTTTTAAGTTTGAACTTTGGACTAATGTATCGAACGGACTATCTTCAAATTCCTTCCGGTAAGATTCAGCTTACAAGCTAATACTAAGTTGTCACAAATTGTCTGCGGGAGTTTTTGTGACGCTCCCTAATAATCATCAAGTTTCGAGGACAGTGAACTTCATGCTTTATACCCTCTGGTTCAACTTATTTATCAAGAAAGAAGCACAAACCAGTCACATACAGTCAGTAAGATCACATAGATTGTTGTGCTCTTCTACTTTTGAGAGTTATGCTCACATCCGTTAACTCTATCATTCATGTGTTCTGTTCTCATTGCTACTCCTTATGTATGCAAGCAAATTACTGCTTTTTCCAGAACCAAACGAGAACATTTTTCAGAAAGTTATTGGTATCCTGGGGCATAAACAAAACTGACAAACGATCTCTAGTTTCTATCTTCACTAAAACCCGACAATATCTATAAAAAACAGAACTATGTAGATTTGGCAATCCGAAATAAAAACTCAAAAACACCTAAGCACCATCAAGTTTCGAAAAAATATAAAGTCCATAGCACATTTATCCACTGGTAATAGCAATCAATGCCAGCAAGCTGAGTTTGTTGAGGTTAAGGCTGTACTGATTATCTGAACGAAAAAAAATGTTCATGATTTTTGGCAGATTCAAACAAAAGCAAAGTGTACCTAAATGAGCATGAACATTCCACTCATAGCTGACCTTTCAAATATATTCTGGCATTCTACCAGATAATTTACGATACGCACACATGATAGTTGATGGGGGTAATCGATCCAGAGTTGCAGCATTCAAGGCACAATAGTTATCGAACATGCAGCCTCCTCTAAGGAAAAAGGTAAGAACCCAGAACTACAGTAGCCCTCTGCGCCTCTTGTAATCATTCACTGTGAGTGTTAGGCTGTGTCGACGACCATCATTGTTCTCAACGCGAACACCATATCTTGCTTCCAGCTTTCGCTTGCGTTCCATAAAGGCTAGAGGAGCTCCTTGAGCACCCCCAAGCTGTTCTATAAAATCTAATGAAATAGGCAAGTCAAAGTCATGTAAATTAAATATTTTTGCACCCTTCTCCGCAAGGGTGTGCATATTTCCAAGCATGGTGCTCTTCTCACCAGCCTTTGAAGCAACTCCCACTTCTTCTGCAGCCTTCTCTTTTTCAGGCTTCCCTTCATCCCCTTCTTTTACTGCATTAGAAGAATCTGATTTATAGTAATTCTGAGACCTTGTCCAGCGCCGTGAAAATGGATCATAGCCTGCTTCTCCAGCCTTTGCATGGGGATTGATAGGCTTCAGTTCTGAGGCGTTCTTAAAATTCTCAATCCTATTCTTCCTATTCATCATTTCAATCCGTTCTGCCTTGGTGTTCTTCAAAGAATGCTGCATGGAATAAGCTTCCAGCTCTCTGATCTTCTCTTGCAGTCTCTCGACCTCTCCTTGCTCACCCTTACTTTCTGCTAATGCCAACTCTTTCAACAGACGATCCTTCTCAAGAGCAATGTTTGAAGGCCGCGCCGCTGCCTGCTTCTTTTCTTGAAGCATCTGTTTTACAGTAGCTGCTGAGTATACGAAACTATTGGCTTTAGACAATGCCTCTTGCTTCTCTAAAATTTCTGCTGTTGTAATCCCGCGGCCTGAGCAAGCACGTTTCCATGCCTTTATCTCGTCATCTGTGGGTGGCTGATCAGAAATCCTTGTCATCTGCCATCGAGCAGCTGTGCTATCATCTCCCCAGGTGCAATTCAGGTACTTGTAGGTCATTCTATTTTCAAATTTGTAAAGCTTTTCAGGTTCCTTGGCATCCACATTTTTGACTAAGCACAATCTATAGATGCTTAGCCCAGAACTTGATGTGCCTATGCCGATCCGCACAAAGCAACCCCGGATTACATCTTCAAAGAAAGGTTCCATGAACCATTTGAACAACTTAGATCGTCTGATGGTGATGCTTCTGATAAGATTATTGTCTTCATCATCAGTTTCTCTTTCTTCGTCTTCTGATGCCGCTCCCTCCCCGTCGCTCCTTCCTGCCTCATCTTTGCTCACCTCATCGTCATTATCCTCGTCATCTTCTTTATCTTCACGACTGCGGCTGCGGCTGCGGCTGCTGCTGCTTTCTCCTTCGGATTCCTCTTCTGAAGATGAAGGCTCTGGCTCTCTGCTGCCTTTGCTCTCCTGGCGCCTCCGTATATCTGTGTCTTGAGCCCTCTGCCTCCTTGCCACCAAAGCGTTCAATGCATCTGCCTTCACACTTCTAGCAGGCTCTCTCACAGAAGAGCGCATTCTAGAGGAAGGCGGACCTTCATTGCGATCCCTCTGGGCTAGACTACTACCTGAAGGTCGTATCTTCTTCAGAAGGTTCTCGCGTTGTTCTGCCCTGTCATGCAAGATCATCTCACGCTGGAGCTCGGTCATGCCTTCCAACACCCGCCTGTCTTCTTCATCTTTGTACAAATCACTTCCATATGAAAGATCGCTCTGAGAGCCATCCTCTCTATCTTCGTCATCCTTATCGACATCAAATCGCTTCTTCAGCGGCACCTTTAAGCCCTTGCCTTTCCTACCATTACCGCCATCATCTTCGTACCTACTGTTGCCATCGTAGTCGTGGTAATCGTCATCATCATCATCAGAACTGGATTCTTGAGGAGGAAGCACCCGGCGCTTGGCAGGCTGCTTGCCCTCACTCCCTTTAGGTCGCCCTGCGACCTCCAACAGCATATTCTCAAGCTCCTGTTCGTCTCGCATCTTTGCTATTGTAAATACGATTATCTATATCGAAGAGAAGTGGAGCTCCTTTGCTTACAGAGATAAGGAACAGCAGCCCAATCTAATCGGCAGCGAGAACTGGAAATTTATCGAGAGATCAAATACATGAAAAGAATACAGTCGCAAAAAAAAATTAAACGTAACAAGTAGAAATCATTCCTGCCCTAAAGATAAGCATCATTATCGGCAATTTGAGAGCTATAAAGCAATTTCGCTAACAACAAACAAAGGAAAACTTGCAGCAGAGCCAAAAACTCTAGGAAGGACAAATAAAGTTCAGAAAACTTGCAGAAGATCCAAAACTCTAAGAATGAACAAAGGTTTCAGGAAAACTTTCAGAAGAGCCAAAACTCAAAGAATACACTAAAGTCTCAGGAAAACTTCAAGAATAGTCAAGAAACTCGACCGAACGAGTAACAACACTTGAGAAGTAAGATCGATCTGCCAAAGATGAAGGGCATGAGGAACATTCAGAGTCAAGATGAGGTTAGATGCCAGCGGAAATCCCAACAAAACAAAACTCAGCTACCAACCCTTGACAGATATGATGCGCTACATACAAACTGAATTCCCAGAACACGACTCCGAAGCTGAAGCAGCGAAAAGGCGACCTGCATGTGGCGTTTGATGCCCCCATCGCCGTCTCTCTCTCCTCGCTCTCTCTCAGCAGATCTAGAAATTTTGAGGAAGACGATCGGGTCACGTGGTCACCCACTCCCATACCCACAAGCTAGTGCCTTTTTTTGAGAGGGGGATGATGACGCATGCCCGCCCCAGTGCCTTACCGCCGCGTGTCCCACCGCTCCTGCCCACCGTGTTGCTCATAACCACCGTGTTGCTCATAATCCTCATTTATACCATAAGCGTTCTTTTGAGATTTCCCAGAGGCAATATATAGCCAATCTCTCCCCACACCTCACATGTGTGTGTGCCTTTGGGCCCAAACATGTGTGTGCCTTTGAGCGTGCTTGGGCTTGGTGCCACCTTCTTGGTCTCTTGTTTGAGGCTGCACGGCGTTACTATGCAAAGCATACAAGTATTTTTTTAATCATTATTAAATTCTAATACATATCAAAATGTATATAAATAAGTGTTTTGATATTGATTATTGCATCACCATAATTTCTTGTGATTTCTAGAACTTGTCGATTATTTTAAAATCTCATCTTTTGAATCTTGTACCTCAAATTGCTTGCGGGCAAAAAATTACAAGTTCACGTTAATAAGTACTATAAAAAATCACAATAAACTTGTTTTATACGAATGTACGTGATTTATTACACCTTTTGCATTTCAAACAAGTTGTTAATATTTTAAAAGTCAATTTCTTATAAGTTTTGTACAAAGTCGTTTTTTATCAAAAGATGTCGATTCCATTCCTATACTTGTTGGCTTTTTCGAAAAATGGCCCAAAGTCTGAATCAATTGAAATCCTAATTAAAAAGGATAAATGTGTTATACGGCTTTGTATAATAATTTAAGTCTTCTTGAAAAAATAATTTGAGCCTTCTAGATATAGAATCGTAGGCTTTTGGCCCATGAGTTGTTGAAGAGCCTAGATGAAACTTTTTTTATAGGTTTTGTGTTTAGTTGAATACAAAGTTTTCATCAAGCATTGTCCACAATGGATTATAGGTGAGGTTATTGATGAAGATTTTTATTATTGGTGAAAATTTATTGATGAATGTAATCTGTCATAAAAAGCCAAACAAAAAAAACGCAAAATATGGGCTTTGAACATATTGGATAGTATTTGGTAATGAGATAATGAAGTTGGTAGGAGATGGATGAAAGATAAAGTTCAACTTAAGCAAACTTCTTCAACGTAAGCTTTGAATCTCAAAGTAAGTCATTGATATATTCATTCGTTCATTATTTAAGTGGACCCAACGGGGTTGGCTCAACTGGTTAGCTTGGCATCCAAAGTTTCTTTGGTCCCAGGTTCGAGCCTCCCCTTGGAAACCAAGAAGCATTATTTAAGTGGACCCAACGGGGTTGGCTCAACTGGTTAGCTTGGCATCCAAAGTTTCTTTGGTCCCAGGTTCGAGCCTCCCCTTGGAAACCAAGAAGCATTATTTAAGTGGATACCCAATGGGGTTGGTTCAGCTGGTTAGCTTGGCATCCGGAGTTTCTTTGGTCCCAGGTTCGAACCTCCCCTTGGAAACCAAGAAGCATTATTTAAGTGGACCCAATGGGGTTGGCTCAGCTGGTTAGCTTGGCATCCAAAGTTTCTTTGGTCCCAAGTTCGAGCCTCCCCTTGGAAACCAAGAAGCATTCGTTAAGTGGGTTCCCTCAAAATTCAAACCATTGCTGGGAACCGTTTGGACTTTGTAATGCACCTAGCTCATTTCAAAGGGTGATGCAATTTGCCTTTAAGGACTACTTGCAAAAATTCCTTGAAATCTACTTGGATGATCTTGGAGTCCATAGTGCAGATACAGACCACTTGGATCGTTTGAAAAAAGTATTTGAACATTGTTGCAAATACCAAATCTCCTTAAATCCAGAAAAGTGTCAAATTTGGATCACTCATGAAATTATCCTTGGACATGTAATATCAAGACATGGCATTGCTACAAATTATTCCAAAATCAAAGTCATTATCGAGTTACCACCGCCAGGAACAATTTGAGGAGTCTATGTTTTTATGGGTCATGCAAATTACTATCGAATATTCATACTATAATTTACAGATTTAGCAAGACCTATATATAAATTGACCATTGTACCAATTTGGACAATACATGCATTGGAAGCATTTGAGAAAATGAAGAAAACTTTAGCTTCTGCATCGATACTACGAGCTCCAATATGGACGATTGAGTTTCATGTTCACACTGACGCATCAAAATATGCCATTGGATCGGTTTTGATGCAGCCAAGTGGATACAAGAAGGATTATCCTATCAGATTTGCAAACAGACAACTTACAGATATGGTGAAGAATTATTCGACAATTGAACGCGAAGCATTGGCCATGATATTTTCTGTTAGAAACATTATCTATTGGCAACGCGTTTTGCATTTTATCTTGATCATCAGCCATTACTTTATTTGGTGAACAAGACATGCAACACATGGCATATAGAGAGATGGCTACTATCATTGACCGAATTTGATTTTTGTATTGTGGGTCGAAAGGGTAAACAACATTATCTAGCCAACCATGTTTCAAGGATTGAATCAATGCCTATTAATACTAAAGTGGATGATAAACTACCAGATGCTGCATTATTTTATGTCAAAGCAGTAACTAAGGGGGTAGCAGATATTGCTGAATATCTTATGCTTGGCCAACCCAACGATACCTTGACAAAAGTATAGAAGAGACATCCATAAGGCACAACTTTATCAATTGATTGATGGACAATTGTTCTCACTGAGGAATGGATGATATTTTACGAAGATGTGTTTTGCCGCATAAAAGTACCTGAACTTATCATGTTTTCTCATGATGGCATGGGCGGAGTGTTAAAATTGAAAAACAAATCCATATTGATTTCTTGGTTTGCTACAAATGTTGTACCATGCAAGTATGTAGCTCATTAATGCAAAATGCCAAGTTTGGCCTACATAGAACTCGAGCTACATGGTTATGTATTATCTAGTTTGATAAATGCAACTTGCATATAGTTTGTAGACATAGAATTAGCATGATTATGCTTGTAGAAACTCGTGGCAATTCTCTTTAGATGTCATTTTGGAATGGATGGATGTGGTTCTACCTCGAGCTACCTCAAACTCCATAAATATGTGTAGCTCTCCACACAATCAATGATGAAGAACCAAAGTTTTGTAGCTATCTGGATCTAGACTAATATTGCTTGTTATCTCTCTAGATTTCTCTCTCTAACTCGTGTTGAGGCTAATGCTCATACACTGAAATCTTGTACTTTTATTCATTCTTTGATTCATTGCTATTATATTCTGTTGATTAGCATGCTAGATTGTGAATTAGCCATTTCTTCTGAACTAGATGTTGTTGATCAATCTAGAATCAGGTTATAGTGCCAATCACAAAGCTTAATCAAGATCAATCACTCTTGTGGACATTCCCCACACGTGTGAATTCTGGAAATTTTGTCATGGTATCAGAGCCTCATTAAGCTTTGCATGCTACCAACTCTGATTGTACAAGAAACTAAAAGCTAAATCAAGCAAAAAAAAAATAGTTTTGCACTTTTTCTAACCTTTCTCTGAAGTGTATTTGGATCAAATCGGACTTGAACTGAATTTTTAGACATGAATTGAGGTAGTACGGAATTCTGGAATTCCGCACGTGTGAAAATCAGAGATTTTCAGTCCCTTTGTTGTCCTTACTTATAGATCCAAAGATAGCAGTGTTATAGCTTGATGGAAAGCATTTGATCTGCACTTTCCATAGAAATTAAAACCAAATCACTCTGATGTGTCTAGCAAGAGTTATAAGCTCTTAAAGAGGATAGGGATAGGTCCAAAATCTGAGTGACAGCATTTTGATTTGATTCAATTATACTTTGTTCAGAATCCATTGTTTTGAGCATCCAACACAAGAAACTGTAGATCAAGACTGAGTTTAAAGTATTTGAACACCCTTTGAGCCTTCTGGGTGTCAATAGTGTTTTCTTTTGAAGCATTTCACACGTGCCAAAGGATTCAAACCAGCCAAAGTGTCTCAAACCACTTTTTGTGTCTGATCTAGATAACTTGTCTTGTGGAATATTTGAGATTCATCTCAAATATAGTTGCAAGTCTTTCACATAGGAAGGTAGTTCAACCTTGAAAGTACCTATAGTGAAAGAGAGTAGCAACTCTAAGTCTGATAGGAACAAGCTCAAACATATCTCAATCCAATAACTAAGAAGTCTTCATTATAATGGCATTTCAGGGAGGATATCTTCTAGAAGCCAAAGATCGAGATCAAGATGGTGAAGAGGATGAAACAGCTCATCCCTCTAACTCAAAAACCAAGAAGAAGAAAGTGAAGTGCTTCTTCTGTGGCAAGAAGGGGCACTATGCCTCTAATTGCTTCAAGAAGAAAAACCAACTCAAGCAAGCTAAGGGATTGAAGAAGATTCTGCTGCAAGTGATGGAGAAGGATCACTTATGGTGTCCAGTTTTTCTTCATCACCTTGCAAGAAGATGGAGCTTGGTACATAGACATTGGAGCCTCTTCACATATGTGTTGTTCAAAGGAGTCAGAACTGGCAAAGGTTTCCTAGGCGAAGATTCACTCGGTGAAGGTTCAACAGTGTTATTTTTGGTAAAACCTTTCTAATCAGGTTTTTTTGACAAATGCTATGGAAATAACCTTCGTCGAATTCTCAAACTCAAAATCTGACACAGATAAAGCTAGGGTAAAACTAGCGAAGGTTTTTGGCACAAAAAAACATAGTTTCTGTAGTTTGACGAGGGTAAAAATAAATATTTTCTATGATCTGGATAAAATGAATGTTCGTCGAACTCAAAAATAGTAATTTGCTATAAATAGAATGATCTGAAAACTCGGCGAAAGTTCTGAAGAAGAATCAAGAGTAATACTGGTATTTTTGCAAAAAAGAGACTTTCTTTTGGCAAAAATATGACAATATGACAACTGATCCTCTGAGAAACCTTCTGTTTTTTATATTATTTTTCGTCGACCTGGCAGTAGATAGATCTGAATCACACCTATGTATAGTGAATCGGGCAAAGGTTCTTTTTCTGTTTTTTTTAGAGTTTTGGTGATTTTTTGGTGTTTTTTGATGGTTTTTCTGATGTTTCTGAAAATCTGCTGAGAAGGATTGTTCGCCCTTCAAACTCAAGGTTCTCTGATCAAAACCAAAAGTTCTTGCAACTCGACGAACATTTTTTGAAAGATGACAAAAAGTTATCAGCTGTGATGACAATTTTTGTCTCCTTTTGACCAAAATCTGGCAGATTTGACCAATTTTTGTTGTTTTTTGTGATATCTCAAATCCAAATGGATTTTAAGATTGATGATCTAAATATCTTTTCCTGTTCCACAATCAAATTAGATTTCAAACAAGCAAATCCACTCAAATCAAACAAAATCAATCCCAAACTAAATGCAGATTTAACACTATTCATGCCACGACAAGATGTTTGATGCAAGCTAACCATTCAACAAACATGCTGCAAACTGAAAAATTGGCGTAGCTCTATGGCAACAGTGCCAAAATTGTAGTGGGTTTCTTTCCTTGCCTATCCTCAACCCAAGATCTAATCAATCTAGCATCGAGGAGATGAAGTTAGTTGTCACGCATAGATTCGTTCCCATGAGAGCGATAATATAGTTCAAATTTTAGCATGAATGGAAGATCCACATCTAACTTTAACATCCATTAACCCTAAGCATTAACACTACATCCATTAACACTAAGATCCACAACGAAGATAGCTTACTCTTGCTCTCTCTCTCCCTTTCTCTCCCATAAAAAGTATAAAAACATGTAATCCCAATAACAATCAGATCCAACAATTAGCAAACACAATACAAGCATAAGAGATGGAGGAAAAGCGATAGAGAGTAAAGACATTCATAAATCCATTTCACAAGAGAATCAATCTGTTTTATTGAAATGAAGATATGTACATCTATAGAAACTCGAGTTGGTCCTTTTTTATAGTAGAGAGGAGGACCCTGGCCTCTGAATCCTATTGGTCCTTTTCTACCTCCCTAACTATTCAAATTTAAAAAAGAGTGAGAACCATCCAAATTGGAGGGAAACCCAACTTTATTCACGAACTTGGCATTTAGGCCCTGCGACATTAAAAGTCCCACAAAAAGGCCTAAAGTCCTTTTATTGACTTTCTAATTAATCAAATCTCTATGTGATCATCAGGTTGGACTTACACATGCAGGGTACCAAATCCTTCTCACTTAACTAGGGTTAGGGTTGCCTTGGGATCCGCAAACCCTCCAACAAAGCTACTGCTGCAGAGGAGGATGTAGAGAAAAATAAAGACAAACTTTGTAGGTGGGATTACCAATTCTCCTTGGGTGCCAAGGACATTGTGGGGAAGATCCATGCGTTCGACCTACACATACAAGATAGTATGATACAGTTGTTCCAGCAAATAAACGAGAGATCGATGATCTAACTAAGCAGATCTAGGCAACCCAAATCTGTACAGGGGTGGCAGATCACCTGGAGTATGCAGAAGCATGCATGAGAATTTTTGATCTACAAAAGGAGGTAGCAGAGCTCAAATAGCAGCTCGAAGACCAGAAGCTCGCTACAGATATCCACTGACAAGACATTGCAGAAGCACAGCCTAAATCAAAGTGACAGAAGAGGAATCAGTCGAAGGTATGTGCGGAATGATTTCAAGTTTTTTTTGAAAGATTCTGGAAGTGGAATCCTTGCCATTTCAATGTGGAGTTACAGTGGCATATGGATTATTTGATGCTACCAGGCTCGATAGGCATGACATTCGAGGACTGGCAGACGGAGTGGAACAATGAAGACTTTCTTTGGTTATGAAACCAATTTAGTATATAACAGAAGGGCTGTCTATGTTGGGCCATAATCCAGAAAAAATTTAAAGTATCACCATTCGGATCAGTGGAGCTATACATCGGGTCAACATTTTGTATGCGCTAGAGTATATTCGAATCAAGGAGTACCAGTTTTTGTGGTATAATGACTCGAAGCAGCCAAAATTTTATTTTCTATTCAAAGTTTATTTGTAAAGTGTAATTATATTCAGTTCTCCTCTACTTTATTCACACAATTTGTACTTTTAGTAAAGATTCTGAAGAAGATTTTCAGTTAGTAAAAGAATTATTCGATGGCTCTTTACTCCTTGTAAGGTTAAAACCTTATGGCAACCTACACCAGAGCAAGAGAAGATGTATTGTTGGTCGAATGCCAAAAAGACTTAGAGATGGCACAACAGTTACATGAAGAGCTCAATACATGAAGTCTTTTTCCTTTATATTGCATTGTAGATTATGTGATGTTGAGTTTTATATGTGATGATGCTTAATTTATGTTGTTGAAATATATTTTGAATCAATGTTTGATTTCGAATTATCAAGCGAAGGACATCAATTCAACGAATGAAGAAATATCTCTACATGTGACCTAACGAAGATCCTCGACACGAAACTATTCTTTTCGAAGGAATCAATAAATCTTGAAACAAAGACTATATGTTTACGAGGACATTTCACATTTGAGGAGGGGCTCCTTTTTTAACATCTCATTTTCTTCCAAACAAGTTTTCAACTTTGTAGATTTGTCTTCGCACTCCTTTGATATGTGATACCACATATTTATATATTTATTCAAAAGTGGCATTTTATACTTAGAAATGAGAATATGCACTGGACAACTATATATTTTGAAGAGGCCTATATCATTTTTTGAATATAATTGTTTAAGGACCTGCTTTTTACTTAAAGACATGACATCCTGGAATGAAACGACACTTGGAATACGAAACAACTGAATTTGAATCGTCACAATGAATCATCAATTGTACAAATATTTGTAACTTATAATTAGAATTTGTAAATGGAGCGACGCACCAGGAATTTTTAGAGGTGTGATTGTTTGTTCCGTAGACTATAAAAGTAGACACGCTTTATTCTCACCTTACCGAGAGAGAGAGAGAGAGAGAGAGAGAGAGAGAGAGAGAGAGAGAGAGAGAGAGAGAGAGAGAGAGAGAGAGAGCGAGAGAGAGAGAGAGAGAGAGAGAGAGAGAGAGAGAGAGAGAGAGAGAGAGAGAGAGAGAGAGAGAGAGAGAGAGAGAGAGAGAGAGAGAGAGAGAGAGAGAGAGAGAGAGAGAGAGAGAGAGAGAGAGAGAGAGAGTTATTGTATGTTTGAGATTGGAGAAATGAATAGAATGACGAAGGTTATCCTTTCTGATTTCTGTTCTCCGCATTGTTGAGTGTGAGTGATTTCGGATCTACTAGAAATCTCGTATGCATTACTTAAATCATTTTTTGGTCAGAGATAGTGAAATAGTTCATTAAAGTAGTTTGCTGTGTTTTCGACAATTTGATCTTAAGAATGTGAAAGTACTGTACTTTAGGACCATTAATGGATCTACAAAAGGTCCACAAGAGTTATTGGATGCTTGCTTAACAATCTATCAAAAAACTAGACACAAAAAAGTTGATCTAGATTGGCAATTTGACAAACAACAAGTGTTAACAATCAAAAGCATTGATCAACATTGAAATCCGAGCCCACACGTGTGTACTACAGGTTGTAGTATGGCCTTCAACCTGAGAAACAAGTAGAAATTGATTTGGTTTCATTTGGATAACTCAATGTACATAGTGAACTAGCTTGAGATTGCCAATGAGCTCCAAAAATTATCTATCTTCTCACTATGGAGAGAGGGAATACATAGCAAATTCGACTTCTTGAAGTTATGTGGATTTTCAGCATGTAATAAGGAAGTTAACTCACTCTCCTTGACCTAAAATGAAACCCTAGCCTAGATCCTAGAGTTATGCTTGGTAGGTAGCTAGTTGGTCAAATTTTCACCTAAACTAAGGTGTAGGTCCTATAATGTAGGGATGACCGCCAAATAGACATGAACAACTCTATTGAATTGACCTAACCTTGCAAGATCATTGACACCAAGGTTGTTGATTTCACTTTCATTCACACAAGATACTATATGGATCCAAGCATCTCTTGTATAAACATCTAAGAATGTTTCTTGCATCTTATCATCACTACTTGGTATATGAGAAAAAGAGTGTACATTTGAATGAATGATTTCCTCTTTTGCCATAGCAATTTTAGCATCCAACTTAAACAAACTACCTTGTTTAACACCATTTGCTATGCAAATATCATTCTTCATGATGGAACAAACTCCATGCTTGAAGTGAACATCTAAACCATCATCCATTAGTTGTCCAACACTAAGCAAGCTCTTGGTAATTGATGGTACAAAAAGGACATTGTCTAGATCCATCCTTTTGCTAGATCCTAGACTTAATGAAATGGTAGCAATACCATCTATCTTACATTCTTGATCATTTGCTAAAGAAACAAATTTATTACCACCATTGAAAGAGTGTAAGGTTGAGAATGTTTTCTTTTGGAAAGTCATGTGGGAGCTAGCCCCACTATTAATCCACTAAGTGTCCTTGTTGGATTGGATGTAGATGCCATCAAAGATGAGATCTCTTCATCTCCATCCTCTTCATATGCAAGTTTCCCTTGTTTGTCCTCCTCCTCTTTTGCTCTTAGCCTCTTGTAGCATTCGGATGCTTAATGTCCCTTCTTTCCACAAAAGAAGCATTTTTGCTTTGACTTGTCCTTTGAGCGTAATGCATCATCCTCTTCTTTTGCCTCCTTGGGATGATTCTTTTTCATTGGTCTTCTTTTTGCCCTTGAATGAGAAATTGGCTTTCTCATCTCCATCTTGCAAAGACAATGAACTCATTCTTGCCTTGGTGTGGAGCATCCTACACTCTTCTGCCACTAATACACTGTGAAGTTTTTCTATAGTTGGCAAAGTGTCTTGGATGGCAAAACTTTGGACCAAATTTGCAAAGTCATCTCCTAGAACATTAAGAACAATTTGTACAAGCTCTCCATCACGAATCTTCTCTCCAATGGAAGCCAACTCCCTATTTAGAGATTTGATTCTAAGTACATAATCATGTGCACTCTCCTCACTTCTCTCTAAGCATGCGTACTCTTGAAGTGTTACTAGATTCATAGATTGATTTTAAAGACTCCCAAGCCTCTTTAACACTAGTACATGTTATTGCTCACATTCATTTTCACACAATGAAGTGCAAGCTTAGATCTCTTCTTGTATCTAGCTAACTCTTGTGCACCTAGAGGTTCATCTTCATCTTCAATCAAAAACTCATAAAGGTCTTAGAGCACCAAGAGTGACTCCATCCTAACCTTCCAAATAGCATAATTTGTAGAATTCAATCTCTCACTAGCTTCTAGAAGGTATGCTCTAGCAGATCCCATCTTACTAGTGACTTCTACAAACAAGAAATAGATTTGATTGACTTGAAACTCACAAAGGTCTCACACTTGCAGTGTTTCACTCAAATTTGATTTTTAATCCAACAAATGGACTTATAATCATAGTTCTATCACTCCCTCGCAAAGTTGGAATGAAGATAAGATGAAGTAAAAACTACTTTCAAACAAATCTTGCCAAGAAATGGATTTAATTGTCTCTATAAACTCACGAAGGTCTCTCTTTTGTAGTGTTTCACTCAAATTAGATTTCTAATCCAACAAATGGACTTATAATCTCAGTTCTAGCACTCCCTCACAAAGTTGGAATGAAGATAAGATGATGTGAAATCTACTTACAATCAAATCTTGCCAATTTTGGCTATTTTTGGACAATCACATGACTAAATCTCCCTCACACTTTTTGATGTACTTTCGAGACCTGTAAAACAAGTTTAGAGGGCATGATTTCAGCCTAGATTAATTAGATCTCATGACCCTATGTCAAATCTAATCAATAGCACTCAATCTTGGTAGCTTATCCTAAGATTTCCACCAAAAATTATATCAAAAGCTCACAAATTGAATTTCTATGGATCAAATGAATACCATGCATTAAACGCAGGTTCAGAGGTGCCCACACATGTGGATAGTATATTTGGACCCCTATCAAGTTTGGGAAGAAATCTCCTCACCAAAATCAAGATTCTAGCTTGCCCTCTCAATACTAGTTTTTAGCACCAAAACTTGCTAAAAATGGATTTGCATTAGATCAATGGCCTATGCTCTTGTGCTTGGCTCTGATACCATGTGAAAGTACTGTACTTTAGGACCATAAATGGATCTACAAAAGATTCACAAGAGTGATTGGATCCTTGCTTAACAATCTATCAAAAAACTAGACACAAAAAAGTTGATCTAGATTGGCAATTTGACAAACAACAAGCGTTAAAAATCAAAAGCATTGATCAACATTGAAATCCGAGCCCACACGTGTGTACTACAGGCTGTAATACGGCCTTCAACCTAAGAAACAAGTAGAAATTGATTTTATTTCATTTGGATCACAAAAACTCAATGTACATAGTGAACTAGTTGGAGATTGCCAATGAGCTCCAAAAATTTTCTATCTTCTCACTATGGAGAGAGGGAATACATAGCAAATTCAACTTCCTTCTTGAAGTTAGGTGGATTTTCAGCATGTAATAAGGAAGTTAACTCACTCTCCTTGACCTAAAATGAAACCCTAACCTAGATCCTAGAGTTATGCTTGGTAGGTAGCTAGTTGGTCAAATTTTCACCTTAAACTAAGGTGTAGGTCCTATAATGTAGGGATGACCACCAAATAGACATGACCAACTCTCTTGACTTAACCTAACCTACACTAGGAGTGGGTTGCCATGTGGCATTTTGGCCATACATGTGTGGAACCCAATTATACACAATATTTACAAAGTTCTACATGACCAGATTTGCCAAAATAGGCTATTTTTCACAAAGAACTGTCTTTAAACTAACTTATCCGCTTGCATAAATACTTGGTCTTCGACATTCGAGTAAAGTATCCCTTGGTGTGGTTTTTCACAGTCACTAATAGAGAAGTATGTATGCTTGTGAAGTGCTAGTCCATGTTTGAGGAACTGAGTTATTGATCTGTATCTGTGTTGGTAACGAAGATAATTGTTTCTATCATATTCGCGAACTATTTGAGTTCTTTAACTGTGGCTGAAATTTAGTTGTTGAGGACTTTTTTCTAGAACACATAGTTCAAGAATAAGATTAACTTTTTGCCGGTATGTATGCGTCTGCATCGAACTGTAGTGGGTTTCTTTCCTTGCCTATCCTCAACCCAAGATCTAAGCAATCTAGCATCAAGGAGATGAAGTTAGTTGTCACACATAGGTTCGTTCCCATGAGAGCGATAGCATATTTCAGATTTCAGCATGAATGGAAGATCCACATCTACTCTAGCATCCATTAACCCTAAGCATTAACACTACAATCATTAACACTAAGATCCACAATGAAGATAGCTTATTCTTTCTCTCTCTCTCCCTTTCTCTCTCATAAAAAATATAAAAACATGCAATCCCAATTAATAATCAGATCCAACAATTAGCAAACACAATAAAAGCATGAGAGATGGAGAAAAATTGATAGAGAGCAAGGACATTCATAAATCCATTTTACAAGAGAACCAATCTACTATCTTCAAATGAAGATATGTACATGTGTAGGAAACTCGAGTTGGTCTCTTTTTATAATGGAGAGGAGGGCCTTGGCCTCAAAATCCTATTGGTCCATTTCTACCTCCCTAACTATTCATATTTTAGAAACAGTGGGAACCCATTCAAAATTGGAGGGAACCAATCTGAATTTGAATTTGAAGCAATTTTGGTGGGAGACTCAACTTTATTCACTAACTTGACATTTAGCCCCTGCGACATTAAAAGTCTCGCAAAAAGGCCTAAAGTACTTTTATTGACTTTCTAATTATCAAATAACAATGTGATCATCGGGTTGGACTTACACACGCAAGGTGTCAAATGCCTCTCATTTATTAACTAGGGTTAGGGTTGCCTTGGGATCTGCAAACTCTCAATTGTCCGGCTAGCAACAAGACCTACTGTTTGAAATCTTGGACTGCTTGTCAACCTTGTCATGCGCTGGTGAGTGCATTATGAAGGGTCGCCACATAGTCTTCTAGTAGTTGAGCGGACTCATTGGCCTTCTTCAAATCAGCTTCGGACTTTGCCTCGTATTGCCTAGCAGTCATCAACTCGTGGTTGCCTTCTGGCTAACCAGGGTATTCTCTGTCCCAATATCGGTTATGCTCCTGGACATGTCTTTCTTTTCATCAATCATGGTCTGGATCATGCGTGCAATGTTAGAAACAAGACCCATTGCGTCACCAGATCCACGGTAGTAGGCACAACAGCAACAGGACAACATGAACAACTCCGGTAGGAATCGTGCTCACTGGCCTATGATGTGTGGTCGAATCTTCTTTTTCAAATGTACGATCGACCCTAAAGGTGTCTGGTGCGGCTTCAACTTGATCTTGCTGGTTGATCTGGAAGGAATCATTAAAGCCAGTAGTGGTATCATGGAATGTTCGAATCCTCTTCCAGAAAATTGGAGTTCAAAGAGTCTGGGGCTTTTGGGCATTTCAAAAGTTTCATCTGGGCCCAATGGGTTGGAATCATCGAACATATCTATGAATGATTGTGTGTTTGAGAAAATGACTCGAATCTATGGAAAAGAGATGGCCAGGGCAGCTGTGACTGGAATGGTAGATCCAATTGTCATAGACTGACATTGGGAGGAAGCAGAGGCGAGGGACATCAGAGATGGGGGGAATAGGTAGTTCAGTGTGGATAGCAGCGGGGGGTGGAAGCGCAGCTGAAGATGTCTAACTAGTCCTTCAATGTGACGTGGAAGGCGAGTCAGGAATGATGATCTCGCTACATCGACGATGACGACTATGTGAACTCGATGCATGTTGGGAGGATTCAGTTGGTGCCTCTTCATAAATAGAGAGTATGACGTCCGTACTAAAACCATGGATTTTATTATCAAGGTGGGAGGCTGCTAGGAGTGACAACATCTAACCAGCAGCAAATTGTTGCTTGGTATTGCTCTTGATAGCTCGTTTGAGCTCTCCAAAGACAGTCTTGAACCAGTTATATGGTTTCAGAGGAGCCTTGGCTATCTTGGTCTGGGACTCAACTATCCTATGCAAAGAAATATGGTCTTTCCTGAGGTTGTCAACCATCAGGAAATCATTGAGGAGCTGAGCAGCAGCCTGAATGGCAGGATCAGTAATGGCCTCTAGAAGATAGTCATCATTAGTCCAGTGCAGATCATTGGTAGTGTCAATATAAGGCTTAATAGCCTGTTTGGCTTGCTTATGGTTTGGTGAGACTTGGGTACCAGACGCTATCCCTATGGTAGCAAGGGCGGCCTCAGTCACACACACCTTGTGTGTGGCTCCGTGGAAGGTAATGTAAAATTTGGATTTCTCCTCCTTTCAAGTACTGTAGGCAAGAGTGATAAATTCCATGCTGATTCTCCCTGAGAAGGCTCTCTCATGAATACCCATTGCAATAAGCAGAGGCTCTGCAAGGGTCATCCATTGGATAAATGCTTGTGCTAGGAAGGATCATGATATGATCTGTTGCAGATGGGACATCACGATGGATAGTGTAACGAGGCGACTGAGACGTATCTGTTGAAGACATGATGGAAAAGAGCAAAAACTGAGAGTAATGAGCATGAGAGTATATCAAAAAATAGTATGGAAAGTTTTGAAGACTTCGGTCGCTGGAAAAATTGGCAAGAGCTTTGCTAGCACAAGTGAGGAATGAAGTCGAATTCTGCCCTTTTATAGACTGATTTGGAGGGTCCATTAGACAATGTACTAGTTTGGCTGCTCAGTTATGAACCAAAATTTGTAGGCTTGTTCAGTATTGTGAAAATAGGCTATAAAAATCTCAGCGTCTGCGAAGGTTTCTGAAGCTCTAAACCTATCGACGAACGTTTTCCAAGTCTGGCGAAGGATGAACCTTCGCCCAACAGGATCCTTCGCCCAAGTACTGTTGTAAATGCAAATTTATAGGATCTGAACCTATAGCCGACCTAATTTTGGCATTTAAAATCCATTTGGCCTGTCGGAGAAGGTTTCTAAGGAGAGTAAGGTGCTCGGTGAAGGTTCTCAAAATGGCATATTGTCGATCACTCGCCTAACTCCAAAACATGTACCAACTGGTGAAAAGAACGTTCGTCCAACTCGGTATGGATATATCTGAGGTCGATCTAGGTTCTGAAAACTTGGCAAACAATTCTAACACAGTTTGTGCAAAAAATAACCAAGGAAGTAATTTCTCAAGTCATTTTCCCATAAAGATTTGACTACTTTCTGATCTGATGACATTTCTGACTTTTGCTCATCAATCTTTTGCTCATTTTTTCTTCGTTTCTCTTGTCTTTTTTTTTTTTCATACTATCTTTTCCAAAAAAGATTAACAATTAAGTAGTGAAAACGAAAAATTGAAAAAAAAAAAATTTGGATTATGCTTGCTGAACTAGCGGAGTAGGCTATCAAAACTTGCGTAATTGGATGCCATTCTCGGATGTATCAAAGCGGTTTTCATCCAAGTGTTCAATAATCACTGTTCCATAGTTCAGGATTTCATTTACTTTATATGGGCCTTCACCGGTAAACTTCAATTTTCCCTTGATCAGCTTGGTTTTGTACATCAGTGCTAGATCTCCTTCTTTCAAATCCTTTTTGTGTAAACGACGATCGTGCCATGCCTTACGACGGGCTTTCTCTGCTGCTAACGCATGAACTGCCATCAATCTTGTTTTACATAATTTGTGCAAAGCTTCATGACGTAGTTGTAAAGACTTATCATCATTTAACCGCTCTGTCACTGCTATGCATGAAGATGGTATTAAAAATTCAATCAGCATGACAACATCTTGACCATAAACAAGTTGTAAGGGTGTTTGATTTGTACTACTCTTGTAAGCGGTTTTGAATGCGCATAATGCTACATGTAGTTTATGTTCCCACTCAGACCAACTTGCTTCAACTGTTTTTGTCATAATAGTGCAAAGAATCTTATTGGAAGCTTCCGCTTGGCCATTCCGTCTGGGATAATATGGAGTACTAAATCTATGTATAACAAAAAAATCTTCCAGTAAACACTTTATCATTTGATTAACAAACTGTGTACCCCAGTCACTGACAATCTCAATCGGACATCCAAATCTGATAATAATATTTTCATAGAGAAACTTGGCCGTAGATTTCACATCAGCAACTTTGACAGCTTTGGCTTCACCCACTTAGTCATAATAATCAGTTGCTACAATAATGTATCAGGCCTGAGGTCCTCGTGCGGTAGGATGAATAGGATCAACACAATCCAGTCCCCATTTTTCAAATGGTGCTTGCGATAAAACCAGATGTAAGGGTTCATAGTTCTGTCTAGTAGGCCGTTGTGCTCGCTGGCAAATATCTGTAGAGAAGTGTCCTCCGCCCATGTCATCATGTGAAAACATGATAATATGATATCTCATGCGGTAAAACACATCTACGTAGAATATTGTCTGATCCACGACGATACAATTGACCTACAATCAATTGATAAGGTTGAACTGTATGAATCAATTGCCTCTTCTGTACTTTTGTCAAAGAGTCATTCGGTTGTCCTAGCATCAGGTACTCAACAATATCCGCTGCCTACTCAGGTTTTGCTTCTACATAGAATAATGTAGCATCTGGTAATTCATCATCCACTTCAGTATTAATTTGTGCGGATTCAATTCGCAAAACGTGGTTGACAAGATAATGTTGCTTTCCCTTATGAACCACAATTAGAAAGTCAAATTCAGTCAATAACAATAACCATCTTGCAATACATCCAGTATTGCACGTCTTGTTTACTAAGTAAAGTAATGGTTGGTGATCCGTATAAAATGCAAAGTGCGTTTCCATGAGATAATGTCGAAATTTCCGTACAGAAAAAATTATGGCTGACGCTTCACGTTCTATTGTTGAATAGTTCTTCTCTGGATCTGTAAGTTGTCTGCTTGCAAATCGTATTGGATAGTCCTTCTTATATTTACCTGGCTGCATCAAAATTGTTGCATATTTCGAGGCATCAATGTGAACATGAAATTCAATCGTCTAATCTGGAGAACGCAGTATCAGTACTGAGGCTAATGCTTTTTTTTAATTTTTCAAAGGCCTCTAACGCCTCACTGTCCAAATAGAAACAATAGTCAATTTGTATATAGGTCTTGCTAAATCCGCAAAGAAGATAATAAAAATTCGATAATAGTTCGCATGACCCATAAATACATAAACTCCATAAATTGTTGTTGGCGGTGGCAATTCCACAATAACCCTGATTTTAGAATAATATGTGGCAATGCCATGTCTTGATATCATGTGAACAACTCCATGAGAAACCCATATCTTGCACTTTTCTGGATTCAAGAAAATTTGATACTTGCGACAACGTTCAAATACTTTTTCCAATCAATCCAGGCGGTCTGTATCTGAGCTATGGACTCCAAGGTCATCCAAGTAAATTCCAAATTTTTTTTGTACATAATCTTTAAAAGCAAATTGCATTACTCTTTGGAACGAACTTGGTGCATTACAGAGTCCAAATGGCATTACTTTGTAAGCATAGGTTTTCTATTCTGTTGCAAAAGTTGTTTTGTGCCGATTTGTAGGTGCAATCTTGACCTGGTTGTATCCACTAAATCCATCCAAAAAACTATAAGCTTTTGCTCCAGCATGGCGGACCAAAATGCTTTCAGTAAAAGGTAAAGAAAAGTGATCCTTTTGCGTCACTTTGTTCAAGGCCTTGAGATTCACGCAAATTCTCAATTTCTCATTCTTCTTAGAAACAATGACAATTGGTGAAACCCATTCGGTATGTTCAATATCATGAATGAAATCGACGTCAAGCAATCTCTGAAGCTCTTTCGTTATCAGATCTGCAACATTAGGATTACAACGATAGAACTTTGTAACCTTTGGAACTGCATCAAGTATTAAAGGTATAGTATGTTCAATAACTGACGTCGGAATACCCCTGAGATCTCTATAAGTCCATGCAAAGCAATCTTGATACTTAATAAGTAATGCTTGTAGCACTTGAAACTGTTCAGAATTAAGTTGTGATTTAACTTGTACAATCTTTTCTGGTTCTCTTGGTTCAACAAGATTCATAGGCTGTGCTGGGCCATCGTAAACATCTCTCGATTCAAGCACTTGTTCTTCGGGTTCACGATGTGCTTTGCGTAGCATGATAACAACATTATCCAGTGTATAGTGTTTAAAATGCTCGGCCATTTCATGCTGAACTTCATATGCTTGCTCTTTGTCAAAAGGATTTGTCTTGGATCTTTGCTTAGCCTTCTTAGCAGGAATTGATCGTGGAGGTAATGACTTCCGAGAAGATAAACTTTTCTTCAAAGGTGAAGACTTCCTAGACGATGATGTTTTGCTAGAACTCTGACTTGAGGAATCTTCGTCAACTTTTCCTTTGTCTTTATCCAGTAAGGGTGGCACATTTTTTGAATCAATCTTTTGAGAAGGATTTTTCCATTTCAGGACCGTATTATAATGTTGTTTGACTTGTTTCTTCGTTATTGAACCTGTGATCCTGTCTTCCTTCAATACAACTGCTTTTGGCGATTTTATTGTTGGTCCATCAAGAATATTATGCACTCCAAATCTAGTCGGATCCATATGATTTAGAATTTGCTCATCAGTAAGTTCTGCGTTGTCATCATAAGTCAAGTAATGACTCACATGAATGAGTTCAATCGGATCTGGTATAGGCTTCGTTGATATCCAAGCTACATTCAGCACATTCGATGGAAAAGTGAATGGCGTATCCAAAGTTTGATCCAATAATGAAATCTCGCTCAAATCGGATTGACACATATAACCTACTATATAGTCAATCATTGCAAGGGCTTGATTCTAGATGACAGTATTGGTTTGAGAGTCGTAATGAACTCCCCAATTTTTTACTGGTCGGTCACAAGTATGATCCGTTGTTGACAAATCATCATCGCCACTGATTTGATAGTCCAAGTTACAGGATCAACTTTGACTGCTCGTTCACGATTTTTAAAAGTGATTTTTTCTGTGCCCCAGTTATGAATTTCTTGTGCAACTCGTAACCATGGGTGTCCCAATAGGACTCGGTAGACATTTGGTGCTTCCGGGAAGTCCATCACTATGAAAGTAATGACGAACTGTACTCCAACAATTCTGACAAGTATATCTTCAACCATTCCCCGCAGACAGACTGTTGTTTGATCAGCCAGCTTAATGGCAAAAGTCGCAAGCTTTATCTTTGTAAGGCCCCACTTTGCACATAGTTTTGTAGAAATCAAGTTAACTCCCAAAACGCCATCTATCACGGCTGCCTCTTTTAAAAATTGCTTATGCTGTATCGACAGGATAATATTTTTTTGCTTTCTTTCCCAGGATGCTCCGACATGAAGTGCTTCATTAGATTCTTCAAATCCAGCACAAAAAAGTGGTTCTTGATCGACTTCTGGTTCAGTTTGAGTTAACTTCTATGCTAATACTTCCTTTGCGTTTGGCAGCAACTTCAAGAACTCTCCCAATGTACTATTGATCTTACTAGACAAAATACTCATGAGAAGTTTTGTTTGTGGCGCTTCCGGTTCAATCATCTTGAAGGATTCTTCATGATGATGCAATTGAACATTCATATTTGTACGTGGATTGTTTGGTGATTGCGCTGGTGAAAAACGAACTTTAGCTACTGCTTTAGCAACTTTAAGCTCCTCTTCTTTCTGCAAATGTTTAATCCATTGCCTCATATCCTGGTACCTTCTTTTTTTTGCATGGAGATTTGGATAGACTCCAGATGTTGTTGGTATATCAGTTAATGATATAGAATCAGCAGATACTGGAACTGCTATAGGTTCTTTCTGCTTCTGTGCTCTGGTAATCACCATCAATGGTACACTTGGTTTATTCTGAGCTTCTGGTCTTAGCTTGATTGTTATCAAATTTACAAGAGTTGTAGCCGGTGGTGGCTTCGGTCTTGCTGGATATTCCTTATAGCAATGCCCATAACCACAGTCACGACAGAATGGTACAAATTTGTCTTTGTTTGAACATTCTGCAACTCTGTGATTTTCTCCACATGCAAAGTATCCAAGTGGTGCTCTGGTCCAGTTCCTAGATGCTTGTTGTTGCGCGGTAGAATAAATAACATACTGTTCTCAAGATCCACCTTCATAATCATTACTATATCTCCATTGTTCGGTACCTCTGTAAGGTTCTGGTTCCATCAAATTGGCAGGAGGAGCGGGGTGCTTTGGTGAGGCAAGTAAGGCTAATTGTTCCGGGTATCCAAGAGCAAATTGACAAGGTGTAACTATCAGATTTCCTCCATAATGTAGTTCTCGATATCCCATCTGGGCATACCATTGCTAAATTATCCGAGGATTTAAGTTGCAAAAAGCAGTTTCGTGATCAGACGAATTACACAAATGGCATATATTGATTTCCATTCAGTTTTTCAATTGAGGACACTCATTCATTGTGTGATTTTCCGTACAAATGGAAAACCAGATATTTTTCATGGTAGGAAAACTCTTTGCAAACTTCTCAGGTTCCTTGCTCGTTTGTCCATAGAAATCTTCCAATGCTTTGATCTTCTCATCAAATTGCGACTGTAATTTTTCCATCTATTTCTGCTAGTTCTTTCCAAGTTTCTCGAACTCATTGAGCATCATCTCTATAGTAGCATTGACATTCGTTGATGCAATAGTGGTGGATGTCGTAGTGGTCTGCCCCATTGTATAGGGCAACATACTGATATTCCGCTTGTCATCTGAATCTTCATCCTCCTGAATTGCATCATCCATAGCATTTTGCAAAATTGCGTACTCATTTTGGCGTTTCAGCTCACGTCTAATCCTTTTAGATAGACCTAACAAAAACCACATAATCATGGCATTTTTATTAATCAACTCAGGTTCACACTTAGATCTGAGGCGATTTACCTGTTCAATGTAATCTTGAACCATTTTTCGCTTTCCCATTTTAATTTTACTTAAAAGTAGAAAAGGATCTTTCATAAACTTTTGAGGTTTGAACTATATGATAAGGGCTCGTTTGACAATTTTCCAATCTGTACGCTCAGTTTCATCTTGATTGTAGTACCAATCTTGTGCTACGCCTATTAAGGCCATTGGAAATAGCTTAAGTTTATCTTGGGAAAAAACTTCGCCATAGACTTCACAAGATTCAGAATAGATCTAAAGAAATCTAACTAGATCTGTTAGTTTATTGTATTTGTGTAGATCCAAACGGGGTGCTCTCCTAACAATGATTGGATTGACTTCCCGAGGAGCACCTCCAAGAGCAGCCATTATTACAGATCAAATCAAACAAACAATGAGATTGGATCTAGATTTTCAATCAAAACTATCTCAAATCAGATCTGCTGTTGAGAATCAGATTCATATATCGTAAAAAAGATTACTAAGATCAACCGATCGATACTTCTCAAAAGGAAAAAAATTTCAGAATCAAAATCAGACTGAATCAGATTTGACCCAAAATTTGACAGAGACTTGATTTGAAAAATCAGAATCTAAAAATAGAACTAGTGAAGGTTAACTCGACAAAGATTCAACGGTGTTGTTTTTGAAAAAAAAAAAACTCTCCGATTAGGTTTTTCTGACAACTTCTATGAAAATAACTTTCACCGAACTCTCAAACTGAGAATCTGACACCTCGACTCCATTCCATTCGAAATAAGTCAATAATGTAGCAACTTAACAACTTTTAAGAGCTGTCTCCTTGGGGAACGATCTAAATACTACATAAATATAACAATTCTGTGTTGGTATATTGTGACATGCAACCTCAAATCTATTCGACATTTCACATTCTGAGAAGATTTCCAATGCATTACCCAGATTTTCTCATTTGATATTCCAAAATGATATCCCAAAAGGTGAATATAAAGAACAACTATGGGAATAGGAAATCTATTTGGAAATTCATTTTATGAATCTCCTTGATCAGAGGGGTACTCTACAAATAGTACCTTCTCCTTCCATGCATCTCAAGCTATATCTTACATACATTTAGTGTCACCAATCTTGCCTTGTTTTTGACAAGGGCATGTACGAATTTTTCATTAATCTAACTGACAATGGAAAATTGCAATTGTCAAGGTGAAATATCATTGTTGATGAATGAAATTTTTATCGACAAGTGCTCTACAGTTACCCACTCTCTGTAAAGCTGGTATATTTCCTTGTTTCTTTTTATCATTTTTATGTGATTGATTTTCTATGTGTATGTTTCACATATTCTTTTCTTGTGATTGAATGTATCTTTTCTAGATTTGATTTTACTTCATTTTTATATGAGGGATAGCCATTAAACAAGAGTCATAATTGACGAGTATCTCAAGAATAAATTATCATTCATCTATCCGTCTCCTGATCACCTTGTTGAGTGTTTAGGATTTTTGTGCATATTGACAATTTGACAAATCCATGTCATCTCAAAGATTTCTTGTCTATCATTGAGATATTAATCTTCGAGTCCACTACAACAAAATTGTAAAAACTTTAGTCAAAATTCGGTCATCAATCGAGCCAAATGTTCACCGTGCTTCAACTGTGTGTTCCAAACAACGATCCAACCTTGCACATGTAGAATACCAGCAACCACATGCCCACCAACAGATTTTGGGAGAGAGAGAGAGAGAGAGAGAGAGAGAGAGAGAGAGAGAGAGAGAGAGAGAGAGAGAGAGAGAGAGAGAGAGAGAGAGAGAGAGAGAGAGAGAGAGAGAGAGAGAGCGAGAGAGAGAGGGAGAGGGAGAGGGAGAGGGAGAGGGAGAGGGAGAGGGAGAGGGAGAGGGAGAGGGGGAGAGAGAGAGAGAGAGAGAGAGAGAGAGAGAGAGAGAGAGAGAGAGAGAGAGAGAGAGAGAGAGAGAGAGAGAGAGAGAGAGAGAGAGAGAGAGAGAGAGAGAGAGAGAGAGAGAGAGAGAGAGAGAGAGAGAGAGAGAGAGAGAGAGAGAGAGAGAGAGAGAATTTGCAAGCATCCACAGGAGCCGCCACATTGCTAGCAACAACATGAGAAAAATCGACAACCAAGGTCACAAAACCAAAGACGAAAAAGACAAGGCTACGAAGGCAAATGGGCAATCCAAAGGGACACAATCAGAAGAAGTACCTCAGTCAAGACGAAGACCCTTCAGAAGATGGAAAGTACAAGTATTGGAAAATCAGTCTTCTTCTTCAACCACTCCTACGTCCACACCATCTAACGATGCCACCATCACTACCCAACCTTCCATCTTTCTGTTTTCCATCATCCCATTATTCATCTGAGAAATTCCCAGTTTTTTCAGACCTTGATAGTCTTACCGAAGCAGCTAAGAGAACATTGCAAGTGTCTTGCAGAGAACAACTACCACCTACAATGGTTGGTCAACCAGAAAAGAGACTTAAGAAAGCAGACAGAGTAGCATAAATAAATAAAGAGAAAGAGCCAAGAAGATGAGGAGAAAATGAAAAAGCTAAAGAAACAGATGAGTTAGATCGATATTGATCAAAAGAAACTCTCCAAAAGTAATGAATCAAAGGAAGGAGCTGTAGAAAAGAAAAGGTGAAGACAATCGTGAGTCGTTCATGTCGGACCCACCAGGTCTACCACCATATTTGACAAGCATGCTAACCCGAAACTAGTGAATTCAACACCAAACTCCCTTGAGGAAACAACACTTCAAAACCAAGATGTAACTCCAAGTGCTTCCATCTTCCAACCCGATGTAGAGCTTGCCTCCATCCTATCCAAGACCGCTCTTTAGCCGTGCTCTGACACCAATATAATGACCCTAAAGGATTGCCCCTAAGATGAGGATAGGAGAACATAATAAGAGAGACTATGGAGCCAAACCGCCCAACCAAACCTAGATCAATCCTAGATCTAGCCCCCAAGCCATGCCATGTGAAGCAAGAGGAGAATAGAGAAACTGGTAACCTAAACCCAATATGTCGACCGAAGAATCCCTACCTCATTATATAGAGAGTAGAGTCTAGTGCATGAAACCATGCAACCCTCATGTAGGTCAACTATAAATAGCTCACATCTCTTCATGCAGTCCTCCTGTCTATATCCGTCACATAGACATGCAATACTCCATATGTTCAATTAGAGTGTTGGGGTCCTCTCAAGGTAATTAGTCACAAACTGGCCTTGACATGGAATTAAATCATGGCATGATCAACAATCTCAAATACTAGAGGGCCAGCCTACCATATTAGGACTATTCCAGGTCCTTAACCGAATATGGCCATAACAGCCTCTCTTTCCACAAGGCTTTAGGTTTTAAACTTAATGTTTTTGTTGAAGCACGTCAAAGGAGTTAGAATCAAAGTTAGAATCACTGTGTTACTGTACTGTGGGTCCTATCAGTGGATAAGGATCAGTTGGTTTCGCCACGAGGCAAGTCTACGGGACACGCGTCCCGCCAACGGCAACCTGGGTCATGCATGGGTTGCCTGAGTAAACAACTATATGTACAGTGTAATTTCATTTTGAGAAATACAGTTGCTATGTGAGCTGGCTGAGGAAAGTGATTTTCTGTCTGTGTTACTATGTAGCATGATCTGTGTTCCTGTGCAAAGCAAATTCTAAGTTGGTATCAGAGCCGTACAGGGAGTGTACACAGTACAGTATCGCCGTTGAAGAGAGCTTCGGGAGAACTGTCTTCTGAGAGTTCGAGATTTTATGGCGGGTTGAAGACGGAAAGAGAAGCACTGGTGCACGGTTTCTAATTTATAGAGGCTTGCTAAGCTCAGCAGAGGGATTATTAGCATGTGCATAGCATCAGACAGGGAAAAATTTGGTGAAAAATTGACAATTTCGAAGCCAGCTGAAAATTGAAACCGGACTTGGGGTTACGGTTTTTATACATAACTGGTGATTTCTTCGCTGTTTGTGCACCGTTTTGGATGCCGTAAGGACAGGAAGGAAGCTAATCACATTTTCAATGAGCCATGGAGAGATTCTGAGGTTTGTGTCAGAGATTTGTCTCCAGACAATTAACCTAGCAGATTTGCGGTAAAAAGGTGAAAAAGCCACTTTGTCAAGTTGAGCTAAAATCACCGTTTCTCCACGGAATTTCCTAACTGAACACTCTACAATCATGGATTCAGTAGGGCGACCCTGCTCCAGGCCTCAGATTGTGTTCAAAACGATCTACATGAGAGCTTGATCCAACATTTTTCAGGAAAGGAAGGCGCGGCCGCAGGCAGGGAAGTCACGGGTTGTTCGCGCGCCCAACACAACACTCAGCTTAGTGTATCGAAGACCATAGCGTCTGCAAGAGTTTAGTTCGATGCCCAGATGTACTTTGAACATGTGGATGAGGTGTCAAATGAATCAACGGTCCAGCATCTGTGATGGGAGAGAAATGTGAACCACAAGATTTGGTTCAGCCATTGGATGAGCTTTAAACAGGGTCCTGAAGAATTGAAGTGGGTCCCTTCACAAGTGAAGAGTGAATTTTCTTCAAAGTGAAGAAACAGTTCAAAAGCTAGAAAAGTCCCTATTTTTTGGTCCTTTGCCCGTTTTGACCCAAACGAAAGGCTATAACCTCCAAACGAAGGGCACCCGGACTGTATCTACAAGTACGGTACAGCAAAACAGAGCGGTTGCAGCGGAGAAAGTGCAGGCTTTATAGCTAAAGGATAGGAGAATAAAGTATGTCGCTTGAAGAAAGTGCTTTATGGTCTTAAACAGGCACCATGTGCATGGTATAGTAGGATAGATACCTACTTTTGTTCAAAGGGGATGGTGAGAACACATTCTGATCCGAATCTTTATGTCTTTCGGCTCACACATGTGAAGTTCAGGTGACAAGGTGAGATGGCAATTCTCTTGCTAACAAATATTTGTGAATGAGTTCAAGTGGTTTCTTGGCCTTGCAGTTCCACATTTTCTTGAATGTCTCCCTGTGATGCTTTCCCCTTACACTTCCTCACATATGGAGTGGTAATCATCCTACAATGTTGGTAAACCATTTATCATTTCAACTTTGCCATCAATCTCAAACTCCCATAGTTCAAGTGACCTAATCTTCTATGTCACAATTCCGATTGTGATGTTGTCGAGGTGGCTAAACCATATTCTCTTGGTTTTGCAATATCCAACTTATAAAGGCCACAGTTACTATCTCGATACCCCTTTGCCACCACTTTATAGTTGTGATCCATATCCTTCATTAGACACACATCATTGACAAACTCAACCTTCAAATGTTCATTTGTCATCACACCAACAGAAAGCAAACTCTTCTTGAGTTTATGAACATAAAGCACATTGGGAATATTCTTGATCTTGCCATCAAGAAACTGCACAGGCACATTGCTGACGTCCTGAATTTGGCATTCCTCTCCATTGGCCTATGTGACCTTGTCCCCATCATGAATTGGTGAAAAGTTTTCGAACCAATCACATCTCCCGGTCATATGCCTCATGGCGCCTGAATCAATAAACCACATGGCACCATTATCTTTTTGGGATGCTAATGTTGATGAGAAGCACTAGTTTCATCATCTTCTCCATCATCTTCGGCAATATTCCCCTGTTGGTTCACTTTTCCCTACTTTATGTCAACTTTTTTCTTATAACATTCGTGTGCCCAATGACCAGGTTTGTGGCAATAGTAACATTTACCTTTCTTTTTCTTTTTCTGCTTTGATGACAATTCTCCCTCGTCCTCATCATCCTTGCCCTTCCTAAGAATCCTTTTCTAACCTTTCTGTTTGTTCTTGGCCAACAATGTCTGATCCTCCTGTGGGGTTTGCCTTGACTTTACTATCTCTCGACGTTGCTCCTCCTGCAACATGATTCCATGTAAATCTTTGAAGGTAGGCAATGTCTCCCTCAAGGCAATACCACTTATAAACATTTGTAGGCCTTCCAAAACACTGCTCATTGTGGTATGCACCAATTCGACGTCTCTAATTGATTCTCCGATCACCACTATTTTTTTTTGCATATCATGGCATGCTACGATAAAATTTCAAATTCCTACATTTCTATAAAAGTTGATTATTTTACAGTTTTAGTTAGTTGCATGACACTATGCTTCCATGTTCTAGACCGCCACCATGGTTCTACAAAAGCTTCGAAAAACCTCCACCCCATCTATGAAACAATCATCATTAGGCTTTTGGAAAGTGTGAATGGAAATATGATCAACATCTTTTTCTGATCATAGTCCCCCCTAAACGAGGTGTCAAAAACAATTACAAGTCAATTTATGCACCATCCAGCTCAAAACATTGGAATATTTATGTGAAAACCGTTTCAAAAGAAAACTCCATGGTTGAATTTGGAAAAAAACAAATTCCTTGTCAAGGGATCATCATCATGCGAGCATCATCAATATATTTTGTCGAAGAAATTAGAATGCATAAAAATCTCAAAATAATCTTGTACCTACCAGAAAGCTAGATATAACAATACGAAGACCTTATTGGTCAATTGTGTGCAAGCCCCACTCTTCAATCTTTGCAAAGTATGGCTTTCAAAGCGAATGCTAATTCAATAAGTCATTGTAACCAGAAGTATTAATACTTGTAAAAAATGTTTGTAACATTAACTAACTTTATATTTTCTACTATATATGTACTCCATATTTTGGCACACTATATAATAAAGTTACAAATTCCTACATTTCTATGAAAGTTGATTGTTTTTCGCTTTTAGTGACTAGCAGGCACTATACTTAATGTACTAGACCCCACCTTCATGACTTTACAAAAGCTTCATAAAACTTTCAACTCGTCCGTGAAATAATATCGAAATCATAGGCTTTTAGAAAATGTGAATGGATACATGATCAACATCATTTTCTAATCATAGTTGCCCTAAACAAAGTGTTGAAATCAATCACAGGTAGTCAATCTAAACACTATCAAGCTCAGAGCATTGGAGAACTCCATGGTTGCATATAGGAAGATATGGAAAAATTACCAAGGATCATTTGGATAGACTTTGTCGGAGTCCTTAGAATGCATGAAAATCTCAAATTAACCTTGTACCTAGCAAAGTTAATCATCTTGTTAAATCAAACGCTTCAAAGCTAGATCTGACAATACAAGGACCGAGGACAAATGAATTAAAAGCTTGCTTGATAACATGATAATGGCTTTTGCCAGCTAGCAAAGTGAACACGTTAGTTTCAACTTGATATTTAGAATGCATGAGAATCTCAAATTGATCTTGTACCTAGCAATGTCAATCATCCTGTTAAATCAAATGCTTCCAAGCTAGATCTGACAATACAAGGACCTTATTTGTCAATCATGTGCAGACCCCACTCTTCAATCTATGTAAAGTGCCAAAAAACGGATATCATTAGAGCACAAATGATTTAAAAACTTGCATGATAACATGATATTGGCTTTTGCCAGCTAGCAAAGTGAACACGTTAGTTTCAACTTGATGTTAACACATACTATGTTTCTGTGTAAGTAGATCAGAAAGTCCCAATCAAGAAAAATAATTACATCAGCCTTTCAGTGTAGGACAGCAGATCACAAAGCTTATATTTTCCCAGGAAGTTTTCAAGGCTACAGTATGGTTCAACCTTGAAGTTACTCAAAATTCAAATTTGCCGAGATCGTTGCAAGACCGAATGAAGCTCAATAACTCTTTGCAACATTATTCGAGAAGAGACATAATTTACATGGATCTCTGGGATTTTGCATATTTTGAGGGAAAAGATTTGCAGCATAAAATAACTACTCAGCAAGTTAAGCACTTGACCTATAATCACCTGTCCTCAAGAATGGCTGCTTGAGAACAAACTCAATCCTACTCTTATAAATAGGGGACTCCTGATTAGGAAATTTGAGCTCACCAGGATGTACGTCAAGCATAGGCAAATTTCTCTCAATCTTACAATTTGAAACCAAAGCTTCCTTGTCGAGATGCAAGCAATAACTTTCAAATTCATGCAGTTTCACAAAAAGTTTGAAATCAAGTCGAAACAGGAGCTCCAACTCCAATCGATTCAACTCTAAGGTGGGGACACCTCCAACTCTCGCAAAGAATGCATTGTCGAAATGCCTGCAAAGATGCAGCAAATAGTTGAGAGACATGCAATCTGAAGTTTGGCAAGTAGAACATCTACATGAACTTCTGTTTGCAGGCTGATATCAACCAGCGCAAAGGGCAAATATCTTACTCGTCGTCGAGTATCTTTGTTGCCAACATGACGGCAGTGACCACGAGTCTATGAACATTCAAAGAGGTCACGGGCAGATCAGGCTGTTTGTGCACAAGCCGATCAATATAAACATAACCTAGAACAAAGCACGAAGGGCTACAACTCGTGTACTTAAATAAGCGCTCCAGATACTTGCTTATGCTGATGTTGGGCGGTCGCAAACCATGGAAAATCGTCAACTTCTGACCGGCTAGAGTCTGACTGTCGTTAGGCCAGCATCTCTCGTTCCTCGCAATCAGACGCTCCAGAACAGACGCAAGTATAGTCAGAACTCTTGGTATGTCCCGGTCCACTGTTTCTGAACTATTAGAGATGGCATCCTCATCATCTTTCTCAGATATCGAACCCCAATCTCGTATCAATGTGGCAGGACTTTGCAACTTTCCCATGCTATATCCTCATTGTTACTGGATCTTGTTATCAGAGACATCTACGCCTGCCATCGGATCAACCCCGTTTTGCAGAGAGGCGGCAACGCCACATGCTCCAAAACATCTTTGAATCGATTGCACCAATGCATTCACGGGAACATCGACAGTTCAGTTAAGCTAGATCAAGGATTCAGAATCTATTTTAACAATGTTAAAGCTTGAAAGCCGACATAAGCGGGGTTCATACTGCAAGGGGCATGCCAAATTACCTTATATGCTTAAACATAACGAAGCAGCAGATATTATCAAAAAAATCACAGATTAAAAAACCGAAAGAATCAAAGCAGCACATATTATCAAAAACTTCGAATATTAAAAAACCGAAAGAAGCAAATGCATGCTTGATAACGTAAAAAGTATGTCAAGAGACGTCATATCCCTGAAACATAAAAAGACTCAAAAATTCACAAATCATAACAAGACTCAAAGAGTTCACAAATCGAATTAGCAGCTATGTGTATGCTGAGCTCAATCCATGCATCTAATGTACAACTTCTGGATGGCAACGCAGCAAATATGGTAACACTTGGCGTCAAATAAGCGGCTCTTTTTTACAGCAAACTTACCAGGCATCTTCAATGCCGCTGCACCATAACAGCAAGAGCAATGAACGTGCGAGTGAAGAAAACAAAAGCGCTTCTGAATCCTGACATTTCTGCTGTCTCTGACTCGACGTTCGGCAGCGACTCCTGAGCTCGCGATCCAAACATAATTTTCCAGCGGTTTGCGTCGTAAATGCGAAAACGAGCTGTTCTCCAATAGGTAGCGCGTTCGTTAGGACTCACCTCTCCTCTCCAGGTGGGCAGACGTTCGAATCCCGTCTGCCACACAAATGTGAAACATATACAAGAGGGAAAAAAAAAGGGGGGGGTGAGAAGGATTCATGGTCACGACAATGACCTTGGTCCTCTAAGCAAATGGGATTTCCCTTTCAAAGCCATATCCCATTGAATGAACATGAATGTGAAAAATTAAAGGGCCTTTTCAAGGGGGTGTGTGCATTGTGAGTGCAAACCTTACAATTTTGTTAAGCTCTTGAGAGGAACCCAACAGATCCCTAAGGTTACTCTACATAGGATAGCTTTCACTTTAAGAATCATTAATGGCACGTTTCAATTTCTACTCAAACTTTGAGTGAATTAGGCAAAATGCTTTCCTATGAAATCATTTTTCACTTTACAAATTGATTTTAACTCAAAATTGTGAATTTTACACATGTGGAGTGTCCACCACATGTGATTATGATCTCCTAAGGTGTGTAGATGCACAATGATCAAGACTAGCTTGAGATTCAAGATCTATCTTTAACGCAATGGCAAAAACACACTACTACATGCATTAACTCACTTCCAAAGTACATACACATGTGTGGGAAGTGTTCCAAAATAAAACTAAGTAAAAACAAGATGCTCTCCTCGGGTAGAGAGAGAATCCTACCAATAGCTCTCGAGTAGAGAGAGAATGCTAGAAAACACTTACTCAAAAATCCACTTAATCTCCAAAATTACTTAGCATAGAATGAGAAGTACAATGACACTAGTAGATCCACGAGCTAATCCAAGCTCAACATGATTGGACCACACATTTACCACCTCTTAATCCTATTGGACCATTGATCCATTCACCTCTTGATTCTATTGGATCATTCTCAAGCATATCTAAAATCCTATTGGACCATTGATGGTTCCACCTCTAATCCTATTGGCCCTCTTGAACTTCATCAAACTAAATCACTACACTTGTCAACACTCTCTTTAGCTCGAGTTTAATCTCCTACACTACTTTGGCTCAATAGTGGCATTACATGTGGAATTGATCAATTTGTCATCTATGCCAAATTTGACCCTATCATCATTCTACACCAAGATGCTTGACATAGAAAAATGTAAGACTCCTACATCTAACATAGATAACCTTTTTGCATTTTTCACAAAAGAGCAGATACTTTGTTGCTGGTGTGAATCCATTTGTCAGACACTGTGACAATGTGTCATTATTCTCCTTGAAGGCCTGAAGCATAAAGTTACTCAGCACCAGCAACTCATTGGATGAATCTCTTGCAATGTCATATTGCAAGAGTGTAAGCCCGGACTCTATCACAGGATCACTGATAGAAGCTCGTCTGTCTTTGAGATCCAAGCAATCTAGAACTCTAAAATTAATACTAAAATCAAGTTCATGTAGTCTAAAACAAAAAGGAGTACCAATTGTATCTATAGCATCGGATATGTCTTTCTCAAATTTAAGATAATCATCCAAATCTATATATGTATAAAAATTTGGAGGAGAAGGAGGAGGTGGATGTGTAGTATCTACAGGAATTAAAGGGGTATCCAAAATAGATGTAGCTATATTTACAACATTATCAACAACAGCGTTATCTACAATGGATTCCGGGTTAGGCTTCACAGAATCTGTGGTGTCTACTCTCCTTACTTTCTTCGGAGCTCTCTTGGGGGCTGTATGCTTCCTAGGACGCTTTGTAGAAAGATCAGTCCTATCTACAGGAGTTGGTCTAGGAGCAGCAGACTGAGATACGTGTAACCTGCAATACCTATCCCTCATTCTCATCAGGAGCTAAAAATCCTTGGGCATTATGGTGACTCTCTTGGAATGGATTGCAAGCAAAAAAGAATCCTAAAAAAAAAGGCTAATGTAATCTTCAGTAGCCTCCTGAAGGCACTGAAGAGCATTGGATGTGAATCTAACTAGCTGTCCGAGATCATTTCTTGTTATGTTTCGGACAACACAATAGAATGGAGCTCTTGGGATCAACAGAGTGATCTATGATACTTGCATATCTCAGAGAGCCACCTGCTGCGGTTGCGCGTTCTAGGTCTAGCGGGTGGTGTAATGGCAACCGCAGGGGCTGAGGATGAGCCAAGAGAGAAGAAGTCCCTCCTTGTCTACTTTCTCCTATCCATGGACATGTACTATGGGATAGCGGACTTGTGCGTGACGGTTAGGATGAGCAGGGAGGGATGATAAAGACCTCGCAGAGGACCGATATGTACGGACATAATGTACGGTATATCGGACCTGTGCGAGCCAAATATAAGAGAGAGCGATTAGTTTTGATGATAGGCGCACAAGTGCGATACGGGGAGACACGTAGGCAAATGTATCGGACCTGTGCGCATGGAAGGAGGTAGGAGGAATATCGATTGTGAAGGACGCGCACAAGTGCGATATGCGGAGCGAAAAAAAAGTGAAAAAAATTCATCGAAGTTTGTGATTTTATATCGCAGTTCGCACATGCGAACGAACGTCTTGTCACACGAGTGAGAGTTGTACGGACAAATGCGAGAGCGACAGGTGTCACCCTGTCACATTACACGGGTGAGATTTGTATGAGCAAATGCGAGAGTGACATGTCACCCTGTCACATTACACGTGTGAGATTTGTACAAGCAAATGCGAGAGCGACATGTGTTGTCGATCAATCGAATGAACACGTGACATGTGTCCAGGTGTCATTTCACACGTGTCCAGGTGTCATCTCACACGTGCCAGTGCTTGTAGTCCAATTGAAAGTAGACACGTGTCGTTTGTCCGTTGATTACACGTGCAAAAATTTCGTATAAATGGCACGAAAATCGATTAATTTTTTACCTTTTCCGTTCTCAAAATTTGCAGCATATCGCGCTTGTGCGCGTGCATTGTTGTCCGTTTGCTTGCAATGATACCTACTTGCACACAAGTGTGATATTCGATATCTGCCTGTCGTACATATCTCTCTTGTGCACCATCTTGATAGTTAGTTTTGTTTCAGTTCTCCCTCGTGCACAAGTGCGATATTCACGTTACTGCCATGGCCTCTTCCTCAGGATCCTCATGAGATTCAGGCTTGAGTTCATTTCTTAGTGAATTTGGGATTACTGAAAACCTAGACTACTTCCACAACCTATTCAGGCCATATCTACATGTTTTCAGGACTGCACAACCAAACTCTGACGTATTTTATGAACATTATGTTAGATTCAGAGATATACTTAGTAAGCATGTTTTCTCCATAGGTCCACTCCAGTACATGCATTATACTGATCCTGTTCATTTCTTCCCAGCTTTCAGACATAGACTGGATAGAATGTTCACCAAATTGTTTGATCTTTTCAAAAGCAGTTCAATGTGTCCATATTGCAACAAGAAATGTCGATTGGTTGAATATTAGAGTGGTTTCGTACTTTTCGTGTTAGTTCAGATCCCAGATGATGAGGAAGTTTTTGTTGCTGACCCTCCTTTTGCATCATCCTCTATTCAGTCAGCTATTAAGGATATCGGTCACTTTCTTATCGACACTCTTGATAAGGAAAGTGACTTCATTGATGTAAATACTGATGTTCTCTGGGATTCTTTTATTGGCCAAAATACATCTGATGATGAATTCAACCCTATAGAGGAGTCGAAATGTCTTTTCAATTTGTCTGTATATTATATTCATGACGATGTATATATTACTACTGTTGATTTATGTAAATTTTTTGACTATCGTGAAGACGAGATTCTATGTTTATTATCCGGCACAATTTTTGAATTCTCCGACTTTGTATATTTTGAAACAGATGACCTTGTTGCTGGTATTGATTTTGATGATGAGGAGGGACTTATGACCGGTGAAGAATGCCTGACTAAGACTTTATCAAATATAGCTGAGGATGGACGAGGCAGACCATCCGATGAAGAATTCACGACAATTCAATCCCAGATGGGCTTCCCTCATCCATCATTAATGCATTTCACTGATGATTCCACTTCAGTACGTGGTCATTATTCATCCTGATCTGGTTGCTGCTGATGATGAAGAATGTGTAAGTGTTTAAACTTCCTTGCATTAGAATGTTTTTAATCACTGAATGTGTTTTTGCTAACATATTTCCTATTGCAGGATGCTCTCATAATAGATGATTTTGCTGCGAGACGAGGTGGTTTCAGACAACACGCATCCTCGTTCCAGAGGGACAGTGGATTGGGCCACTATCTTAGGCATTTCCTGAAGCGCTAGCAGAGAATTTCTTCATGACAATACTGCCATAGAATCTGACACAAGATTGGATGATGAGTAGTTGACACTTTGTATTTTGGTATAATACAATCAATACATTTACATTGAGTATTTCTCCTCTCTTGTTCAATGAATTTTCAAAGCAATTCTGAACATGTCATGATTTGATGACAATGATGATCTTCTACTCAGCAATCGTCTAACTTTCTCTTCCTGTATGAACTTGCATGCTTTTCTAAACTTGTTGTATTGTGTGGACTTTGTTATATGTCAAATTTGAACTCTGCGGTAGAACCACTGAAACAATTGACAAATGTAGTTTCGTTTTTCATTGGTTCCTCCATGTTTTGTATTTCGATAAAATGCTGCTCGTGCTTGCCAATGTGACTTCTCCATCCCTTGTGATGACCATACACTCAAGCTTCCATATGTATTTGCAAAAAATGTTGTATGATCTCTTATTATGTGCTGCATATGTCAAAATCATAATATTAGTCTTATGTTTGGATCTAAATATATATGAAAATTTGAAAGCATTTTGAAAATTTTATACTAACCATGTAATGAGTGATGTGATCTTCTCCCCATGCTTTTGATACTACATTAACGAACTCGACACAAGTCCTTTGGACAGCTATCTTATCAATATCAGAGTATTTTTCTTTTCTTAAAATAGCAATCATACTATCAAGCTTTTTCCATACATCAACTTTTAGTACTTTGGTTTTGCCATCTTTCTCGAAGTCTTGAGTGGCAGCAATAATATCTGTCCAGACTGAGTGTTGAAGATTAGAAGCCTTACCAGTATGAATTGATAGGAAACGACGTGCTTTTGCACCTCCTATGCTTGGCTTAGTTGGCATGTTCCCATTCTTTCCTAAAATCTTTTCATCTTTTTGAATTTTGACATGTCCTTTATGGAGTCCTGCTTTTGATAAAACATCTTCTAATTGAGAGATAGCTTCCTTTGCTAATGATGTTGGCTTAGTATTCCAAGCAAAAACAGTTGAAATTCTGTTAGGATCTAGTGCAGTATGCAGATCACATCACACAATCACCATAACCACTCCTCATAGGCTCTCAAAGATGGCACAACAAAAGTTAATAGATTACAAAGAAACACCGTACATATAGAGTATTCACAAACTGCATGAAAAGGCAGGTGTCTTAAAAATTGGCCTACCACTTGTCAAACTGAGGTCGGGCCCAATATGGCCAAATTCGAGTGACAAACTTGGGACATGCCCCCAAGTATAGCAAGTACTGTAAATAACTCTGTACAAGCTAATTCTTCCTATGCCATGGCTACCCGGCTAACCCAAGTAGTCGTCTATGGAATCAGTGCCCGATCAATATATCCTAACGAGTCACGTCCCGATCACAACCATATACAGTAAACCAAATAAACTGTACACTAGTTACATCATCACATTTAGAGCTTACATAAAATGTATATCAGATTAACTCTGATTTCTCATTGATCTGTTTCCTCTCAATCGGACGACTATCCATAAATCCGCGCGCTGGTCCTCGGCCCTAGGTCTACGGGTCCCTTCAAGGCACTATGGGCCTCTCCTCTTCACCACGCGCGCGACCTTCGCGACTCCACGCCTCTCTCTCTCCTCTTTGCTTCTTGATGCTTTCAAGGTTCTCCTTCGCAGCAAGGTATGGCAGCCCTCCCCAATCGATCTCCAGCTCCTTCTACAGGTCGCGGCCATCCACGACCATCTGCCAGTATCCTCACACAGCTAGGGCGCCTCCATATAGCCATTTACAGCTCTGCAATTGGTCTCCTATAAAATGAAATCTTCCATTTTGTGCTTGCAAACCCTAGCCTTGAAAAGAATGAGGATTTCTTGGCCTTTGCTCAATCTTTCACTGAGCTTACTCTTGCAGCTCTCTGTCAGTCTGAGGTCGCCCTACCTCAAGCATTTCGATGCAATTTTCGGCATGTTAATTGGTGCAGTATTGTTCCAAAACAGGCTAATTTTCTGAGAAATCCACCAACACCCCACGAAACCGAAATTTTTTGAAATTTTCTTAGTTTTCCACCCAATCACACCCTGTAAACTGCCCTGACTGTGTAAAACTGTGCTTTACAGCTCTCTTGCAAATCCAATTGCTTCAACCCACTGCCTACATAGTCAATTACTTAGCCATCATCAATGATTTCTCCGAAATCACCGGAACTGCAAGTTTTTCCGTGAATTCTCCCTGGAATCCACCTACGAGGATCATTCTGATCTTCTCTGAAGCTCTGATCGAAGGAACTTTGTTGTCTCCTGCCATCCGGACTGTCGATACCTCGTATGGAGTCCTCTCTCCTGAGATGCTCTGAGTGCTATTTCTCCTTGTGAAAGATGCTATTCCATAGCTTCACCGGATCGTGCATACCTGCATCACCCATACCAAGCTGAAATTCTGTTAGGATCTAGTGCAATATGCAGATCACATCACACAATCACCATAGCCACTCCTCACAAGCTCTCAAAGATGGCACAACAAAAGTTAATAGATTACAAAGAAACACTGTACATATAGAGTATTCACAAACTGCATGAAAAGGCAGGTGTCTTAAAAATTGGCCTACCACCTGTCAAACTAAGGTCGGGCCCAATATGGCCAAATTCGACCGACAAACTTGGGACATGCCCCCAAGTATAACAAGTAATGTAAATAACTCTGTATAGGCTAATTCTTCCTATGTGTGGCTACCCGGCTAACCCAAGTAGCCGTCTACGGAATCAGTGCCCGATCAATATATCCTAACGGGTCACGTCCCGATCACAACCATATACAGTAAACCAAATAAACTGTACACTAGTTACATCATCACATTTAGAGCTTACATAAAATGTATGTCAGATTAACTCTAATTTCTAACTAAAACTATATGAAGATAAATGATCTTTTCTATTAATCTAACTTCTGCATGAAGAGTGCAAACATGCACATTTTTTAAGGGGATAGGCAACACAAGCTTCCAGTTTGGATCTGCATATTCTCTAGTAATTCTTGTACTCCTAGTTACATCTTTTGCCATTTTCATGCAGTACAAACAAGGGTGTTTTGATGTAGCACCGTGAGAGACATTATACATATATTTCAATGTTTTCAAATCACCTGCTAAGTGTCATTCAACATTGAAGTCTCAAACTCCTGGAACATTGAGAAGTCCTCCATCCATATGGTCCTTGATGATCCTAGGATAAGATGTCCTTGAGAATATCCATGATAATAGATCATGATCCTCTTTCAGCACCTGTCCAAAGAATTAATCAGACTTAGTTTACAATGTATTAATACTATTCAATGAATGTAATCTAATAATGATGCTAGTTTCCTGAAACGCTGCCAACCACCATATATCATTTTCTGGCTAGACACTGAATTTGAAATCTTCTTGGTTCTTTGTTTTTATGATATAAATATGAGGCCCTTGTTTGAACAATTTCTTGAAAAAATGAAGCATTAGATTGGTGATTGAAAATAAGTCTAGCTCTTGTACTAGTTTGCGTGGACCGACATCTCTTTTCTTTATGGTTGCAAAGTGCATTATGAATACGTATACCTTTTCAAGCAAACTAGCAGTTTTTTCATTAGGTTGACCAACTTATTGCACTAAAAAATGAGCATTCTTTGTTGTTAGAGTGCACGTAGATGAACGAGCACTATAGACAAATTCATTTTAGGAAGATGTTCTTCAATGGAGGTGGTTTTTCTCAATTGTCCTTGTGCAGCTCCTTGTACATAAATTGTGAAATACTGATCAACTGAAGCTATTTCTAGAAATAAATGGGCCATGTTCTTCTTGGTATTACAAATAAGATAGCTTGAGATGAAATTTAGAAAACCTAGCATCAAGAATCAAATATCCTACAGCACACCAAGTATATTATGCAAACATATCTCGCTAGTTGCAACAAATAAATGAATAAAAACAACAACATAGGTTCAAAAAATCAACATACTTTTTAGCTTCTCTCAAACTGAAAAACAAACCGCTCAAGTTGGCATGCATTTTCTAAAATCTTCTCAAGTGAGACATTGGCATGATCTTTACAAATTTTCAAATAGTAAAATTTCACACTTCTTTTAGTTTTGTCTTTGTATGCAGTTTTCAAATACAATCAATTTCAAATTTCAACATTCTAATCATTAAAATTACTCTTAAACAAGTAACATATATTATGCAATTTCATGTAACATATTACTCTAAGCTTAATTTTTTTTAACAAATTAATCTTAGAATTTTCAAACCAGCTAAATTATAGAAAATCATAACTATTTTACTCATATTCAAGTTCAAAGTTTGAAAGTGTGTGTGTGTGTGTGTGTGTGTGCACGCGCACGCGCGCGAGCCTGTGAGTGTGAGTGTGTGTGTGAGCGTGCTAGCGTGTGTGAGAGAGAGATAGTGGGTGGTACTCACACTTAGAGAGAGAGAGAGAGAGAGAGAGAGAGAGAGAGAGAGAGAGAGAGAGAGAGAGAGAGAGAGAGAGAGAGAGAGAGAGAGAGAGAGAGAAGCCATATGTGATTCCCAATCTTTTAAAGAATGGGTGGAGTGGATCATAGTTAGTTCTTATTATTTGGAATTAAATGGGTAGCATGGCTCATCCTTTGCATAAGTGAATGAATTTCTAGAGATGTGTTGATTGAGTCATCCTGTGATAAAAATGGCTTGGCCTAGATAAGTCTCCATCTTTTATGGTAAGATCCCCCACTGAAAAGATTAATGAAAAATTCATTCTCCCATAGGTAATTGAAATAGCCTCCGGATTCCAGACCACCAACATTTTCCATAATAAAATATATTAAAAATTAAAGAAGACATGAAAAATTATGCCAATTCGATTCCTATACTTTGCCCATTTTCCAGAGGAGCAGTACTGGAGACCTCCTTAGCTTGTTGACAAACAGTGATCAAAGGAAAAGACGAGCCAGAGAGAGTATCTTAATTCAAATATTCGTACATTTTAGGAATCACGATCCGAGTGTGATGGCAAAATGGATCGAAGTATTATCAAACGAGCCACAACTGGCACAACATACTCGTATTTCATCCTAGATACAAATACTGATATAGAATCTGAAAGGTCTTATAAAGCTGATTTAATGCAAACGGATGATAAAACCCAAAATAGATTTATCCATCACACAATAAATTTCACACACAATCAATTTGATTGTATCAGCAAAGGAATTGATGATACAGTCATAAATATGGTGAATGATCGAGTTTCTACTGTAATCGAGTGAGTTTCTATCCTTTGTAGATTAATGAGAGGCGCACATCCGCTTAAAGGAAGAGCGGCTGAATGGATTAGTGAAATAAACTAATAATGCATATCAATATGAAGTGAATGAAGGAAAGAACACTAGCGAAACATGCATTTTTATGTGAGATCAGCAAAGTATCTTGAGTACGGGAATTTTGTTCCTGTGCTTCACCTGTGGTTGGACAATTTTCTCAGAAATCAATAACTTCAGGAATCTTCACAGGAAGATCATGAATGCAATCTAACCATGGGCTGCGTTTCGGGACATCTATGTTTCTGAGTGCCCTCCACACCGCACTATTGCACTTAAAGCCGCTACCGAACGCTATCTGCCATGTCCTGTCTCCTTTCTTCATTCTGCCTTTGGCCTCAATGTAACCAAGCTCATACCAGATAGAAGACGAAGAAGTGTTGCCAAATCTATAAAGAGTCATGCGAGACGATTCTACGTCTCGGGGTTTAAGCTGCAGCGTCTTCTCAACCACGTCTATGACTGCCTTGCCACCCGCATGGACGCAGAAATGTTCAAAGGCCATTTTGAAGTCGGGTATGTAAGATTTGATCTTCGAGTTGAACAACTTTGCCACAATAAAAGCGACGAAGATGAGCTGCTCTGACAACGGTAATACCAAAGGGCCAAGAGATGAGATGTTTGTTTTAAGTGCATCGCCAGCGCTAAGCATCAGATCCTTTGTCAACGTTACTCCATTATTTCCTTCCTCATCTTGCTCTTGGAAGACGCACCTGTAACTGGCATCGACTGCGCCCTTGTGAGTGCGCAGTGAGTACAACAGTTGATACTTTGCTCGCGATCTTTCGCTGCTCTTGTTTGAAAGAAGAACCGCTGCTCCTCCAACTCGGAACAAACAATTAGAAAGAAGCATCGACCGGCGATTGCCAAAGTATGAGTTTTGCGTGATAGTTTCGGTACTGACAACAATAGCGTACTTATTGCGGTGGACATGCAGGAGTTCTTTTGCGAGATCTATGGAGATGACTCCTGCGCTGCATCCCATGCCACTAAGATGGTAAGACAGTATGTTACTGCGCATTTTATAATGGTTGACGATCATGGCGGAAGTAGATGGCGTAGGGTTGAACATGCTGCAATTTGTAATGAGGATATCAATGTCCTTGGGTCTTACCCCAGTCTTCTCCAGTAGTTCATCCAAGGCAGCAAAAATAACCATCTCTCCCTCGCGACGCGCTGCAGCTAAATTTGGCCTCGGTGGAAGGTAATGCATGCTCTCAGGCAAAACTGTAAGTTCGCCCAGGCCTGATCTCTCCAAAATTTTGGTTTGAAAGTCTGTGCTTTTCTCATTGAAGCAATTGCCGAGGATACTGTGTTCTATAAAAGTTGAGAACGGCGCACGAAGATGGCTTGGAGGCCTGAAGCACGCAAAATCTATCAGATAAACGGAAGGCTGCCTACAAATTACATAACTTATTCCCACGAATAGGAGGAAGACGAAGCCAACTAATGAGCTAGCTAGCTTAGAATTCAGCAGATGACTCCACAGCTGCATCAGATCATCAGCCTGAAAACGCGCCAGTTGGAACAGCATCACCAGGATCATGGCTTTCACGAACGTCTGACGGATCACTCGCTCATACAGATAATAATAACCTAGCTTCAAGTAATTCAACTTCGAACTGTGCATCCAATCCGGTTCGAGCGTAAACATTGCTAGAGTTTCAGTAGAATTCTTCACGCTGTCATCTGCTTCTGTCTTCATTCTACAGAATATGTATTCAAAGTTGAAGATCTTGTAACACGCCTATACGTTCTTTCAGGAATCCCAATGATCAGAATTCCTCTGAGGGGAAACTAAATTTAAGGTGGTGGATTTAGCCACGCAATTCACGCTAGAGTGAGCGCCACAGAAATTGGGGTAAAAGTCTGATGCAATGGAGGAGTAATCAGTTGGCTGGAGAAATTTAACTATTCACCTACTCCCAACAACTCAGCCCTTTTTGAGATATCTGATCTGTACATCTTCCGCATCTGAACTTTTACAAAATAAACAAAGCAATAGTATGAATTCCAGCCACTGTCGATTGTAGTTTACGCAGATCCGAGCATCCTCTGAATGACATGCAATAAATAGCACTGACTGGTCATGATTTCTTAGATAGCTGGTGCTTAGCAACAGCATTTCCATTTCCAGACTCCGTAACTGGCTAGGCAACACATCGCCATCTCGCTGCCCCGCCAATAAATACATCAAGGCAAGGCTGAAGCTTCTCTGTAGATCGAATTGCACTGGCAGGCATTTGACGTTCCAGCCAGTGAGTAAAGTAGCACCCTCCTCGCAAGCTCTCTTCTTGTGAGAGAGACTTAATCGGTGGTTGCGTTGGAAATCGGGATGTCTATTAAAATGACTGAAGAAAGGACCCAAAAAGTGTGACAATTCAAGAACTAGTACTAGGAGTGCTGTTAAAACCTGGATAATCCACCCACATTTGAACAGAGTTTTAGGGGCTGAAGTTAAAAAAGTCTTCTCTATTTGATGTGGAGAGAGGTTTGCTTGCATCAATGTTCAAAACCTCTTTGGGTTTCCCTCCGATTTCCAACATTTTTTTAAAGTTGTCGGTTTTTAAAAAAAAAATTGCTTTCTAGACCATGCATCTCAAATTTTTGCCAACAAAACACGAGATATTTAAATTAATAAATGTTTAAATCAATAAATGATTCTATTAGCTCAATAAACCTATGCAACCCAAGTTTTAAAAGGATCTACCTACTTTAATACACACAAATTTTTTTAATATGAAAACAATAGACAAACTTCTTCCATTTATAAAAAAGTTGTCAAATTTTTGAAAGTCAACTTCTTGTAAGTTTTTTTTATGAAATTGATTTTCAAAAAAAGATGTCGATAATCATTCCATTCCTATACTTTGTTGGCTTTCCTGAACATTTTTTTAGAGGTCTCATCTTCACATCAAAGCGAGCATGAACATTGATCCATGGAACGATTGTGTGTTTCATTTGCTTCCACATGTGCATCAACTTACAAATGCAATGTCTTCATCAATTCTAGAGTCAAATTCCAAAGATTTGGATTTATAATGTGGGACTACTACATAGTTTTACTCGCATTGTTAAGATGATGAAAAAGAAAAAAACCATTGTAGAATGAATGCCCACAAAAAGGAAATAATAAAATTTAGGCACTTCAAAAAAGAACAAATCTACATTGAGCATCTACAGTGTTTGTCTCTCATACTTGATTGCATCTCTTAATTGACTACTATGATCAACTATATATAATTTACATTTGTGCACATGAGTGTACAAAGAAGATGGCATGGAGTTGTTGTGCCTTCTATAGGAGATCGCGGTTGTTTTTGCTGTCATTGTTCAAGTCGTTTGCACAGGACAGGAAGTGAGCATGAGGATGTTTCGACTATTCGGACGTCGAGCAAGTCGCTGTCGTGGCCAATCAAGTTGGATAGTCGACAAGACGGATCTCCCGATAAACGAGTCAACCATTGTCACTCCTCAAGCACTTGATCTTTGTGGAAATTGAACCTCTCTTGCAATCTTGAACTTGATAAAGACATCAAACACCTCATCTTTGCTTTTTAGTAGATAGACCCAACAAAATCTACTAAAATCATCAATTAATGTAACATACATCTTGGCTTTAGTAATGCCAATTGTAGATAAACCATGAATATCTGAATGCACAAGATGGAAAGCTTATTTGATCTAGATGTAGATCTCTTGTAAGGTAACCTATGTGACCTAGAAAGTGCATGTTGCTCACAAACATGACCAATGCTTGACAAAGATTTGGGAAGACTAAGAACCACTTGCCTTTTTGCCATCACCTCCAATGACTTGAAGTTGAGATGCCCCAATCTCTTGTGTCATACCTCTTGATTTGACATGTCTTTTTTTTCCATACATCCAACTTGGTTAGCAACACCGCTAAATGCCCCTCAACCCCTAACAACTTTTCACATAAGTTGCTATTGTCAGCCTTCAGCAATGCCAATTTTGTCTCGCTAGCTTCCAGATTTCCTTTAAGCATCTCCACTAAGTGATTCCTCTCGTTTTACCAGTAAGGCACTTCAACAATTGAGTATTTAGCAAAGGGGTTCTTTCAATCCCGACATCAACCCATTCAACGTCAACACACTTAGCTACAAGCCATTGTTCCGCATCTGTCGTTGATACCATCATTCGTGTCTACAACCGAACACCCTATGGTGTAGTATCGCCAAAATCATAAAGCACCTATTGTGCATCAATAGGAGTGTAAGGTACCAACTGTCCTTTTTTAGAAGCAATCTTCTCAACAACAATAGGTGGGTACGTATCTTCATGAACCCAGGTGGTTCTGAACCTCCAGCATCAATGTTCGCAGCAACAGTCTATTCGGGTTCAGCGACTTTTGGAGCATAGTGGCATTCTAGAGTTTCTGGTACTTTCTTAGACAAGTCCGCAGAAATATTAATAAGGCCAAGATTAGCAGCCTCACCTGGCTCAGCACAAGCATGAGACTCATTCACACCCACATCATCATCAACGTCCACAATTCATCTTCTGGCGGTCCTTCCGTTACCTCAGAATCGTGGATTGGGGTACTCACCTCCGAGTACCTATCAGCATCATCTTTGACATCAATCCTTGGCTCAACAATTTTCTATCTTACTCATGCCCTTGATTGGGTAGGCAACCTCCGCTTAGCCATTGTCTTCATATGGGATTTCCCTGGTATGTCATCATCCTGTGGTTGAGTAATATTGTGCCCTTCAACATCAATCAGGGGACAATCAAGTTCTTAACAGCAATTGGACCAAATTCAATCAACTGGAATATAGACAAGCTCAACCAGACAATAATCATCTTGTTAAGAGGTAGAGCAAACTCTAGTCGCTTACTCTTTCATGTCACAAAACGATTGATATCCCGCTTGGTCCGCTTCAGTGTCCATTCTGCCCAATTCATTATAACATTGTTGTAAGTCTTGATTGCCGCTTGAACTACGGCTCCACTCAAAAACTTGGGATGGACCCGCCATGTGAGCACCTCAACTACCCAACTTAAAAACAACATCAGACTAGCATCTTGGCATTTTCTAGAGCAAAACTGGATTCGAGGGTTAGTTTCTCACCCACGAATTAATCCTTTAGTGCTTCAGCCTCCTTTGCATCATCCAACCACTTCTTTAACATCTCGCCACAAGCAGGAAGCTTCAAAGCATCAGACACCCAGCCGGTGGTAAGAAAACTCACTCGTCCATTTGTAGTCCGCAACATCTAGTTTGATTGATCATAGCTCTAGTGTGAAGTTTCAAAATTTGGAGCATAACAGCAGGCCATGGCTGTGCAGCAAAGGCCAGCAAATGTGTGAGAAGATCTTTGGCATGTAAGCCATATTGCTTTTCAAAATATGAGTCACGGGCACCTATCCTAAAACCATAAGGCACCGACAACAGGTCACCCCAATGACTAGGGCCAACAACCCCTAGGTTTTACCCATTCATTGTTCTAATAATACTATTGGTATGTGGCCTTATCAGGTGACTTCCTACTCGAAATATTAATGAAAAAGAGGACTTTTTCTCTTTTAACAGATGTGCACCAGTGATCATTGTCACAAAAGCTCAAAATCACAAAAGAAGTTGCTAAACTAGCATGTGCAGAATCTGTGCCAGCTAGTGATTTACCTACCGCATCAAGGGTGTATCTAAATCTCAACTCTGAGAAGAAAAAGTACCATAACATGAGGCACAGGATTCAAGATATACAAGAAGAAGAGGCCTTGGAAACCACCAAAACTACAGCAGAGGTTCATTCCACACCTGATTCAATCTTATTTCTACAAAGTTATGTGCTAAATGGGGTCTTACAAAGATAAAGCTTGCCAATTTTGCTATTAAGTTGGCTGATCAGTCCTAAAGGCATAGTAGAAGATATTCTAGTGAAGCTTGCAGTTATCCAGTTTGTCATTACTTTTGTAGTGATGGACTTACCGGAAGCACCATCAGTTTATCGCATTTTATTGGGATGACCATGGGTATGAGTTGCATAAGTAATTCATAACTAGGGAACATGAAAGTATCCTATAAAAGGGCCAATTTTGAATTCATTTCTCATCAGTGCTAGCAAAGCTCTTGCAAATTTTTTCACGACCAAACTTCCAAATAGCCTTTCTGATACATTTTCTAGCCTTTTGCTCTTCGTTATTACTTGTTTCCTTATTGCTATCATGTCAGATACCTCAGTTTCACCCCGAGCTATAGTCTCAACGGACATCATGGCTTTGCCTACTGGAAAGGTGGCTGAATGGCTAAATTTCATTGAGCCTTTGCTCAAGGCGATGGACATTCATGCCGCCATAGCCTTCTGAAAAAAAATTAGCATGGAGTTCATTAGCATGGATTTCGGTACTTGGAACGAGGCCAAGGCTAAATTTTATACTAACTTTCGAAGGCGCAGTGCACCAGGTGCAAGTAGAAGGCCGCCTTTGTTGCAATAGGTATAGTTTTTTAACCATGTCCGATTTCATCTCATAAATAGGAAAATGTGACCATAAAACCATTTGTTGACACCCAAGTGAACCAGTACCACTCAAACGATGGCTATCTTCTAGAAGCCATTCATGATCCTGTCCTCCAGACGCTGCTGCGCACCTGGTGAATAATTTTGTGATGTTTGATAACCTTCGGAAAGAGAAGATCTTGTCCCATCCTCCACCGATTGGTTGAGTCTAACTATGAGTTAGACAAGAGGACCATACAAACTTATGACTGGTATAATACGGTCTCTGGAGAATAAAGAGGGCCATAAAGTAACACCAAGAAGCAGTTTGTTGCTGGATGTCTTCTTTCCTCCTTAGGCACCTCTTACCTAGAAAGTAAGGTTTATGGATTTTGTGTTGAATCAGTGTTAGTTGTTATGAGATGGCACCAACCGAATCATCACACCAAGTGTCTACTTCACAGAGTCGTAGATGAGTACGCAACAGTATCAAGTCTACCCCACTGATCTCCCATGTATCATCGACGAACTCAGTCATCACCTTCAGCTGCGCAACCACTTCCTGCTGCTAGCCGATCTAAACTTCTCATTCTCCCATCCTCTACAACCACCCTCGTCATTGATTCTTTGCAAGTGCCTTCTGTGATTATACTTGAGAGATTGAAGCTCAAATTAGTGTGTAAAGTTCAAGTGTACTTCTCACATTGAGAGGCTACTAGAGTTGTACTTTTACCATATCTTAGTGATTTTTTTCAATATTTGTGAAGAGTGAACCTAAAGATTTCTTTTGTGAAAATCCATTGATCTCATTATAGATTTGATGTGGAATGGTGTTAGATGTTTGTTAAACCTCAAAATCATAGAGAGTGAGTTTTGAGGCTTATGTTTTTAGTTCAAGAGTGAAGCTAACTTCCAAGAGTCAATGTCGTCTTTTTTGCCTGTCACAAAACACGTGTAAAAACAAAGTGTCGCATTTTTCTCCTTTTCTTTGCCTGTGAGAATTTACTTGTATTTATGCATACAGTCGCATTTTATTCATCTGTCTTATTTTACATGTAAATATGCATACTGTGCGACAACATGAGCAAAAATGCAGCATGAATGGAGGCACATTAAAATGGGATTTAGGAGAGTAGAGGAGATAAATCCAACACACCACCCCCCCCCCCTTAATTTGGATCTGTGAATGCCTTGATCTTCAGACTAAGCAATGCACAAAATTTGTTTTGTGCATTAACACTTAATGCTTTCGTAAATATATCTGCAACCATGTCCTGCGTTCTGCAGTATGTTAAGCTCACCTCCTTGTTGAGAACCTTGCTCCTGATGTAGTGATATCTGATTTCAATGTGCTTACTCCTAGAATGAAATCTAGGGTTAGTCGATAAGGCAATAGCACTCTGATTATCACAAAATAAAATTTTAGGGCTATACTGATACAAATTAATGTCTGACAGTAAATTTCTCAACCAAAACGCTTCCTTTATAGATTGAGAAGCAACAATGTATTCTGCTTCTGTAGAAGAAAGTGTGATAGGGGTTTGCTTACGACTGTTCCATGAGATTGGACCGCTGTTAAAGAAGAATGTAAATATAGATGTGGACTTATGATTGTCTACATCTCCTCCCCAACTTGCATCAGAATATCCACTGAGTTGATGAAGATTGTCATTGCTGACATCTCCATAGCAGATGCACTAGTCCATGCTAGCTCGAATATACCTCATGTCTCTTATGAGAGTCTTCCAAGCCATATATTGGCTGAGTGAGCTTAATGGAAAAGAGATATCTAGTCTTGTACAGACCATTCCGTACATGAGAGATCCAAGTATCGATCGATAAGGATACTCTCTCATCTGCTCCTCTTCCTGCTTGGTCTGGGGACATTGGTCCTTTGACAAATGCAGGCCTGGATCCATTGGTGAGTGAGCTAATTTATAGCTCATTAGATTGTATCTGTTAAGAACATTGTGAAGATACCTTTGTTGAGTGATGTAAATCAGTCATCTCGCTCTGTCTCTATGGATTTGAATGCCCAGACAAAAGTGAGCTTCGTCCAGATCAGTCATGTTGAACTCTAAAAACAACATCTGCTTAGAATCCTTGACCAAATTGGTATTGTTGCTGAAGAGCAACATATCATCCACATTTTCGAATATATGGACCAAACAAGTAAAAATCAATTTCTGGCATCGACTTTTCAATTTCACAACTGCTATTACATTTCAAATTGGTTCTAAAAAATCCAACATGTATCAGACATGACATACAATGATTTACCCAAAAATCAAAAATTTTACATAAATTGCCTAACGACTGAAAAATAAACTTTTTAACTAGCTTTTACGAAAATTGTATTCATGCATATATGGCACCTTGCTTCTTTGGAAAAAGAAAACATGTGAACGGTGAGACTAACCAAATGATGTTTTGTGCAAATAATGTGTCTTGCACATGGACCCTTGATAGCAACATTATAATACGTCATCCGAGACACGTGTGCGATGTTGGGTTTGTACAAACAGGTACAACCCTAACAGAAGAGGAACTGGACCTCTTAACTAGCGGTGGATATTATATGGAGACCATAATTTTTGACAATATTGTTGCTCCGCTCTCCAATACAATTATTAAAGAGGCTATACATAATGATATCGCTCCAAAATTTGCCAATGCAATTGCAATGAGTTCGTAAACAAAATTTTGATGACAAACCAAAACTAGCAAATGAGAGATTTGAGCAAGCCTTGTCGCTAAATGCACATGTCAAATAGATCATGCGGGTTTCATCGGAGAGAAAAGAAGTATATGGTTGGAGAGTTTTGATAGTAGTATGGCGGGGAACGTTTACACCATTACCTTGAGCAAGGAGCCATCATGTACATGCAATGACTTTGTTACAACAATGTCCACAAACAAACATGTCCCTCGTAAACACATGTACTTTGTATTTCTCAGAGTTAAGGGGTTGTATGAGGATGAGAACATGTTTATCCATCAACCCATTGTAGGTACGCATGAATTGTTTCATGTGTTAGCAATATCTAGAAATAATGTTGTTCCAGTGCATAAAACTAGCTAGTCAGAAGAAGTTTCTAGTTTTGGAATGGTCAACAGTCCATCGAGATTCAAAATTAGTTCATGCTTTCAAGTCTAGCATTCTGTTGATTTCTGTTCGCATGTTCGAATGATTAACAACAATCATCTTGGAAGTTCCTCAAATGCGCTCGTGTGCATGTCACTTTATGCATAGCTTTTTTAAATATTATTTGTGACTATGTCGAGTATCCCGATCATCCATTTTACACAAGAGGTCGCTTTATATCATGCATAATACTTTTATCTCGCAAAACTTGCATATTTATCACTCGCAAAATTGCATTCCCCATGTAAGGTTGCAGTTCAAAGGCATGGTCTCAAACTTTCGGGATGTCATGCAGATCCGGATGTTTGCATCCATGAACTCAGCTTACATCCCAAATGTCAAAAAAAAGTGGTTCCGAGATCTGCACAACATCCAAGAATTAACTTTACTAGAACATCTTGTAAGTGCAGGGTTTCAAATATACATGTGTGTGATAAGCTTGTACTTCCCAAACTCCTGCTTTGATTATTGAAGGATGGGGAAACCCATCAATATATGAATAGATGAAAGCAGATAGAAAAATAATGCCCATTGGCAAAGAGTAATTAAACTAAAAAGCTTGGTAAAACATAAAATATTAAACTAATTACTCAAAACATTAAGTCACTGGCTAGAATATTGCACTAATAGGTATTGAAAGCTTCCCAAACTTAAGGCCCATCTGGATGGAGTAGCATGCATGTGGCCAAGAGGCTAGAGAGTGTTAGTGTGATGCGTGTGGCCAATGCATGTGGCCACAGGCGAGAGAGTGTTAGTGTAATGGGCACTTGGCATTTAAGGCGTATGCCTCACTTAGCTCAACCCTCGAGGGTTGTGCAAATGCTCTACATCGCGTTTAAGATCCAACGCTTGGGCTTTGAAATCTTCACCTCATCATCAGGTTGGTAGTTTTAACATTTCACCGTATCTCATTGCTCTGGTGCAATTCTCAATTATACGGCGTCAGTGGGCACTGACCACTCAAACTCGAGAGCATAAAAGAGAGTGTACTCACTTAAATCACTTTGAATCGTGATACTGTCATGAAACGTTGCGATCCCTCTGTCCTCGAAACTACTGGATGCGGCAGGCATCTTTCTATTATTCAAGAAAAACGGAAGGTTGGTGAGCTACTTTAGGAAACCAGCTCCCTATATGGAGTGTGACTGGAGAATGTATGCCCGAGGAGCTGAAAAAGTTTTACAAAAAGGCACGGAAGGCACTGATATTACTAGATGCACCAGCACAACCAGCTCCATATATAAATGTGACTGGAGTGTAAGTCTGAGGAGCTTGAAAAGGTCTAGACAGCAAAGGAATGCAGTGAATATCGCAAATTTACAATATAGATGCAGCAGCTACCTGAAGAATGTTGATTGTATTTAAAGGCAGTGGTGGGTCGGTGCTGGGGAGCCAATAGAAATGGAGCAATCGATAAGCTGGCTGATTGCATTCGTCTGCTCCTTTCCTTATATTTCAAGTCTTTAGAAGCATCCATGACGCCTTTAATTATAAGCATCTGATTTAGCTTCCCAAGAAAGTTACTCGCCAACGACACTCACCAACATTTTCAATATACTCCCGGTTGGTCCACCAACCAGCTAATGTAAACATTTGTTCTAATTCGTGAATCTAAATCTACTAAATAGAAATGCAACAAAGCTAAAGAAAGTCAAAAAGGAGCATGATCAAATGGCCTCAAACTACCATGAAGGGATGCAGTTTAAGAGTGTACCTACTCTTAGCCTAATCTACATAATAGTGAAAAAATAATTTAGTTGTCTTGTCCTTTGATACAAACTCTTGTCACATCACCATGATGTCAAGGGTAAGAGAAATCTAAGAATTTATTCTTCATGTGTTTGAGCGTAAGCATTCCTTATTCGAAGTAAGCATTCCTTATTCGAAGTAGTTGAACTTCCCTAAAGAAAAAGGACAAGTTGGTGAACTTGCACATTGTTAACATGTTGCAAGACAAAACGAGCACAAGACATTTTGGTATTAAAACCTTCCAGTGTATCTAGTCCTTCTATGTACTACATGATCTCTATGACATAATAGATATTGTTGCACAAACAAGCTTGTTACTTTTGCATTTGACCATCTCTGGGAGCTTTCTCAAGCAAAAAAAGTAGCCCCTGCTATCATATGTCATTGTAGTCAACTTTGCCATAGGATTCTCGACGTAATTAAGTTTGTTGGTAGGCAATTTCGTTGATACAATTTAAGATTTACACCCACTTCTTTGTAGTATTTTGAAACTTGAAACTCAAATCATGAACCAAAGTTCTTGAACTTTTCGAATCCACACTTTCGCCTCCTATTTTTCAAACCAAATTTTAATAACATGAATTGAAAACATAATGTATTTAAAAAGTTTTCTTTAAATACATGGCATTTTTATAAATCAACCTACATATTAAAAGAACAAATAAAATAGAAATTTTAAAAATTAACTAGAACACAAGCATGTCAATTTTTGTTGTGTTTACTATGTGCCCCTGCCTGTAAGGCAGAGCCAAAAAAGACTAATAGAAACACGTTCGTGCTCCTTTTTATTGCCAACATTTTGAGGAGTTGTTCTTGTGAATGCATGAATTGATTTGATTCAGTTGACACTAAACCTACAAATCCTTGTGAGAGAGTTTGAGGGTTATGTTTTTAGTTCAAGAGTGAAACTAAAACCAATTCTAAACATCATAGGAAGGCATTGGCACTTCCAAAAATCAAATCCAAGATTCTAAGTGAATAGATTGTGTAGAATACACTTTCCCAAATCTTTTTGAGTTCAAGATCATTATAGATCTTGCTTCTTGAGTCTAGTGAGATTCAAGAAAGTGGCATGTAGCTAAATTCTGAGAAAGAAAGAAGGAAGAGCCTTTGAATAGTACATCTGTTGTACTTGTTACTAGTTAGAATGGGTTCAATTGGAGCCTATCTTCTTGAGGCTAGTGAAAGGCTAAATTCTAATAATCATTCAACTTGGCAAGTAAGAATGGAGTCACTACTAGTGCTCCAAGATATGTTTGATCTTGTCATAGGAGAGGAAGAAGAACCTCAAGGAGGTCAAGATCAAGTGAGGTACAAAAAGAGAACTAGACTAGCATTACATTGCTTGAAAATGAATGTTAGTAATGAACTTCTAAAGGAAGTAGCATCTTGTACCTCGGCCAAGGAGGCATGGAACTACCTCAAAGGGATTTATGAATCCAAAAATACCTCTAGACTGCTTATGATTAGATATAAAGTTCTTCAAAGCATTAGAGGGAGTGATGAGAGTGCTCAAGAGTATGTCTAGAGAATTAAATCTCTCAACAAAGAACTTTCCATCATTAGTGAGGGTATTCATGATGATGAACTTGTTCAAATTATCTTGAATGGTCTTGGAGATGAGTTCTCCAATCTTGTACAAAGCTTTGTTATTCAAGATGCACTACCTTCCATAGACAAGCTTCATAGTGTGCTTGTATCCGAGGAGAGTAGGATCTTTCATGTCAAGCAAAGGATTGGATCCTTAAAATTGCATGATGGTGATAAGAAGGCCAACTTCTCAAGCAAGGGAAAGGCAAAGTCAAAGAAGAAGATCCAACACAAGGAGACCAAGAATGATGATCAATCATCAAGCTCCAAAGGTGGAAAGAAGAACAAAGTCAAACTCAAGTGCTTATTTTGTGGAAAGAAGGGGCACTTTGCATCCGAGTGTTTCAAGAAGAAGAATGCACAAGGAGAGAGCAAACAAGGCAACCTCACTCTTGAGGAAGATGAGGATGAAGTGGATTCATCCTTGATGGCTTCTACATCAACATCAAAGAGCTACTCCAATGACACATGGTGGATTGATAGTGGGGCTCTAGGAACCCATGGATGCCATCAAAAGTAGTGAATACTCCTTGTAATGAGACAATAAATGTTGCTTCTCTCTCACTATACGATCCTTGAAAGGTGTATTACCAACTCCTATGCAAGATCTTGCAACAAAATGTGAGATGGATCTCACTAGCTAACTAGATCAACCTCTCATCAATTGATGGAGTATAGGCAAAGTTTGGGTCAAACTATCTATGGCACATGTGAAACACTCAAAGAATCCACGAATCACTCTAATACAATGAAATTGTAAGAAACAATGTGGCTATGACCTCAAAATGATGACTAGATCTCAAATAGATGAAATCTCTTCTTGAATTTTTTGGTCAAACTAGCAAAATATGGATCAAACCAAAAGTGTCCACACAGGTCTAGGTGCCCTACCTAACCCTCTTCAGAAGATTATAACTTTTGATTGTCTCAACCAAATGTATGAAACAAATTGCTACAAAAACTAGATAATTCTAGCTTTCAAACAAGCTATTATGCATGGATTTTAGACCAAACATGAGAGAGAACTAAAGGACTGAAATTTAATGTTCCTCACACTTGTCTGAATAGAAAATTTCATACAATATCTGTTCAGACCCAATCAATGTGATATTGATCTCTTTTGATCCAACAATCAACAAGATAGCTAGGAAGATTCAATCAACACTCTCTAGATCTAGATTTTCATGGATGATAGATGCATCAAAAGCTTAGGTAGGCTCTGATACCCGTGAAAATTCACACGTGGGGGAATGCTCTAAAGTGTGAATATGATCTCCTAAGCAATGCTTTTGTACTTTAGATCAACTCTAGGTTGAAATTCACCATCTATGTCAAAATCTAAGGCAAAGAGACAAAGATGGATGCATAGATTGATAAACAAAGTAGTTTCATACGTGTACATCATGAAAAATCTAAGGCAAATCAAGCTCCTCTCCTCAGGTAGAGAGAGAATAGAGCAATTAGCCCTTGGGTAGAGAGAAGGAAATACAAGCAAAATTAATTGATCTCACAATTGACTCGAAAACTCACTTGAATTAATGAAGGGAACGAAAGTACATATATAAACTCGGGGAGATCCATGCTTGATTCTTATTGGACCCCTTAAACATAGCCTCTCTAACCCTATTGCATGAGTGATTCATCATCTCTAACTTGTGATTAACTCTTCCAACAAATCTCTCACTTATGATTGGACCCTTTGACTTTTGCCAAAACTTTGACTTCATCACTCATCAAACTACATCTACACGTGTCACAAGCCTAACTACCTCTATTTTGCATCACAATCTACTTTTGGCCAAATTGAGGCTTTACATGTGGAATTGACCATTTTGGCCTCTATGCCAATTTTGGCCCTATCAAAGTTCTACACCAAGATGCTTGATACAAAATTTTTATGATACCCCTAAAGTAAACATGACTAAACTATTTTTACTTTTTCTACATGTGGGAACATGCTCCACACATGTGATATTTTCTCACAACCTAGAAACACAAAAATATCCAAGATAGATTTTGACAATTTTTCACACTTCTAGCTCGCCCTCTCAAAACTAGATCAAAAACTCAAAACTTACTAATTTTGGGTGTGTTTATTAATAAAATATATAGCCTCTTGTACTTGGCTCTGATACCATGTTGAAATTACTGCATTTTGGACCATAAATGGATCTACAATCGATCCACAAGAGGTGTTGGATGCTAGTTAGATTGATCATCCACAAATCTAATGATTAGATCTTGATCTAGATCAAAATTATGCACTTAACTAGCAAGAACAACATGCAAATTAATCAAATTAATGGATGAGCAGCCTCACACGTGTGAAAACTTGTCACTGTACAGACAGTGGACAGAGAGTGAAGAACATTATCTATGGATAGCATTCAATGCGTAGATTCACAACACAAATGGCGAAACAACATGGATTTGCCTCAAAATCAAGATCTCTCATCAAATTTCATATTCACAATGATGATCTACATGTAGATCAAGTACATTTTGACTTGATATGCTAACTCAGTAGGCCTGACATGTGTGGGGAATGCCACATCACTTCTGATCCACCAATCAATGCTAGATAAGCACCCACTTATTTGGTTCCTAGATTGATGCCATTGCCTCACCCCATGATTTTCCTTGATTTGAGGTAATTTTCCTAACTTTTAGAAACTTACAGCATCAACTCCTATGATAAGCTACTGATATTTTCGTCTAATTGGCTAGAAATGCACCTCACTACTACATTTTTATGGGGCTATTTTTGGACTTTTGATGGCATTATACTTCAAATTTATGTAATGCATACTTGAAAATCCTTTTGGCTATAAGAATAAGACTTTTGACTAAGGAATCATATTGAAATCAATTTGTTATTCATATTTTCTATAAATGACATCTTTTTGAACTACTTCATGTCATAAACGATTCATTTTGAATGCATTGCATGCTTTTACTTTGCTAGATCAGAATATGTCTTTATGTTATCTTGTGTGCAACCTTAGAAAGTTTGCAAAACCGTTCAAACCAAGCATGGCATGTGGTAAATCCATATGAAATTAGGATTTAATGGCGTTTTCATTTTGAATGCGTATATGCACAAGTGGTTATCTTTTTTAAAACTGCATTTTCGACCTATAATGCTATCACTAGATGGGTGTACTCTTTACTAAGTGGAATGTGGCTAGTGCTCAAGAGACTTCCTCACCACACTTTTTGGTATGATGCTAAATGAACTTTCCTTCATAGAGCAATACAATAGAAATAAACTCAAGAGCTTATGCACAGTGTATGTATTTTTCTCTCTCTAAAAAGGATATATACAAGCTACTCCTTTTAGTGGTAACCCTTACATGGGCTAGGTTGACGTTTATGGGACATGTGTCCCACTGACTACCTTGTCAAGTATTTAGTTAGTCTTGCTCTCACAACCATACCCAAATTACAGCACCTCAATAAATCTACTTTTATTCCAATTGCTATTTCATCACAAAATAGGCAAAAAAAAATCAGTTGAAATTTATAGATATAGCAAAGTCAGGGGAACCAAGTTTCATATACTAAATAATATTTGTATATGAGTGTAAATAGTCAAAATTTTAGGCATGAATGTTTAAATTATTTTTTGACAGATAATTTTGTGTGTGCTGTCTCTGCCTATTGCGTGTGGATGTGTTTGTGGCTTCTCGCATGGATACCTACTAATTAGATTGGACTCTGTGTGGATGTGTTTATGGTTTTTCTGTTGTTCTTCCAAAGGAGTCTGGGGTGAAGTTTTGTTGGTTCGGTTTTTGTTGCTTTGTTCAATGCCAGTGAAGTTGTGTTTAAATTAGTGCCAGTGAACTTGTACTGTGGTGGTTCAGATTTTGCCGTGTTCAAATCAATGCCAGTAAAGTTGTGCTTGTTCTGTGCAGATTGGGTGAACATGTACTCTATTCAAATCGCATCCTTGATAGTGTCTTCTAGTTGTACGTTTTCATGTACCTTCTTCTTTTATTGCAATTCCTTCTGTCCTTGTTTGCATATTCTAAATTTCTTTCACTTATTCAAATTCTTAGTCTTGGCAAGATCAAGCCCCTCTCTAGCCATAGCCAAAGCAAGTCTATGCACACCTTCTTCACGATTAGATCCTTCAGACATTCAACTCCGCCTACAGTTTTCCTTTCCCATCTGCAACGACTGCATGCCTTCTTGTTCGCAGTAGCAAATTTCAAAGCTGCCACTGCTTGGTGTTGATGCAAGTAGATGGAGTCCATGTCTGTGTATGCCACTTCATCTAGAAGCCTGCAATGACTGCTGCCTAAGACTTAAGCGCATACAATACAGAACGTACAAGCGCAGAAATTTGTTAAATTTGAACGTCCTAAAATCAAGATATATTTGGAAAAGCCAGAATGGCTTTTTACTCAAATCGTGACTTGAGACATGCACATGCATTTGCTCCTCAAGAAGTACACTCATGTCCATAGAACTGTCGAATGCTGAAGTTACGTTTAGAAAGCCTGAATAATCTCATAGGTTGACAAGTTAAAATTAGTTGAATGCGTTCAAGGAAACGTAAGTTGGGTTTCATAAGGAAGATTTCAAAACTTGAAATATGGAGACATCGAACAGGTAAGTGTCAGAAATTAGGGAGCTCAACGGAACGTACATGAGCTCACAATCGAGCATTAAAATTTGAAAAAACTTAATTAGCCTGATCAATTCCCATGCGATGTCTTCAATTTCGAACCCTTGAGTTGAGAACCTTAAAGAACACCTTGGCTAGTCAACACTTTGCCATAACAAGTGAAGCTTGGTCAAACCATTAAAAAAGTTTATGAATCCAAGTCTACTTCAAGAGTCTTAACCTTTAGGAGGCAAATCTTCAAAGTTTTCAAAATAAGTATGAAAGTGCTCATGCTTTTGTTTTGAAAGCTAAAGCATTGAATGATGAATTGGAATGTATTGGTGAAAGCATTAAGGATTTGAGCTTGTGAAAGTTCTTCTTAATGGCATATTGAATGAACATGCTAACTTAGTGCAAAGCTTTGCTATTCAAAAGACATTGCCAAGTATGGAGAACTTGCAAGAGATCTTTGGGGATGAAGAGTTTAGACTCCAAGCAAGAGGATAATTATCTTCTACATCTAAAGTTGGAGAGGAGGAATCTATGTTCTCAAGAGGCAAGTTCAAGGGCAAAGGCAAAGACAAATGGTCTAAAGGACAAGATCAAAGTGAGAAGTCTTCTTTTGTTGATAAGAAGAAGGATAGAACAAAGCTTAAATGTTTCTATTGTGGAGTCAAAGGACATTTTGCTAGTGATTGCTTTTAAAGATCAAAATGAAAGACAAGGAATTCTAACTCTAGATGAGGATGGTATTGATGAATAAAATTCAAATGATTCTTTTGTGATGTCTTCATGCTTGTTGGCTAACGGAGGAGATTTTGATCCTTGGTGGATTGATAGTGGAGCAAGTCACATATGACAGAGTCACAAAGAGTATTTTCTCTTCAAATTTGATGGCATTTGAAGGTGACAAAAAAGTTATCTACATGGCCCATGATGGTGAGTGTGCATTAGAGGAGTTCTCAGCATCAAAAAGACCCTTTAAGGAATGCCATGTTGGATATACAAAAATATCAAAATAAATAAAACAATATTGTTTATTTGCTTGCCCACACCACTCCCAAGGCCTCCCCAACTCCCAATGATCTAACCACAGTGTCTATAGTCACAGTTAAGAACTGTTAACAGTTCGCAGTATAACTTGACTAAATTCAAAAATATTCCCTCCATTGGTTACAAAAAGGGCAATATTTTCACTGGATCTAGAATATGACCGCCATCCCCAAATTCAAATCAGGAAAAATTGCAAAATGTTTACATATGCATTCCTGCCACAAGAATGGAAATATGAGCGCCAACTACCTATTGGAATGAAAAAATGAGCGGCATTTCCAAATTTGAATCAAGCATACAAGCATGGAGATTGGATTGATCGTACATAGTATATAATATAATCAAAGATGAGTATTTGGTTTTGCTTCATAGAATCTGGTCATAGTACTTTGATGCAACTGATTACTCTATTATTTTTTTGATGATGACATTATATCATCTACATGTGGATATCCCTATTGATTTGGCTCCTTTGCAGAGAAGAGGAGGCAAAGGAGTTCAAATATCTGTTGAAGATCGTTCTCGTTACAGGGCAGAAGGAAAGAAAAACGTGGATTGTGGACAGATGGAACATTATATCCACAAGATCCAAGCACTTTGACACATCCCACATTCTCTTCAATAACTCATTTAGTTACATGGATATGCAATAGGCATAGTGGATTACTAGGATATTGTGAAAGATTGCAAAACCATGGAAAACAACTTTATATGAATAAAGTTCACTTTTTAGAAGGTGAGTTAATTCGGATATCCTCTTATTGTCAGAATAGAGATTGTCATCTCCAAAAGACGTTAGAAAAAAATGAACAACTGAACAAAAATAATGAATCATTACAGAAGATAGCAATCAATATCAAATCAAAACTAGAGCAAATGCAATCAGTCTTACAGTCTATTCGTATTGAAAACATACAATTACTGAAGGATGTGGATTTGGTAAAGAAGAAGGCTGAAAGTAAGAAGCGAAAGCGACAAAGTTACAAGGATATTCAAACGCTTTCAAAAGGAGGTTATCGAAATAGAAGGATCCATGCATTCAAGTAAGCATATTCTAAATTTTGTAAGTTTTTCAATGACATTTGGATTCAATTTCGGCTATGGTGATTTTCTGTTAACTATCTATTTTTTTTGCAGATCTGCATTAGTAGCTCCTCAGAATATTAAAGACAATGCTTCACTAGGAATGTCATTGGGCACAATATTGACTTGCAAATCCACTGAGCATATCATGATGAACAATAGGATTTCAAATGTAAAGTGTAAAATAGCAGAGTCTTTGATAGTGGACATTTAAAATATTTTAGATAAGACTATAGTTCAGGGTGCTTGTGATTTTGCAGGTATTAGTAGGGAAGCATATGCAACAATATTTAAACTAATTAGAGAAGCTTTTAAGCAAGTTCAAATTAGAAAAGTCCCAATCCCTAGGACATATCACTTGAAGAAAGAGAGGAATACATTAAACATAGGTATGCATAAGATCACTGGAACTCCATTTCATATTGAGGAGGTGTATGAAACTGATGGAAGATCGATATTCTATTATTCATCAAACAATTTATTTGTTGATCTAAATTACTTGCTGAGATACATCGTCACATTCTATGATATAACCTATGAAAAGGTGAATGGCAAAATAATCATAGTACTTATGTTAGATGAGTCAAAAATTGTGAAAGGACAGAAGATGGAAAAGGTTAGTATAACTCTTATGAATGGTGCTCTATCCCAAACAGAGAACCAAGAAGATTTCAAATTCAGTGTCCAGTCAGAAAATGATATATGGTAGTTGGCAGCGTTTCAGGTAACTAGTCTCATTATTACATTACATTCATTGAATAGTATTAATACATTGTAAACTAAGTATGATTAATTCTTTGGACAGGTGCTGAAAGAGGATCATGATATATTATCATGGATATTCTCAAGGACATCTTATCCTAGGATCATCAAGGACCATATGGATGGAGGATTTCTCAATGTTCCAGGAGTTGGAGACTTCAATGTTGAATGGCACTTACCAGGTGATTTGAAAACATTGAAATGTATGTATAATGTCTCTCACGGTGCTACATCAAAACACCCTTGTTTGTACTGCATGAAAATGGCAAAAGATGTAACTAGGAGTACAGTAATTACTAGAGAATATGCAGATCCAAACTGGAAGCCTGTGCTGTCTATCCCCTTAAAACATGTGCATGTTTGCACTCTTCATGCAGAAGTTAGATTAATAGAAAAGATCATTTATCTTCATATAGTTTTTGCTTGGAATACTAAGCCAGCATCATTAGCAAAGGAAGTTATCTCTCGATTAAAAGATGTTTTATCAAAAGCAGGACTCCATAAAGGACATGTCAAAATTCAAAAAGATGAAAAGCTTTCAGGAAAGAATGGGAACATGCCAACTAAGCCAAGCATAGGAGGAGCAAAAGCACGTCGTTTTCTATCAAATCATACTGGTAAGGCTTCCAATATTCAACACTCAGTCTGGACAGATATTATTGCTGCCACTCAGGACTTCAAGAAAGACGGCAAAACCAGAGTACTAAAAGTTGATGTATGGAAAAAGCTTGATAGTATGATTGCTATTTTAAGAAAAAAAAAAACTCCTGATATTGATAAGAAAGTTGTCCAAAGGACTTGTGTCGAGTTTGTTAATGCAATATCAAAAGCATGGGGAGACGATCACATCACTCATTGCATGGTTAGTATATAATTTTCAAAATGCTTTCAAATTTTCATATATATTTAGATCTAAACATAAAACTAACATTATGATTTTGACATATGCAGCACATACTAAGAGATCATACAACATTTTTTGCAAATACATATGGAAGCTTGAGTGTATGGTCATCACAAAGGATGGAGAAGTCACACTGGCAAGCACAAGCAGCATTTCATCGAAATACACAACATGGAGGAACCAATGAAAAATGAAACTACATTTGTCAATTGTTTCAGTGGTTCTACCGCAGAGTTCAGATTCGACATATAACAAAGTCCACACAATACAACAAGTTTAGAAAAGCATGCAAGTTCATACAAGAAGAGAAAGTTAGACGATTGTTGAGTAGAAGATCATCATTGCTGAGTAGAAGATCATCATGACATGTTCAGAACTGCTTTGCAAATTCATTGAACAAGAGAGGAGCAATACCCAATGTAAATGTATTGATTGTATTATACAAAGTGTCAACTATTCATCATCAGATCGTGTATCAGATTCTATGGTAATATTGTCATGAAGAAATTCTCTGCTAGCGTATGCATCTAATAGATGTGCATTATTCTTATTTCCACTAAGCTTAATATAAGTGGAATACAACGAATAATGGGGGCTCTTTAAAGGAACATTCCCGTCAGTAAAGCCTAAATTGTTCAAAACATAAGATCTTTTGACAAAAATGATCTTATTTGTCTTAACAAATTTATGTCCTCCTAGGTAAAATGATAAAGCTTTAACTGCCATTATAAGACTCTCCTCGACTGGGCTTAACTTGGAATGAGCAATACAGATCTCATTCTTTAGGAAATGCCTAAGATAGTGGCCCAATCCACTGTCCCTCTGGAACGAGGATGCGTGTTGTCTGAAACCACCTCGTCTCACAGCAAAATCATCTATTATGAGAGCATCCTGCAATAGGAAATATGTTAGCAAAAACACATTCAGTGATTGAAAACATTCAAATGCAAGAAAAATTAAACACTTACACATTCTTCATCATCAGCAGCAACCAGATCAGGATGATCAATATAATGACCATGTACTGAAGTGGAATCATCAGTGAAATGCATTAATGATGGATGAGGGAAGCCCATCTGGGATTGAAATGTCGTGAATTCTTCATCGGATGGTCTGCCTCACCCATCCTCAGCTATATTTGATAAAGTCTTATTCAGATATTCGTCACCGGTCATAAGACCCTCCTCATCATCAAAATCAATTTTAGCAACAAGGTCATTTGTCTCAAAATCTACAAAGTCGGAGAATTTGGAAATTGTGCCGAATAATAAACATAGAACCTCGTCCTCACGATAGTCAAAAAATTTACATAAATCAGCAGTAGTAAAATATACATCGTCATTAATATTATATACTCTAATGCAATCAAAAGGATTGACACAATTTCTATTTTCCTCTCAACTAAAATGAATGTAAATTTGAAAAATGTTTTGTTCATTCCATCAATTAGAACCTATTGGAAAGGGGTGATAAAAAGATAGGTCGAACAAGATTTGAATAAAAAGAATGCAAATGACAAGAATTAAAACTTATCGTGCACGACGGAATAAACTATCTTTCTCTTTCTCTATGCATGACTATCCCGGTGTTTTGTGAAGAAGCCAAAGTGAGAGAAAATGACGAAAGACGAAAATGCCAAAAATACCGACACTGTGAGGCATTTTCGAGTAATTATGTAGACTGTGTAAAAACATGAAAAAAGCTGCAGGTTTGGATAAAAATTGGATGAAGATTAAAACGTCGACTAGTTAATTAGTAGGAGAATAATCCAACAAACCCCCTTAATCTGAATCCATGAATGCCTTGACCTTTAAACTTAGTTATGCACAAAACTTTCTGTGTGCATCCAAGCTTATTGCTTTGGTAAAAATATCTACTGTCATATCTTGTCTTTGACAGTATTGCAATTCGACCCCTTTGTTGAGAACTTTGCTTCTGACACAGTGATACTTAATTTCAATGTGCTTACTCCTAGAATGAAATCTAGGGTTTGGTTGACAAGGTAATGGCACTTTGATTATCACAAAATAATAATGTTGGAGCATATTGATTCAGACCGATATCTGAAAGTAAGTTCCTCAACCAAATTGCTTTTATAATAGCTTGTGAGGCTCTGCGATATACCCGGATTTGTAGAAGATAGAGCTATCAAAGATTGCTTTTGACTGTTCCAGAAAATAGGACCATTGTTTACGAGTGTCTACATCAACTTGCATCTGTGTAACAAACTGAGTAAATTGAATTTATCATTGTCGACTGCTCTATATCAAATGCAAAAGTCCATAGTAGCTCGAAGATATCTCATGACTCTAATAAGAGCCTTCCAATGTGTTATACTAGGGTTACTTAGGGAGTTGACTACAAAAGCTATGTATGGCTTGGTACAGATCATTGCGTACATAAGAGATCCTATTATAGAATGGTAAGGATACTCATGCATCTGCTCCTTCTCTTGAATTGTTTGAGGACACTGGTATTTCCAAGCCTGCAACAGCAGCAAACGATAATAAAACTCGAATAGAAGAATATTTGACTACTGGACTGAAGGTCTCAATGTAATCGATGTTGTATACTTGAGAAAATTCTCTGGCAACAAGTCAGGCTTTTCTTCTATGTTTGACCTTGCCTCCTATCCATTTTTCTGCCCAGTTCACATATTCTATATACTTGTCGAGTGCTTCCGACTTGTTATGTATGAAGTAGACTATTGTGAACTTGCTATAGTCGTCAATAAAGGGGATATAGTATTTCGAACCTCCTACAAGGATCATGTCGAAGGGTCCGTAGATGTCCAAATGTACTAACTCTAGAAACTTTTTTGTTTTGAAGGAGTTCCTGGTGAAGGGAGTATGGGACATCTTCCCCTTTATGCACACATCACAAATGTCGAGTTGGTTGCACTGCTGATGCTTACTCTCATGATCGCTCCATGCTAGTTTGCCTGATATAGGGCCATTAGGTTCATGTCTCATGTGCCATAGAACATATGTAGATTCATGGGCTTGGTGTGCTTGATCTATTAGTAGGTGCACCTTCAGATGGTACAAGTTGTCTTTTCGTCTTCCTTGTGTAACAAGGGTACTGGTGCTGGCATCAACGATGTTGCATGTTTCGTTGGAAAACATCACACGGATTCTTGCGTCTACTATTCTTGCATCTGAGAGCAAGTCCTGCTGCAACGTGGGTATGAACAGTTTGTCGTTCAATCTTTGGTATTTGCCATTCGTCTTGAGCAATACTGAACCAGTGCCATTCACTTGAGGTCTTGATTCGTATCCAAGAACTACGTACCTGGATGGATCTGTGCTACGAAAGTCATGATTCATCTTGATGTAACAAAGTGAGAGCTTGCTCCTGAGTCGAGGATAACCTATTGTGTGTCAGATGTTGAGGTTGCACACATATCTGCACATAGCTAGGTTGTCGCATCACCATGGTTCATCCTTTCTTTGCCCATATTAGAGCTTTCGGGTTCTTTCACGTCGGACGAACTGTTGTGGTTTTTTCGTTTGCCTTGACGCTGCTTGTTCCTCGGATTCTGGTAGGGTTGAACACTTTCTTTGACTTCTCCTTATTGTTATAGAGAGCTTGATCAGAGGTGTCCTTGTGATCAAGGTGCTCACGGGCTTCGACTTCTTCTCGAATCTCGATCACGACTTTTTTGAGAGTCATTTATGGAGCTTTGGCTAGCAACATTTGGGTAGTCTCGAAGGATCTTGGTAAAGCTCGTAGCTAGTAGATGAGTTACTTCTATGCTAAGACTGCATTGTTTGTTCTGACATTGTGTAACAAAAGGAACAGATCCTTCATTTTTATGATAAAGGATGTGAGGTCTTTGCCATCCCATTGCAAGTTGGTCAGCTGGTCTTTGAGAAACATTATTTGGCTTCGAGATTTTCTCTGGAACCTGGTAAGCAATGCATCCCACATCTCTCTTGCATTGTCGCGAGGTCAAGCGTTAGAGAGTCTTTGATGGAGGACAAAAGAACAACTACTGCCTTGTCATTTCTTTCCTTCCACTCTCTCAACTCTTTGTCTAGTGTAGCAAGCATCTCCTCCATTCTGTTGACCCAAGGCCATAAGCCTTCTCCCTTCATGATTAGGGATGTCTTTACCTTCCACGCTAGGAAGTTGGTGGACCCGGACGAATCGAGAATGGTGAATCGAGAACGATACAAATCTTTGATTGTATGCTGCTGATCAATGTCATCATTGTGATCTATGTTTTTCAGCTTGTTTTCTAGATTTAATAGCTCTTGCTGAGCTCCAACTAGGCATGAAGCAATCGGGTTAGTTGTACCTAGATAGAGTTTGATTTTGACTGGCGGCTATTGTTGCTTAATCAGACCTACAATCTTTCAGAGTGTATAATTTGTTTATGCATTCACCAAGAATGAGCCAGTGTGCAGAAGACGAATAAATAGCTGAACATGCAAGACAATGATCTAGACCTATCAATGCCCCTCGTACCTCTATTAAATCGCATGAGTTGTTTGAACAATGTGTGGAGTCAAGTGCACATAATCTGGAAATAAATCCACCCACATCTAGTTCCAATCCACTACCTTGTATTCATCAAAGAAGAATTTTGCAACTCTACATAGATGATATTGAGCTAGGCTTATATAATATAATGTTTGAAGGCCAAATTTTGTCAAAATATGGCAACTTTTCACAAGATATGCTATATCAAAAAGTGTTAAAATTTGATCTGACTAACATTCATGGTAACCATACAATCACATTGTCAATCCCCCAAGTGCACTACACACCTTTTCTTCAATTGACAGTTGATGACTGTATTCGATTAACAAACTTTCATATAGAAAAAAAAATCCTAAACATGATTGTGGCACATCAAATTTGTGTGTGCCTACCGGCCTAACACAATAGTTGAGAAAATTGCATCTTCGAATATTTTTCCTTGCAAATTTTAGGACAAATTGTGTGGATTTATTGGTTGAAGATCCACATATCCATAACTCGTACTTGGTCGCAACAATTGCCGTTGCTATTAGTGCCATTGCTGGAATGCAACAACATTGACATTCCATCACAGTTTGTGACGGATTTGAAAAAGTTGATGGAGGCGAAGTACATTTGAATACAAAAAATTGCATGGCGATATGAACTTTTAAGCATTGTCGTATCTAAAAATTAATTCACATATCAATGCAATTGCATGTGTGTTGTTGATATGTACAGATTATATTTTGGCCAGATACAAATCACTTACTTGAAAAGGTACTTGATGCATACAAAAATGAGCAAAGAGTCATCTATAGTATTTACAATTTAGGAGTATGGATAAAATTGGATTCTTTGATGTTCATGGCTTCGACAAAAATGATCTTTGCAGTGGTTCCCAAGGGTGAATTTTTGGACAAGATCACAACCCAGACTTCTAGTACTGAACTTCAAATATTTATGTCATGTAGATAACGTTTTGACATAAATGGGTCATATGAATAAGGTACTTCTATTAGTTGTTAATATGAATGCACCTGCAATTACATATCATGTTTCAAATATTTACGTTTAGAAATTTGGAAACATATACCCGTTCTAAAAAGAGTATCGAGTTCTTCCAGTTTTTTTTAGTAAAGACAGATGCATGTTGGGCGTTCTAGGAAAATGTAAAATCTATATATTGTATTGATAATATTTTGACATGGGAAATCCATTTTCCATATGAGGTGCTTTGCAATATTCGATTTTTGGTATTCAATTATTTAGTGCACGTATTTTTTATGCTATAAAACAATATGTTCATTTCGATCTTATACATCGTATGTTTTATTTAAAAATTATAATTTATGCTAGTGCATTGTCTAATTAGCATAAGTATAACCTTAGCAATTAGGGCTATGACTGCGTGCCTACCTTTCAAAACCATTGTGAATGAGGATGACCAACTTGTGACCATAGCAATTGTTTCCCAACCTGTTTCCAAAGATTTCCCACGTTTGTTACTACTACCTTTGTCATATTGATGCAAAACATTTTTGTGAAATGTTTCGTATACCATACAACACTATAGATATATGTGCTTTTCCCACCTGAAAATGCATGCATGCTCATGCATAATTAATGAAGTTCTTCCTTTTGATTTAAATTATTGTCTCAACATACCTGAGATAAAAAACCCGCATTCTAGGCTTTATGTTTCTTTATAGTTGATAGAATTTTGTGTACATACACTCCTACTTTTTCAATTTATTGGACAAGTGTTGCAGTTTGTATTTACCAAGGCTACCATCTAATCGTTGAATCTCTTGCCATAAACTGGGCATCATGTATAGCCCAAGTAGTTCTCACAGATTTCGTTACAGTTTTTTATGAATGCATGCAACAAGCTGAAATTTGTTATCCAATTCAAAAACAATTTACTTGAAGACAACTGAATACCTGCTAGATCTGATCACATTTCAGGCAGACAATTTCATATTCACACCTCTTCCTACAAATCCATCCCTTGAATTGATTCATCCTAGTATCATTGCCATCCCCCAATCCCAAACCATGCCATCTTCTAGTGCCATTCCAAAAAAATTGCGCCGACTAGAAAAACAAACTACACCTTCAAACCCGAAATACTAAACTTCAGCACCAAAACCAAGAGTAACAAAACAAAATTGGAGTTGCTACAATGTAATGCTAGAGAAGCACAACACACTTTGACAACTATAAAAGGGGAGTTTGTCTGTATGCTTGGCAAAAAAGATGTTGTGCTTGAAATGTTACAAAAATGATGCAGTACATGCGAACATGAAGAACGCTACTACAAAGTCAACATGCAAACCTCCAGAGAGAACTTCTTACATTTCAAGAGCAGAATATTTTTATCGGAACGAGTCACACTTCAATTGTGAGCTATTTATATTCCCTCAAAAAAAGATCCAGCCATCACTTGAAAGTAGGCATGTCGGCATTTCAAACAAGCTTTTTAATTGGCCTATTATTCTAGGCAATTTTGACACATTCAAAGGTATAGAAAAAAGTTTGTTGTGTTTTTCTCAACAATCACAATATTCGACAGATCCATGTATGTGACTAGCTGGTCATTATGCAAACTACTTAGCCAAATGGATGCCCAATAAACCACCAAAAGGATGTCGCCCAACAATAAAGGATTGGTTTAATCCAAATATACCATTGCTAGAAAACATTGACGTGCTACTTTACATAAAAGTCCGTGATTCGTGCATCAGAGACCAAACTGTTTTTATGGAAATGATAAAATACCAGTTCTTAGAATATGTACATGCATGTTTTAGTGGTGTTGATGGCAACTACTTTGAAAAGATGTTGCTATGCCATAACATATAGACAAACATAAACACATAGCAAGCTCATGAATATTGTATTTGAGTTTTTACTTGGATGAGTACCCAATAAAATGATGGCTATTTTTAAATGTATAAATTGTATTTTGATAATGCTAGCGGATTTTTTTTAGAGGATGTTACAGTACCACAATCTAATAGACAGAGTTCTTTTTTATATCTTGATGTTTTTTTTTCTAAAAAATGATTGGCTTCCAATGAAGAATTTATAAAATTTATTAGCCCAACTCAAATTGCATCATGCACACATTTTTTGCTATTTTTGCTATATGACATGATATTATTATATTTTCCACCAACAAAATTATGAACTCTTGCGTGTATTTTAGTTTTCTACTTGATCGAAAGTCTCAAACATTTGTACAACTTGCATTGCAATTTTGTTGCTAATATTAAATATAAACAACAGCTTCCAACCCTATTTAATGTGAAGAATTGCCAAAATTTGGCAAATCTAGCTTGATCAAAAACCATGTAGTCTAATGTATATTTTGTACATAAGTGGATTCCACACATGTAAGACCAAAGTGCCACGTGACAATCTACTCCTAATGTAGGTTAGGTCGAGTCAAGAGATTTGGTCATGTCTATTTGGTGTTCATCCCTACATTATAGGACCCACACCTTGATTTGTGATGAGATTTTGACCAACTAGCTATCTACCAAGCACGACTCTAGGAAATAAAGTAGGGTTTCATTTTAGGGCAAAAAGAGTGAGTTAACTTCCTTATTACATGCTGGAAATTCAACTAACTTTACAAAGGAAGTGAGTTTCGCTATGTATTCCATCTCTCCATAGTGAGAAGATAGATTATTTTTTGGAGCTCATTGGCAATCTCGAGTTTGTCCTCTCTATGTATATTGATTTTGTCATCCAAATGAAACCAACACTTTGAGTACTTCAAACACTGTTCTAAATCCATACAATAGGCTGCCCTTCACACGTGTGGGCTCAGATTTGTGTCTATGATCTTTGTTGTTGATTATCAATGCTTGTTGTGTGTCAAATTGCCAATCTAGATCAAGATTTGTTGACTAGTTTTTTGGTGCATTGATTAAGCAAATACATAGTCACTCTTGTGGATCTTCTAAGATCCATTTATGGTCTAAAAAGTATTGTACTTTCACATGGTATCAGAGCCAAGTACAAGGGCTTTGATCATTGATCTAATCAAATCCATTTTTAGTAGTTTTTGGTTTTAAAAACTAGTCTTGTGAGGGCAAGCTAGAAGCTAAGTTTTGGTGAGGGGATTTGATCTCAAATTTGGAAGGGATCAAAATCCATATTGTTCACATGTGTGGGCACCTCTAAACGTGCATTTAATGCATGGTATTCATTTGATCATTAAAAATTTAATTTGAGAGCTTTTGATGTAATATTTGGTGGAAATCCTAGGATAAGCTCAAGTGCCATTGATTATATTTGAATTTGATTCATGAGATCTAATTAATCTAGGCTGAAATCAGGTCCTCTAAACTTATTTTACAGGTTTTGAAAGTACATCAAAATGTGTGAGGGAGATGAAGTCATTCTTTTGTCCAAAAATAGCCAAAATTGGCAAGATTTGTTTGAAAGTAGATTTCACTTATTTTCATTCCAACTTTGTGAGGGAGTGATAGAACTGTGATTATAAATTAATTTGTTGGATTAGAAATCAAATTTGAGTGAAACACTACAAGTGCGAAACCTTTGTGAGTTTCAAAGTCAGTCAAATCCATAATTTCTTGTGTGTAGAATTCACTAGTAAGATGGGATCTATTGGTGCATACCTTCTAGAAGCTAGTGAGAGATTGGATTCTATATGCTATTTGGAAGGTTAGGATGGAGTCACTCATGGTGCTCCAAGACCTTTATGAGTTCTTGATTGAGGATGAAGATGAACTCTAGGTGCATAGGAGTTAGCTAGATACAAGAAGAAATCTCGGCTTGCACTTCACTGTGTGAAGATGAATGTAAGCAATGATTTGTTGAGAAAAGTATCAGCATGTACTAGTGCTAAAGAGGCTTGAGAGTCTTTAAAATCAATCTACAAATCTAGCAACATTTCGGAGTTGGCTTCCATTGGAGAGAAGATTCATGATGGAGAGCTTGTACAAATTGTTCTTAATGGTCTAGGAGATGACTTTACAAATTTGGTCCAAAGTTTTGCCATCCAAGACACTTTGCCAACCATAGAAAAACTTCACAGTGTATTAGTGGCTGAAGAGTGTCCAAGAAACATCCAAAGGAGGCCAAAGAAGAGGGTGATGCATCAAGCTCAAAGGACAAGTCAAAGCAAAAATACTTCTTTTGTGGAAAGAACGGGCATTATGCATATGAATGCTACAAGAGGCTAAGAGCACAAGAGGAGGAGGACAAACAAGGAAACCTTGCACATGAGGAGGAGGAGGATGAAGTAGATGTATTCTTGATGACATCTACATCCTCACCAACAAACAATAGCAATTCAAGAGACACTTGGTGGATTGAATAGTGGGGCTTGCTCCCACATGTCTTGTGAAAAAGACTTTTTCTCAGCCTTACACTCATGAATTCAATGATGCTAAAAATTTTGTCTTTACTGCAAGTGATGAAGAGTGTAGGATAGATGGTGTTAGTACCATCTCTTTGTATCTAGAATCCTCAATAAGTATGGATCTAGAAAATGTCCTTTATGTACCATCAATCACCAAAGATATGCTAAGTGTTGGTCAACTCCTGGAAAGTAGTTTGGATGTTCACTTTGAGCATGGTGTTTGTTCCATTTTTAAGAATGATGTTTGCATTGCAAAGGGATTTAAACTTGGAAGATTGTTTAAGTTGGAAGCTATTGTTGCTTTTGAGAGTATGAGCTTGGCAAATGATTGGCAAAGTGTGATCTTGCTTGCATTGAGGAGGAGCATCAAAAGGAGGAAGATCTTGAGGATCAGCCTCAAAGCATGAGAGCTCCAAGGAGGTCCTCAATGACAAAGGCCGAGTCATCAAATTGCATGCAAATCTTCCATTCAAGTGTGCACCTTACAAGGATTGTGAGCATTGGAGAGTCTACTATCTTTGAATACTTGTTGGATAGTATTAGTAGACATGGAGTGACTTGTTGCTTATCTTTCAAATCTATGATATTTAGTACTCTTTATGACAAGACAATGAAATTAGATGCTTTCAAATCTCCATTTGTTGTTAATAAAGCAATTTCATTGGATAACTATTTTTGTAATAGTTTGAATAGTGTCATAAAAGATGAAATATCATTTGTTTTGGAAATATTTGGTCCACATGCTTTGAGCATGATCATTCCAATGTAAAGGCCAAAGATTATCCTATTTCAATTGTTAGGGCATCAGTAGTACCGTTAGCCTGCCATGCTAAGTGGGACCCGAGTAGTTGTCATCACTGGTTAAGAGGGTTCCAGGGGACGCAGCTAGTGGACCCGCAGTGCTACTAGTTATACTGGTAGCCGAGTACACAATTAAGGCCATGTAGTACCCCGAGTCTATTAATGGACCACACTGGGTCTGAGGGGTCAGTGGGTACAGGTGACTACCCAGCCACGTGGGCGAGCCCAAGATAGCAAGTGCTAAGTGGCAGGCCAACAAGGTAGGTACCCAACCCTTTGGGACTAAGAGTGTGTAGGAGGAGGGTCGAGCCAATCAGTTCCAGGTTTTCCCTTTGCTTCCTAACTTTCTCTCTCTAGCGTGTTCTTGGAGAAGGCTGTTGGCCTTACACTTGGTATCAGAGCAGGCTTTCCAGCCATCATGGGAGTGGATTTGCCACTGTTTCTTGCTTGTTAGGGGATCGCTAGGCATTAGTTGCATCTCCAGACAAAATCTGAAGATTTTGCAAAAAACATTTGCCTCATTTTAGAGAGAGAAAATGAAGTTTTCTGCTCATAACTTGCTACAGACTGGTTAGAACTTGATGGGACTTGTCCTAATGGTTTTCTAGTCCAAAAATGATGTAGATACATGCCTCATAATATGGCAAGGGGCTGCAGGTCATAAATTTCACAAAACAATGGTTTTTTAGGGAGGACGTTAGCCTATTTGAAGTTTTTTGGTTCCTGCTATCTCTGTAGGCCTCAGAATCCTCCAAAAACTTGGGAATAGGGGTCTCTATTCCTAAAGAAAGCGTTCAAGACATTCGCAGCCAAGTATTATGGCTGTTTGAATTGATTTTGCACCTGCTCCCCTTGGAAAATAGGTCCTGGACCAGTTTTAGTTAGACTGCGAGTTGATAGTCCGGATCAGACCCAAATCTCCGGCCCAATAGCTTGATCGATAGCCAAGACAGACCCGCCAAGTGATTCTATACCAGAATTTGCAACGGTTTGGGAGATATAAAGGCTCAAATTTGGCCGTTTTTGGACCTGTTTTATCAAAATCAGTTGAAGGCTGAGCAAAGTTGGCTGTTGGAAGGCGGTACTGTACCTATAAGACATGGAAACAATGCCAGTACATGCTCGACACCTGCTACTGAAGACCTCGGTAATTTTTTACATTGAAATTGGACTTTTTTCAGTATGGAACAGTGATCGTTCCACCATCCATCCACAATGCATGCAATTTGGTCTATTCATTTGTTTATCTGTAAAAGTGTGTGTATGTTGAAATTCCAATACAATATATCATTTTTTTTTTAGCAAAGGCCATGATCTAATGTTTATCAACAAGTCAATGAATATTAGTCTGACATAGACCTATATGAATGTGGCAAATTGGTAGATTCTAGCTCCTCTTTTTACGAGTGGTTACATAAAGGACCATTCTCCCCAAAAAAAAATCACTAAAGAAGATAACTTAGATTTAGTTGATTAAGTGGTAAAACCCATATATCTCAAGGTTTTTTAATGCAAATATCTCATGAAATTTTAGTGTAAACTCTTTGGATTTTGACATGTAGACCAAAAAAAATGTGGAGATTGAATTGGAGTACAAGCTAGTTGTAGTTTCATCTCAATAAAAAAAATATAAAAAAATGATGTTATTACTATTATTAGGTTGTACAAATAGCAAATTGTTTATAGATATTTTTTAATGTCTAAAATCAAATATAGCCACTTTTTCTTGTACTAAATACCTATAATTGATAGAGTTTACAGTCTTCAAAATATATCTTGCATTTTAGAAAAATAATTCTATAGTTGGTAGATAACCATCTGACTTGATTGCTTCAATTCACAACTCATAGCTATGCATAAATTATCATATACTATCCACAACCTAGCACAATCACAAGGAGAGAGAGAGAGAGAGAGAGAGAGAGAGAGAGAGAGAGAGAGAGAGAGAGAGAGAGAGAGAGAGAGAGAGAGAGAGAGAGAGAGAGAGAGAGAGAGAGCCACCACTCAAGCAAACTTGCTCTCAATATAACTACTAAAATAATGTACAATGACTTGTTATTTATATTAGGCTAGCCGCCCAATTGCACTTTGCCCTAATGAATATAAGCCATTCAAAATTGAAGCTTATCTATTTATCTCCCTTGATCAAGATCAATGATAACAAAGCAATCTTGACTAGTTTCAAGGGTCCACCTTTTTCCAACACTTTAAGTCAATAATAGATAAGTCTATGAGCCTCCCTAGACATCTACACATTTGGTAAAAATATGGGAAAATTCAATGACCAACTAGAACTCACACTCATGGTTTTATGCCTTAAAATAATCAAGTTGCAATTTACTAATTTTCACACAAAAGATCAATGGAAGCATTCAAGTCTCAAGTAGATGCTGATAAGGAGATTTTGTAAGATTCAACCACCATCAGGTGATGAAAATGGTAATAAAAATATGATGTGTATCCTATCTAGGTAGAAGTCACATTACTACAAGTTGAAATAGTTAAGATATTCAATAACTACTTGGAAATATTGGTGTGGTGAGCCCCCAACTTCTAGGATAAATATGTCAAAAAAAGAACGTTATTGAGATTGTTGGAGTAAGTAATGTTTTGTGAACCTTATTGATTCAGAGAGATGGGAAAAATATTTCAAGCATACTGTGGAGCCGAAAATCTCAAAAAGATCTCCATCAAATAAAGAGCATTAAAATTTCTAAGCCTAGTTGTACTGAAGGAAAAATAACTATCGACCATAGAAAATTAGGAAGTCTTGGAAGAATAGTTTCATAGTTATTTTAATCTTTTATAGAATTCAATAAACTAAAGGTCTTTTAACACCACCTTTGAGTATAGCTTCATCAGCCTTTGTTTGGATTACATTGTATTAATTTATAACAGGTCCAAACCCTATTTGGCCACTTGGCTTTCCCACCCTACTAATTTTGGGTCTAGATTCAATGTACCCAACTATTCAAATTTGAATCTACTTAAACACGCATTCTAACTTTCCCACACTTTCAAAAAGTGTTTATTCAAATGAAATTTAGACTAATGAACTTTGAAAAGTCAACCTCTAAGTCTAAAACAAGTTTTGGCCTCAATATGCCAAATATGAAAATATAGCAAAATGTGATGAAACTAGTTGAATCTTTCACACTCCCTCTTCAGCTAGTTTAAGCATAGACTTTGATAATACTCCAAGTGAAGTCCTATGCTTCATGAACAAGTCTTTTCCCAATGCTTTGGTGAAGATATCCGCTACACATTCCCTTATAAGGCACATGTTGAAGCTCCACCTCCTTTGCAATGACTTGCTCCCTCACAAAGTGATATTGTATCTCAATATGCTTGCTCCTAGGATAGTTTTTGACCATAGAACTTTGATCCATCATAAGAATGATCTTCTTCCTAAGAATAGATCTCCTTTCAATGATCATGTAATGCTCAAAATAGAAACAACCATAATTGATATAGAGAATAGTGTCCACTTGGGATGCTTCATTATTTCTTACATCAATTTTACATATCAAGATGTAACTAGAACATGAATAATCAAATAGAATGTAAATGAAATGATTTTACCATGTTTCCAACTCTGAAATATCTGAAAAAATACAGCAAACAAACGATAAATGTGAGTGATCAACATTTGCTTGCATGTCTCCTCCTTCTTTGTCCTTTGTTGTCATGTATTCACCATGATATTCCATGAATGAGCCTCCATCTCCATCTTGTCTCAAGATACCATCATACCTTGATGACTTGAACATGAATGAGTGAAATAATGAACCTCCAATAGCTTCATTTCCATCAGCAAAATCAGCCAAGAATGCTAGTACAAATCCAACATCAAAACAATGCTCACCAATGTAGCTAGTTTTACCATATCTTGACAATTTGCACACATCCATATAAAAATGCTCAAATATGATATAGAAAAGTAAAGTAGACTTGAATAACACTTCCTTGATGCTCCTTTGACCTTACTTGACTCTTCAATAAGCTGCAAAAATAGATCCATAACATCTTTGCCAATTACCTGTCCTTTGATGCTCTTGACTAGCTCCAAATTGCCAACTTCCCTTTTGACTAGTTGAAACGCTTTGAGATCAACTTCTTGATCTTCAACTTGACCATCAAAGTCATTGAAAAAACTTTGTTTTCCAGATCCATTACTTGATTTTACACAAGATAACATTCATCTACTTGCTTAGCTCCATGTACACAAGAAGATCCGCCAAAAGATGTTCCACTCTTCATAAGAGCTTGATACTCAAGATCCATTGCTTGGATCCACTCTTCTTCTTTCCTTGCTTGATCTACACTTGTAGGCTCACCAAAGGGGTTAGGAAAGCAACATAATTTTCAGAAACTACTTGCTTACCCTTTTGATCATATGTGAGCCTTGAAGGTACTTGTCTTTCTCTTGATGTTTTCCTTGGCTTTTGACTTGATGAAGGTCCATCATCACCACCATCCAAAGTAGGATCCTTCTCATCAACATCAAGAATGTTAGATCCATCCACTCTACCATCAATCCTCATCAAAAATGACATTTCTACCAACAATCACTTTGTTAGTAGAAGGAATGTAAACTTTGTAGGCTTTACTCATCTCACTATATCCAACAAAAATACCTCTTCTTGAAGATGGATCCTCCTTGGTCTTATCATCAAGAGTAATGTTGACATAGCATGTGCATCCAAAGGTTCTTAGAAAGTTGACACTCGGCCTCCTCTTGAATAGCATCTCAAAAGGTGTCCTTCCATCCAAATAGCTCTCGGCCACCTATTGCACAAGAAATTGGCACACAAAAAAGCTTGATCCCAAAATGGTTTGTCAAGATTAGCACTTAGCCTCATAGCTTTAAAACTTTCACATAAAGTCCTATTCTTCCTTTTAGCCACTCCATTTTGTTGTGGGGTCCTTGATGTTGTATACTCCCTCTTGATCCCATGCTCATCACAAAAGGCCTTGAACTTGTTAGATATGTACTCACCACCATTGTCACCTCTCAAGCACTTGATCTTTGTGGAAAATTGGTTCTCCCTTGCATTCTTGAACTTGACAAAGACATCATACACTTCATCCTTGATCTTTAGTAGATAGATCCAACAAAATCTACTAAAATCATCAATGAATGCTACATACATCTTAGCTCCACTATTGCTAATTGTAGTAAATCCATGAATATCCGAATGTACAAGTTGGAAAGGCTTTGTAGATCTAGAAATAGATCTAGTATAAGGTAGTCTATGTGACTTAGACAAAGAGACTCACAAACATGCTTGACATCACTTGAAGAACTTGGAAGACCAATCACAACCTTCTTTCTTGCCATTACCTCCAATGACTTGAAGTTGAGGTGTCCCATCCTTTTGGGCCAAATCTCTTGAATAGAAATTTGCTCCCTTGCAACACATCCAACTTGGTTAGCAATAACACAAGCATCTAGTTTGAGTAACTTTTCTTGCCTTTTACCTTTTTCAATCAAGACATCCTTCCTTTTGATCAAACAAGCATCTCCATCAAACTCCACCTTGAGGCCTTTACTTAGCATTTGGCTCACACTAAGTAAATTCTTGGTAATAGAAAGAATAAACAAGGCATCCTCCAAATGAACATTCCTATTTGTAGAGAGAGAAATAGGAATTGTGTTAATCCCTTTGATTGCACAATCACCATCATTGGCCGTGTAGATCACCCTCTTGTCATCTCCATATGCCAACAAAGAAGTGAAGTACTCTTTGTGAAAGGTCATGTGTGAACTTGCTCCACTATCAATCCACCAAGGATCTAGATCTCCATCATTAGCAAGCATACATGAAGACTTCTTCAATGAATTCTAAGCTTCCAAAGATGATGTACACTTACCAACTTCCTTGAGAAGTTCATTGGTAACATTCATCTTTATCATACTTTCTAGGGCTTCAAATACTTGGAAGTGTAATTTGCTTCCAAAGGGTAATGGTCCCAGGTAGTCTCGCACTTTTTTGATGAATCCAAAATTCCTGCCAGGCTTCCACCATTGTGACATAACGAGAGGACATGAAAGCTGCTCTATGATAGATCCGGGCCCTTATCTGGTGGTCATCTTCTGATTGGAGGGCTACGTTGTGGTTTTGATCCTTATTGGGTCTAAGCCTCGATCCTAGAAACATTCTTGATTTATGAGAATGGCAATCGATCTGCAATACTCGGCACTCTCTCGCATGCATAAGTCAGCATTGGATTTATATTTGTGGCCAAAATCTAGTAGTTGCAGCCTCCGATCATCGATCGTTAAGCTTTTTGAAACCCCTAGAATCACCAGCCAATTGACAACTTCAGTGTGTGGCTGCTCCGTTGGCCATGGATTTCTTCTTTTGATTGGCATATAGAAGGGATCAATCCTCTTCCAAGATGGCACCCTTAGATATTCGTGCAGCCTCCTGCTATCCTTTAGAATTTTATTCCTCCATTTAGGTTGTGGCTGCAATGCGGCAATGATCTCGGCCCTCATAAAAAAATTGGCTTTAATCAATGTCGTCCTTTCCGCCCCACATACTTCGGGGATATTTTCTTTCGAACCATTTTAATTCCCGTGTATCAGCCATTTGGGGTCTTGGCTCAGTTGGTGGGATTGCCTTGCACTGTTGTTGCGGCTTTGTCAGGTACTCGTCCAACACCTTGGCACATGTACCACCCTTTCTGGCCCTTTTACTTGATGAGGGCTCAACTTCATCCACATTAAAGTCAGCAGGTCGTGGCGAGAATCTGTATGTTTCCAGCAGATCAGCCTAGGAGTCATCATATCCTCCAGCATCAGTGTCTCAACAAGGTTGTACGCAACATCAGTTTAACTAAGTTGTTTTAGGAACTCGTCCCGTCGGGCCTTGTACGTCTCAAGAGGCCCTTGGTGTGGTCTCAGAAGTCGACTTAGAGGGGGTTGAGAGGATGAGGGTGAAGGAACGAGGTAAGTAGGAATGAAGGTTGGGAGAAATCGAAGGCAAAATAATAAGAAGATTTATAGTTAGGTGGGGGATTAGAGAAACTCCCAGAAGTAGCTTCGGTCCTCTTGTCATCCGATCTCGAGCTTCCATCTAACTGATGGGTGGATCCGTCATGACCAGCTGCTTTGTCATTTCCATCAAATTTTCCAGGGTGCTTCTTAGATGTGTAGAGAAGTACCTGGTCACCTAAGTGTAAGTCTTTATTGCATAGGTGGTGATTATGCCAGACTTTTTGTCAATGTTTGTTAACTAATTGTGCATGATACAAGATGAGTCGAGTCTCACACAATTGGGCTAACGTAAATAGCCTATTCTGGATGATTTTAACTTTCTCACATAGATCAGCAGAGAAAGCTTGCATGACTCACAAGGAAGGAGCTAAAAATTCAACAAGCATTACTGCCTCTTGATCGTAGACGAGATGGAAGGGAGTAACCCATCTAGTGGCCTTCTTGGGAGTGGTGTGATACATCCAGATAGCGGAGAACAGCTTGGTTTCCCAATTTGATCGACTAGTTTCAACTATCTTGGTTAGGATCTTACAGATTGTCTTGTTGGTGGATTCTGCCTGGCCATTACATCGGGGATAGTATGGAGTACTTTTGCGATGGACAACAAGGTAATCGCGTAGGAGATTATCAATCACTTTGTTTAAGAAGTGTGAACCTCTGTCACTAACAAGCTCTATTGGACAGCCAAAGCGCGTAATAATGTTTTCATAAAGAAAACGTGTGCCGGTCTTCACATTGGCATCTTTTGTTGCATGTGATTCTATCCATTTGGTGGCATAATCGGTTGTGATAAAGATATAGCATGCTTGAGTATGTTTGGCTGATGGGCCCAACAAAGTCTATACCCCACTTATGGAAAGCTTCATCTTCTATAATGGGGGTACGTAGTGTGAAGTCTGCTTTTGCAGTCTTTTTAGCTCGCTGGCAAACATCACATGTTTTGATGATAACAAATGTATCTTTAATAGTGATGGCCACCATAAGCTCGTTCTGAGTATGATCTTAGCAGTTGCTTCGACAGAGAAGTGTGTGCCACCAATGCTCTCATGTGCTTGAGATATGATAGGTCGTATCTCAGATTCATAAGTGCATCTATGTATAATACCATCAATATCTCTTTTAAAGTCTTCTTTCTCATGAGAGATGTTGGCTTGCTTGAGTTGGTTCTTCTTCTTGAAGAAATTGGTGGCATAGTGGCCTTTTTTGCCACAAAAGAAGCACTTAACATCTTTTTTCCTCTTCTTTGAAGTAGAATCTTGAGAGGAATCATTCTCCTCTTGATCTTGATCTTTTGCTTTGTCCTTAGAGAAGCGTTGGTGTTGCTTTTTGCTCCTCTGTTTGTGCTTTGGCAAATAGAACTTTCCATCACCATTATGATTGAGTGACAATTTCTCCATCCTTAATAGCTTGTTCTCATGCCTTGATTCTTTAGTTATTAGCACTCCTTGCAGTGTGTATGTATCTTTTATTGATGATTACTCTAGATACACTTGGATTGAGCATTTGGATTCCAAAAGTAAAGTGTTTGAAGCTTTTGTTAAGTTCAAAACTCTAGTTGAAAATCAACTTGATGCTAAAATTAAAGTATTGAGGAGTGATAATGGTGGAGAGTATATTTCCACCAAGATGATAGAGTTTTGTAAATCCAATGGCATTAAGAGAGAACTTACATGTACTTATAGTCCTCAACAAAATGGAATAGACGAGAGGATGAATAGAACACTATGTGAGTGTGCTAAGGCTTTAAGGTTAGATGCATCTCTACCAAAGTCCTTTTGGGGAGAGGCTATTATTTGTGCAACTTATTTGTGTAATAGATTGCCATGTAAGCCCATTGGAGGCATAACATCTTATGAGACTCTATTTTATAAGAAGCCGAATCTTAAAGATCTAAGAATTTTCGGATCTACTTGCTATTTTTTTCAAGCATTAGATACAAGAAAAAAGGATGATCCTACTTCTATTAAAGGGATCTTTGTTGGTTATGCTGAAAATAGCAAAGGATATAGAGTCTATAATCATGTCACTAAGAAGATTTTAGGGAGTAGAGATGTTACTTTTGATGAAGGTAATTACTTCAAGTTGAATGAGAAAGCTTCTAATCTATCTTATGTCAATGATCTTGTAAGGTTTGAGGAGGAGCCTACATGTGATCAAGATCTTGAAGATCCATCTCAAGATCCGAGGACTCCAAGGAGATCTACAAGAAGAAAGGCCGAGCCCTCAAGGCTCACCTATGTTGACAAAGGTGAACAAAGGGAAGATCTACATTCACTTACCTCTTACACTTTTCTAACTTCTATGTTTGATGAGCCAAGTTGCTTTGAAGAATCTATGGAGTTACAAGAATGGAGGGATGCTATGCAAAAGGAGTATGTGGAGAATCATACATGGAAGCCCGTGGATCTTCCTCAAGGAAGAAAGCCACTTGAGTGCAAATGGATCTATAGATTGAAGTACAATCAAGATGGGAGCATCAACAAACACAAGGCAAGGCTAGTGGCAAAGGGGTTCTTGCAAACCAAGGGAGTAGATTTCGATGAAACTTTTGCTCCTGTTGCTAAGCTAGTTTCCATAAGGTTGATTATTTCTCTTGCAACTACTTTCAATTGGCCTCTATTTCAACTTGATGTGACTAATGCTTTTCTCAATGGATATTTGGAAGAGGAGATTTTCATGAGGCAACCCGAGGGCTTCATCAAAGAAGATCAAGAGGAAAAAGTGTGTTTGTTGCTAAGAAGCCTTTATGGGCTTAAGCAAGCACCTAGAGCTTGGTACTCTAGGTTAAATACCTTCTTAAACTCTATTAAGTTTGTTGTAAGTGCTTATGATCCTTCTTTGTACTTAAGATTTAATGATGATAAAATCATCATTCTCATTTTGTATGTTGATGACATTATCCTTAGTGGAAATGATCTTGATGGTATACAAGAAAGTGAAAGTAGCATTGTTTAAGGAGTTTAAGATGGTAGATCTTGGTGATCTTCATTTCATATTAGGAATAGAAGTTTCGAGAGGCAAGGATTTGAGTTTTAATTGTCAATCCAAATATGCTTCTTCTATCTTAGAAAAGTTTGAAATGAAAGATTGTAAAAGAGTAGAAACTCCTATGGAGCAAAATGAAAAAGTTTCCAATAGTGATGATGAAGTATCCTTTGAGGACATCACACTATATAGGAGACTTGTAGGCTCTTTGATCTATCTTACTATAACTAGACCTGATCTAAGTTATAGTGTAGGCATACTAAGCCAAAATATGCAAAATCCATTGGTTTGTCATTGGAAAAATGCAAAAAGGGTGTTGAGGTACATCTCAGCCACCAAAATTGAGGAGTGTTAGAATTTAGCAATTTTCACATGGTTTTTGATGAATATTAGACATCTATGTGGATCCACACGTGTGAGGACCTGTCCACACGTGTGAAATGACACTTTTAATATTCAGATCTATTTTGATTAGCTTTCATTTGAGTCTAATATGACATCTCCTAAATTATAGGAGTTAGGTCCTAGATTGTAGGAATCTAGAAGGTCAACACAAACCACCAATGGATGATGTGGCAAACTTGATAGATCTTATCCAAAGTGGATATGGATAAGTACAATGAGCTGTCCTACACGTGCTGGATGTAGCTTAGAGAGAGATTATGGTGAATTTGTACTTGATCCATCATGGATCCATTATTGAGCTTAATGATGAGAATTCTTGGTTTTGTGAAGCTATCATTGTGTTTTGACTCTCTTAAGCACTTTCTTTGTGGATGAATGCTTTGTAAATGATAAGTAAACTATTTCTCTGTCATCAGGCCGTACAGTAGCTATACTTCACACGTGTGAAGCCGTGGATCATCTTTTTTTATTGTTCTTGCTTGGAAACACAAAGATTGTCAAGTAGAAGCTAGATTTGGAAGCTAGTCTTGATATAGATCAAGATCCCAAGCTACCAATCACTCTTTGTGATCATTTGTAGATCAATTTCAGTCCATAAACTCTGAAATTTGACACGTATGTCTGACTCTGGAGGAAATTTATGTTTCACATGATTGGCCACCACGAAGCTGGAAGAGGGGGCTTCACTTCTAGTGCATTTAGAGAAGATGAACACACTGACAAGGCAACTGGATGCGACTGCAGCAATTGTGGAGACCACGCATCTAATCTTCACAATGTTGCGGAGCTACAACATTTTTTGCAAATACATATGGAAGCTTGAGTGTATGGTCATCACAAAGGATGGAGAAGTCACACTGGCATGAAGATCTTGATCTCAATTTTATTACCTACATAGTGTTCTAATAAGAGGAGAGAAAAAGGGCCTACTGCTCATTTGGTTAGAAGGATGATGCACATGAAACTGAAACAAAGGGCAAACTTGACTATGGGACGAGAGATCAGAATAGTGAGAATTCTAACAAATTTTAGCTTAAAGCTGATACACACAAAGGACCTATGGAGAAGGAATCGTTAAGACATTCAAGGTATTTGGTCACTTACATAGATAGTTGTAGTAGAAAAACATTAATTTAAAATATAAGAATCAAAACTCAAGTTTTGGAAAAGTTCAAGTTTTTCACCAAGACAAACTGGGTTGAAAGTCAGAGGGTTCACTTCGACAATTGTGGAGACTATATTGGAAATAGACTCAAGAATTATTGCATGGAAAAGAGAATGTATAAGGGGTCTATGTCACACACCCCAAAGCAAAACATATTGGTAGAGCATCAAAATAAGAGCCTGCTGAATCATGTAAAGGTGCATGCTATATGATCAAAATTTGCCATAATTTCTTTGGGCAAAGAGCACAGTTGTCTACAATCTAGACAAGGTTCTGAATCGTGTAATGAGAGATAGAACTTCTAGAATAGTGTGGTTAAAAAGCCATCAGTAAATGATAGGAGGGTATTTGTGCATAAAGAAGATGCACACATCCAAAAGAAAAAAGAAAAAAGTTAGATCCAAGCGGGTTTCCCTACATTTTTGGGTGTTACCCCATCAGTGCTTATGGTTACAAAGTATACGATCCATCCAGGTTGAAGGTTGTGTTATCAAGTGCGCAAACTTTGACAATGATGAGCTTAAAACAAAATTAGGAAAGGCTAAGAAGGAGAAGCATCATGAGATAGTGGTATTAGACAATGGAGGGGACATTGCATGGGCAAATGTTGCAGGGCAAGAAGTGATGAATGAGAATGAATAGAACTTCATGGAGGAGTTGAAAGAAACCAGATGTGGAGGCGATGTTGCGGGTACAAATAAAATTTGCCAGGAATCGAAAAGCACTAGAAAGGTACAATGGAATAAACTTTACAATTGTGGACAAAAGAAGATAGGGGAACTTGAGGCCCCAATCGAAGTATAGCAAAGGTCAAAGTGGGATACATGGAAGGAAGCCATGAAATAACTTGACTCGATCAGAAGGGATGAGGCATGGGAATTAGCGAACCTACCGCTTGGAAGGAAAGTGGTTGGATGCAGATGGGTATTCAACATCATCTATAAGGCAAATAGAGACATTGACTGCCACACATGGCGAGATTATAGCAAAGGTCTAAAGCCGAGTTGAAAGGGTGGATCGTGTGAAAACATGTGCACTAATTATGAGGGTGAATTTAATTGAAACTCTAATAGCATAAGCATTGATCTATAATGTGGAAGTTGAGTAAATGGATGTGAGGACAACATTTTGCATGGAGATTTAAAGAGGTGTGCAAGATTCAAAGATGAAAGCAAGAAGGAATGCATTTTGAAGACAACACTATTCGGTATCAAGTAGTCCTCAAGGATGTGGGATCAACACATGAACACATTCTTTATACAGAGTCAGGTCATAAGGTGTTATTTGATCCTAATATATATATCCAAAATCAGGAAGGATCATACCTTATATGTCAATGATACCATAATCATTTGTGGCAACAAATGTCATTCAAAGGACTTCCTATATATGCTCAAGAACAATTTTGAAATGAAAGATTTAGGAGAAATACACTACTGTTTAGGGATACATGTTAGGAGGAATAGGGAACAAGGCCTAACATGGCTAACGCAAGGAATGTGCATTAATGTTTTGATGTACAAGATGAGAGATTGCTTTCTTATAGGGATACCCCTTGATCCCAATGTGAAATTCAGCACAAAACTGTAACTAAGCAAGAGACAGAGTGCATGAGCCACAGGCCATACAGGAAACTCATCAGATTTCTCATATATGCCATGGTCTATAAAGACCTGACATAGCAATAGCAGTCACAAAGATGAGCCAGCTCCTAGTTAATTCAAGAAAAGAACATTGGAACACCAGTTTTTTGATGTACAGGTACAGTGAAATTAGAAATACTTAAAATACTCGTATGAACAAACAGGACTGCGGCCACATTGGCCCTTTTGCGTCTATGGTATGGCAGCTATATTCAGCCGGTTCTTGTCTGTGTTAGTGTCACATGATTGTTGGTGACTATGTTTCTGCAAATACCAATATCACCAAGGCATCTCGACGACATTTCTATTCAGCTTTCATCTTAGTTTTGAAGACGATTGATACATCAAAATTGTATTGTCGTTGTCCCAGGCTGTTGGAGATATGGCATCAGAGCTCCTCATGCAGTTCCATTTTGATATGATATAATCTTATTCCAGCACATTGTACTCTTTATATGGCCCCATTCACCCTACAAGTGTCTAGAGGAATATATTGGGGGTCACTTGTTACTGTTGTTACATAGCATTCCAGGGCTAACATTTAAGGCTAATAAACGCTATGAATATACACTTGTATAAGCATAAAGCTTTAAAATTTCTATAGGCAATAGATACGTCAAGCAAGACAAACAAACAGTACCTGCAAATGCGATGAAGCTCGTACAGTTGTGATAAACTCAGGTATCTTCTGCTTTGATCCGCTTCTTTAACTATACAAAACATTTTGCAGTTATTACAATGTAACTTCCGGAAAAACAAGATTCGGTTTGCACAAAGATTGAAATTACAGAACAGAGAACTTGCACTAGGCCCATATACATCGAAAAACACTGCTAGTTCGATCAGTTCTCCTTGCCTCCAGACTTTTAAGACGATATGAAGACCACAACGCCCTCACACAAAAAGTATTACAATCCAACTGAGCTTCTGCTGCAACTAGCTTCACCACATTCACATTCACAACACCCACCGGAAAGGCAATATCAGGAAAATTCAACCAATCTGCGAGCAATCTGGAGTAGTAGAGGGTGAATGCCGAAGCCCGTGATGCTGAGTCCTCCTTGCCAGCCAACAAACCGATACATCTCCAACGATGGCCACCGATCAGCCATAACTCAGGACCTTCTCTCTTATCTCTCGCTCCACCTTACTTCACCTTACTTCTCCTCTCTAGCTCAACACTAGTGTTACTTTCAGCAGGACTGTTATTGACTGCCATCAGCCCCTCCTCTTTGGGACTTCTTGAGGATGCCACTATAGCATGGCTCAAGACTTTAGGAGCTTGTTTATTTTCAGCAAGATGTAATGAGAGGTGCTCAAGTTTCCTTTGTATTCTTTTGCATCCACTTTTTTTTTCCTCCTCTTGAATATGGCATTCTCTCTCCTAAATGTGCATCCACCTTTCTCTTTTCTCTAAAATCTGTCATTCTCTCTTGTCATTCTCTTTATAGAATGTACATCCACCTTTTTCTCTCCTCTGAAATCTGCATTCTCTCTCCACCCTCACACCTAAGCATTACATAATGGAAGGCCCCAGGACTTGGGTCTTTCACCTCACTTAAGGAACACATTCAAGATTATGAATTGCTTTTGACGGTTCAAGATTCACACTACTTGTACATATAACGTATTATGGAAGGTGCCAAGCAAAGGACATTATGCATGGTAGGGATTTCCAGAATTTTTAGGTGAGGCCCGAAGGGGCCGAGCTTGAAGATTTTGGAAAGCCAAACCGGGCAGATTGTTCTCTACCGACACCTTTCATTGCATAATGGATACCTTTGACTTTTTTTCACATGAATATTAGGAAACGTAATGAGCACTTTGACCCTGGGTAACCACTCTAAAGAAGCCACGTGTACTGACATGAGGAGAGGAAATGGGCGTGACCTGAAACACAGCCTGCAGTAGAGGGAAATGTAACCAAGGTAATTGTAAAAAAAACACATGGATATTATGCTTTTTAAGTTGCCCAAAAATGGACATAATAAGCAACAGGTATCCGTCACTTATAGTGTGAAGGAGCTTCATTATCATGGGATCAACCAGTTGCATAGATTTCTTTTGTGGAATCGAGTTTGTGTGGTATTGTTAGATATTCATGATTATGAATAGTGGTAGTAAAGATTAATTTAAGATTCCGCTGATTGGATCAGATGGAATAAAGTTTTAATCTTAATCTTATGTCCAGAGATGTCTGTATAAGTCAGCCTAATCTTGGTTTGTACACTAAGATCTGAAGTAGGTTGATTGGATAAAGAAATTATGTTTGTAAAAGTATGATGGTTGGAAAACTTGTGATGTGGAATTATTCACTTCAAATATTTCCCAAATATATTATTTACTCAAGAGAAATAGAATTCTTCTATAGCTGACTCACAAGATTCTCAGTGATATATGTGAGTAACATATGCAGATTTTGGAGGAATCTACCAGATAATGGCATATATGTTTATGTACTGGGTCATAGTGAGAATTTTTTATTATGTGCATGATTAATCTTGTTTGGATCTATTGGTTACTAAGGTAATCCGGTGCACTTGACCTAGTCGTTGAACATAGACATGATCAAGTATTGTGTTTGACAATTACTTGCAGAGTTAACAGATCTGTTTTGATAGATCTATAGGTTAACTTAAAAATGATTTGGATAAGGATCTAAATGTGGTGTTATACTAGTATAATTGAATTCTTCACATAGACATTTAAGATTTCTAAATCATGAGCAACTATTTTGAGTAATTTATTCACTCTTGTGGAAGTTAATTGTTAAAACAGACAGTGTGAAAAGAATTCACCAAAAACTGCTTGTTTTGTATGTATTGCTTGTAAGACACATAACTTATGAGTCATTTGGATCCATCAGAAAATTAAATGCATAGGATATACGAAATTCTTGGATGAGTATTTCAGACTTGATTCATTAGTGATAGTATCCCTGTGAGCTCAATTGGATACCGGATCCTAATGGTTCCAAAAATGGTAAACTGAATTTTTGGAATTCAGCAAGACTTTGTAATCTCTAGATGTTGTTCTAGGTGATTGTATAGAGTTTATGTTGTTAAAGATGAATGTTGTAATGGTCTTTAATTACTTGGTTGATTGTAGAATTTGGAACTCATAATTTGTTTAAGAATCAGTGTGGAAAAATATTCTTGGAATCTAGTGAGAGGTCATTTTTTATGAGGAGAACATTCCAAAAGTATCTTCAAGCATTATTGATGGTGATGTGGATGGATCTAACATTCTTGATATTGATGTAAAGGATCCTACTTTAGATGGTGATGATGATGGACCTTCATCAAGTCAAAAGCCAAGGAGAACATCAAGGGAAAGACAAATGCCTTCAAGGCTCACATATGATAAAAAGGGTAAGCAAGTAGTTTCTAGAAATTATGTTGCTTTCCTAACCTCTTTTGATGAACCTACAAGTGTAGATGAAGCAAGGAAATAAAGAGGAGTGGATCCAAGCAATGGATCTTGAGTATCAAGCTCTTGTGAAGAATGGAACATGGAAATTGGTGGAGTTACCTAAGGACAAGAAAGCTACTGGATGCAAATGGATCTTCAAGGTGAAGACAAACCAAGATGGATCTATCAACAAGTAGAAGGAAAGAATAGTGGCAAAAGGATATGCTCAAGAACAAGGGGTTGACTATGATGAGATCTTTGCACCCATGGCAAAGATGGTAAGCATTCGAGTCATTATCTCACTTGCGACACTTTATGGATGGGATCTATGGCAATTGGACATTACAAATGCTTTTTTGAATGGTAATCTTGAGGAGGAAGTGTACATGGATCAACCCGAGAGCTACACTTCTTCTACAAAGCCAAATCATGTGTGTCTACTACAAAAGAGTTTGTATGGTCTTAAACAAGCACCAAGGTGTTGGTATGCTAAGTTCAATACATTTTTACTCTCTCAAAACTTTGTTATGAGTGACTATGATCATTCACTTAATTATAGGTTTGTTGGAAATGATGTTACCATCTTGCTAATCTATGTGAATGATATCATCTTGAGTGGTGGAAACAATCAAGATGTGGAGGATATTAAGATTGCTCTTAAGAAGAAATTTGAGGTGCATGATCTTGGTAACTTGCATTACATTTTGGGAATAGAAGTTGTTAGATCTTCTCAATCTACTTTCATTTTTCAAGAGAAGTATGTTAATGCTATTCTAGCAAGATTTTATATGGTAGATGCAAAAGCTTATGATACACCTATGGAGTCTCACATAAAGCTAACTATAAGAGGTAGTGAAAGATCCTTCAAGGACATTGTTGGATTATTCTCCTTCTTACTAATCGACTAATCGGTTTTAATCCTCATCCATTGTTTATCCAGTTCTATGAATTTTCCTGTGTCTTTATACAATCTGCAGATTTACAAGTGTTTTACACAGTCTGCAAAAATACATGGAGTTTGACAACAATGTTGCATTTTTTGCCTATCAGAAATCTCGTGTAAAAATGCAATGTCGTTTTTTCACATTTTTCGTCTGTCAGAAATTACGAGTATAAATGCAAAGTCGCATATTCGCATTTTTCAAAGTGCCTCAAATGTTAAGGAAATGACTCTGGCAAAGTGTGGGGCTACCATAAATGAGATTTTAGGACACTGCCATCTTTTTTGCAAAAAGCTGACACTGTCACCTGTGGCAGTTTTAGTTCATTTCTGTAGAGTGACAATTTTGGTTCATTTATGCAGACAGGCTGTTTATGACCAATTTTCACCACTTATCAGCAATCAATTTCTGAGAAGGAACTAGATGAATGCCAGCGGACACCAGTCAACTGGCAATCGCATTTGACGAGCTAATTACTTGGTATAAATCAACTGTTCATTCATCTCTTTTATCATCTGAAATGTTATTGTGAATTGTGAAGGGCTGAGTGTTATTACATGACATTTCATGCGCTCTTATCAAGCAGATCATTCACAATCAGAAAGTATTGTTGTTAGCTCTCTATCAAGCTTTCAAGCTTGAACTCACTTGAGCATTCTAGCTCGTCTTTAGATATTTATTCTAGAGTTGCTATTGTGCTACTGCTTATCCGTAGAGTTGCTTATTCTCAATTACTCAGAGACAACTCAGAGTGCGCGGTTTTTAGCCACTATTGTCTTGCACTCATTAGCATCTGATTTTTGTTTTTTCAGAATCAATACTATCTTCTTATTGCGTTCAATATATGTTAGAATGCATGCATCTCTGTTTTGCTTTTGTGACTGATAGAAATTGTCTGAGAATTCAATACTTTATGTTTGGCTACGTAATCACTTAGTATCTAGCGATTTCAAATTTAGTTGCTAAATATTGAACATGATTTTCATCACTACTGCTTTGTTCAATTTTTGATAGGCGTAGTCATGCATAAAAAGTAGGAATTTTTTGCTGCTATTATCTATCCTATTTCCGACATGGTATCAGAGCTTCTATCATAGTATCAGTGCTAGATCACTATTTCCTTTATCTAAACCGCCACGATATCAGATCTGTGATCTCTATCAAGGCATCAATACATCAGATACACAGGTTGGACACATAGCTGAAGCTAAAACGTCAAAAGACGTTTTGGGACATCCTGAACAGCTTGCATTTTTGTGATGGAATTTATTCCTTCTAAACCAAATTACAAAAACTAGCACAATGCTATTGTTAGAAATAGCATTGCTGGATCACTATTTCATTCATTGTCAACAATCACAAATGTGCTTTTCAACAGGAATTCATTTTCATGTTTGAGTATAATGTTTGGTGGCTTAATGATTCAAACATATGCAGGTTATTTAGCAATATTAGTTATGGAAGGTTACACACAATAATGCGGTAGAGCACAAGACAATAGCGGACAAAACTGCATGCTTTACAAAGCTAATTCAATATGTAAAAGGAATGAACCTATTATTGACAATAAAAAATCAATGCGCAAGGCATCTACTTCGTCTATCTCTGATGAGCTTCTGATGCTATTATTTTACACACACTTCATCTCTTGATCTCTTAATCAAACTGAATACGCAAATGGTATTCAACATATATACACAATGTTACGTGAGGCTTGAAATCCATCTGTGTGCAAAAGGAGAGCAAAGTTTCTTGGATCCCCCTGTTACATCAAAGTAAAAAATATTAGTACCCTAATCTTCGCTATAAAGTAAGATTAAATTTTCTATCTCAACATCAATCATTAAAGTACCTTGCATAATTTTCTCTTGCATTGGATTGACGAGCGACATGTTGTGCATACGAAGTCATAGATTCCTCTATCCTCGTCCCAACTATCGTAAAGGAGTTGGCACCTTTTTGGAAATGTTGTATAGGCCTTTTTGCAAAAGCTCTGCTCACAAATAACTAGCAACTCAAACGACGAGTTAGGATCCCAAAATGCCTATGTCTCTCTACATTTTTCCCCATTTCAAAATTCATTGATATGATCAAGATACTCCATTTGTTGTTTGCCTAGCCATCACTCTCTGTTTGGCCACATCCTCAAAAAGTCATGGCAAATCATTCTACTTTTTGAAAGGACCTGCAGTTGGGTGGAAATTGGAGCATACTCAAATGAAATCATGTCTTTTCTAGGCATTTTGCATTCCATGCATTTCTCATAGCAAGATGAACAATCACATTTCAAAATCCTCTTTTGACGAGAGTCTTCTTGGCAGAAACAATACAATACATCACTAGCATAGTTATCTTCTTTGCTGGGTTGAAAGACCTGAGCACTATGTGGACTATTTCCTACACCAGTACACATTTGAAAGCGTTGCACATCATGCATTCCTAACCCAACATGTGTGTTTATTAATTGTTTCCAAGATATTGGAATCTTAACTCCATTCAGATCCCCATTCCACGTGGTTGGGACCAAAAGTTTGGCAAGGCTTGGTTTTGTTTTTACATTTGCATTTGTGGCATCCTTTGACCCAACCATGTCCCTAAAAAGAAGTAACATTTCATCTTGAAATTGTATGGGCGTTTGATATTTATCCCACATCTCAATACATCTTTCTAATATTTTGTCCTCTAGAGATAGGTCTTCTGGTTGTTCCCTATAGCATTGAGGAGTCTCATGTGAGACATCCTCATTAGTTGTGTCCCCATGGAGTACTTCGTCGTACATAGTGTTGTTATCATCTTGACTCATGAAGGTCTCTATATTGACATGGGATTCTATTGGAAATCCCCATTTGGTAATAATAATGTCATACCTTGTTTGGAACAGTTTGTGTCTGACGTAAGTAGCTGGATGAACCAATCTTCCACCTGTGCAATAAGGCTTGCAATTGCATGTCACTTTTCTTGTTTGCCATTGGGCATTTGTAGTTGAATGTCTTGGTTGAGGTGTTTGCAACAAATCTGATGCCTCTCCGATTTCATGCCTTACACTGGGGTGGACTTTTCCAAGTGCATCTTGACAGCAATGAAGATAGTACACACGATCGGAGACGTATTCAACACCGAGTGGTGTGTGTTTGCACTTGTAGTTGCATGTGCATCTTTGAAGACCAGGTCTTGATTCACTTGACATTTACAAAAATAACGGATGCATATGTACTTTAGGACAACTGATACAAACTCCATAGTCGTTACTACATTTTATTCAGAAACAATACTTACACTACGAGGATGAACTTCAAGGAAGAGTATTCGAGAAACTAACACTTGGAGATGTTTATTCTTAAATGTGCTAACTTGGTTACTGCCAAGTGGTCAAACCCTCGGTGGAGTTAGAACTTGGATTGAAAGTTTGGGAGCAATGGTCTGGTCACCAGATTCTAAGTCCATGATTCTAGGAGCAAATGGTCAAGGAGCATACTCATCCATGCTTTATCCAGATGTACATGTTGTATAGAATTCAAAATACGATAATGGGACAACAAAGGAGGATAATTGAGCCATGTAAGTTTCAGTTTCCTATCCATGTAAGTTTGAGTTTTTTCCAAAAGAACATTCCAACTTGAGTTCGATTTCTAATCACCGATACTCTTGTAAAAAAATGTGTCTGATATGAGTAATCGGCTATTGTTTAAAACGTTTATAGTCATAGCAGAATAGCAGTGGGATCTGAAATAGATGCAATCATCACTTTAGGGGCCCATGACCATGGACTATTACAAATGTATGTCTATTGTATGCACCTAGCCTACCAAATTATGAACTTTAAGGAAGAGTGTTAGAGAAACTTACGTCTGGAGATGTTTATTCTCAAAGTTGTTAACTTGAGTAGAGGCAAATGGTCGTGGAACATACACATGCATACCTAATGAATGTACCCATGCTATCAAATGATTACCACCCGATACCATTGAAAGTATTGCATTGTCAATGACTCCATTTGTCAAGCATTGCCCACACTTTGACATGAACACATGCACAAACAAATAGAAAACATAAACATCAATAATACTTAACATCATTTACAGAGGTTTGTGGACGGGAGAGGCCATTGCACGCACATGCCTATGGTTTCTTTGATGTTCTAAACATACGAGGGTGAAAGACCTCCCAGCCTACGGGTGATGGGCACTCTGAACATAAACACATACAAGAAGAAACATAAAAAACATAAACGCAATTTCCTCTGGCTCCAGGTGCATAAACTCCGTCTCCATCTCCATCTCCATCGCTAGCTCTAGCATAATTTCCATTTGCAACTCTAGCTCCTCATCTATGGCTCTCTCTTGATTTACCCTTGTACATTTACATCATCGTAATGCTAAAAAGTGCTACCTTGGAATGGAGTTTTTTTATTTTTCCAGCTGTTATGATGTCAATTTCATCTTCTAACTGCTACATGTAGTGACTTCCAGTAGAACCATAGAATTAATGAACCGTGGATGGTTCACCATGGTTCTGAGAACCATACGATTTAGGGTTCAAAAAAATTGGCCACGGTTCTGGTGAACCATTTAATCAATAATTAATTTTTTTAAGGTCCATTTTTAATTAAATGGGCCCAAAACATTAACTAATAAATAAATTAATTAATTATGATGAACTGTATCACGGTTCATGGAACGGTTCACCCCACGGTTCTGAGAACTATAAAAAATGGTGAACTCCTGCAACTTTGTAGTGATGCGAAGCGAAGCGACACAAAGCGAAGGTCGAATGGCGAACAATATGCAAAAGTCAACGTCCCTCGAAAACCTTGAGACACGAAACGAAGCGAACCTCGAAGGTCGAATGATTTGCGAAAGTCAAACATGCTTCCAGGACCAAAAAGACACGACACGACACGAAACGAAAAGAAACGCAAGGAAATCTTTCACGCTGCCAGCTGGCAGCTCAACGGGCGTGGAGTCTTAAACTTCACGCCTAGCTGAAACAGCTAGCAATAACGGAGAGTAACAGATTAGTTGATTAGCGTTAACTACTCTTGTTATTCTCTGTTTAGCTATCTTGTAAACTCCACACAGTGGAGATATAAACTATTTTCTAGATCAAAAGAAAACATAGAGAGTGTGAGTGCATAGAGCAGAAAATAAAGTAAAAAGAAACGGAACAGCTGTGCATGAAGGTCTGCCAACGAGCAGAACATAGCAAAACAGCAGAGCGTCAGGCCGCTAACGAGCGAGACAATGACCATGTCGCTCTAAAAATTAAACTGATAATATTAGGATCTTGTAAGCTTCCGCATAAGAAAATTCAAAAGAAACAAATACGTTCGCGATACAAACCAAACCCGTTCGGGACATGGTATCAGAGCGAACAGGTTATCACTACTGATATATGAGCAGTGATTTTCTAGACAACACAATATGGCTACAATGATTCAAACAAGAGTAGCAATCAATCTTGATGGCGCAAACTACAGGATATGAGAATTCAAAATCAAAACACTTTTGAAGGTGAAGGCATCTGGTCGGTGACCAAACTCTCAGAGGTGCAGCCTCCAGAGGGAGACCCGAGGAGAGCTGAATGGATCAGAAAGGATGAGTGTGCAATGGCGATCATCGTTTTGCCCATCAACGAAGATCTACTCATGCAAATTGAAGACTGCGAAAGCAGTCATGCAGCATGGAAAAGATTAAAACAGAATTACGAAGTGGGGACTACAGCTTTAGTGATACATCTTCACAATCAGCTACAATCCATACGATGGGATGGCAACCAGTTAGACCAGCACATTGATAAGATCAGAACGATCTTCGCTCAACTCGTTGCATCAGGATAGGAGCACCAGGTCCCAGCACCACAACAGTTGATGTACTTCATAAAGTCTCTACCTACATCCTATCAGCCATTGAGAATGCTCATACTGAGTCTACCAGATATGACATTCGACAAAGCAATCAGTCTTGTCGTTGATGAGAGACTGATGAGGGACGAAGGAGAAGGAAGTAGTGATCAAGAGAAAGCCCACTTCACGAAAGGAAGGAAGAAAAACAAGAACAAACCCAAATTCGACAAGACGAAGTCCTCAAATCAACAATCTTCTTCCTGTGATCACTGCACAAACCAAGCCATACATCCAAAAAATCTGGTTCAATCCAACAATACCTTGCATTCTGCAAGAAGAAGGGACAGATTCACAACCCAAAAAGAAAGAACAAGGCTGAGAAAGCAAATGTTGCAGAGTCATCCAAAGATGCAGATAGAGGTGATGAAGCCTTTACAATACTTGATGAAGCTTCAACGAGCTACATGAACAAGACTACGATGTAGTCATTGATTCAGGAGCAACATCACACATCACCTACAACAAGAAAATCTTGATCGACTTCAGAGAACTTGAAAATAACAGAGCAGTGATTCTAGGTGATGGGAACAAACACGATGTCAAAGACATCGGGATTCTACAGCTGCGAACACTATCAGGTCAAGCAGAGCTGCCAGGAGCACTCTAAGTGCCTTCACTGAGAAAAGATCTGCTATCAGTCTCCAAGATGGCAGATCTTGGAATTCGAGTTTTGTTCGATGGCAATACATGCCGCATGATCGAGAAAACTACAAACAAATTGCTGATGGTTGGATGCAGAGAAGGAAATCTCTACCAAGCCAAAATAATCAGTGACTCTGATAGTTAGGCGAACTGCAAAGATGACAGCAAGTCCGTAACTAGAGGATGTACAATAGCGTGCGAAGCAGCAATCAGTTGGATATACAAAAAGCAAACCTTGGTAGCTCAATCTTCTTGCGAAGCTGAATACGTCGTAGCTTCAAAGGTGGCAAACGAGGTAGTGTGGTTGTAGATGATGTTGGAGGCAACTGGGATACCACAATTGTGCAAAAAGTACAAAAAGGACCAAGAGTGGATCCTAATCTGATCCTCAAGAGGGACTGATTGTCAGATTACTTGATCTATCAATCTACTTGAGACTAAGATCAATCTAGATTAATTCTAGACACAAAATCCTAACAAGAACAATCATTAATTGAAGGTAGGTGTACTTTCTGGTTTCACACGTGTGAAACATTGTCTGAGTATGACTCCAACCTGAAAATCAAGTACACATTGATAGAACCTCAAAACAATCAAAACAAATGTAGACAAATGGAGAGAATCATTCAAAATTGCTTCCAAAATCAAGATTGTGTCTCACATTGATTATGGCCAAATAAGCCTCTATATATACACTTTTGGATCTCGAGGTACTGATCATGCATCAAAATCTCACATGTGTGAGGATGCCTTGTCACTATCATGCAATTTGACAGTTGGATCAAAACTTTCCATTTTGGTCATTTTTTGTCTATTTTCCTACTATATGGAGATCTTCATGAAAATCTTCTAGAAACAAAACTAGTTGGTTCTTCAAGCATAGTAGTCAAGAAAGTATGAGAGTTGAGTAATTGAGAATCTTCCCTCTGCTCCCCTTTGTCACTATAAGTGAGCCTTGATGGCTCAATCCTTGTCCTTGTTGATTTTCTTGGCACCCTTGAACTTGGAGTAGGTTCCACTTGGTCTTCATCTTCATGAAGCTCCTCCTCGGCCATAGCATGATCTTTGACAAGTTGAGTGTTGTTGGAAGTCACCTTTCCTTTGGCTTGGAGAGATTCATCAAAAAGTACATCTCTACTAGCAACAACTTTTTTTGTAATAGGATCATATATCCTAAGCTTTCTTACTTTCACTATAACCAACAAAGATGCCTTTGAAAGAAGTGGCATTTTCTTTTTTCCTTTTTTTAAAGGAATATGTACATAACAAGTACATCCAAAAATTTTCAAATCACTAAGATTTGGCTATTTGCCAAACAATACTTCATAAGGTGTAAGTCCTTTAATGACACTATTATTCATTCTACTCAACTACTCCATTTTGTTGTGGAGTATATGTACAAGTAAACTCTCTCTTTATGCCATTAGTTTCACAAAACTCTTTCATCCTATTGGAGATGTACTCCCCTCCATTATCACCTCTTAATACTTTCAAGCTAGTATTAATTTGCTTTTCCACAAGAGTTTTGAACTTTACAAAGGACTAAAAAACTCCACTTTTCTTAGACAAGAGATAAACCCAAGAGTATCTTGATTTATCATCAATAAAAGTGACATACATAAGAGCTCCACCATTTGATTCATGTAAAAATGAATGAACATTCGATTGTATAAGGTCAAGAGGAGAGTTAGATCTTATCAAAGATTTCTTGAAAGGAAGCTTATGAGATTTGGAGAGTCCACAAGCTTCACAAAGCTTGCCACACTTGGATATGGTTTTGGGAAGTCCTCTTGTTAGCTCCTTTGTCACCATGATCTCCATAGCTTTGTAGTTAGGATGGCCTAACCTTTTGTGCCATAATTCCACCTGAGTGAGCTCCTCCCTTGCCATGTTCACACTTCCGATGTGTGTGTGTGTGTGTGTGTACTAGTGGGTATGCCCGTCGTTGATGGGCGGGCGACGATCTTTACATGCACATGCATATCCCTTATTGTAGTCACATCAAACATCACAAATGCTTAAATGTCACTCATGTGAAGTCGAAGTATTCCCTCCCACAAGCTTGGACATTCAAAAAATCAAAAAAGTTGTGGATTACGACATTTCATAGCTCTAGGTGTGTACCATCTCCATCTCTAGAGTCGAACAAACATCCCATCCTAAAATAAACAAAAGTGTTAAATCAAACAAAAAATTTGACTATAAACATCAATTTATACAAATTAGGATATAAAATTTACGCATTCAGCTTTGTCATCCTCAATAATTGTCTCATCGTCAATGTTATGACCACCTCTCGTTGTCAATGAGATCGACGAATAGATAGTTGGTGCTAGAAAATCAAGTTGACTTTGAAATTCAATAAACTCCTCGTCAGTTGGAAGGTCACCTTCCTTATCAGCCATACTCAAGCAGTTCTTCACCAAAAGAAATTGATCCTTGTCTACATCATCCACATCGGGGTCGTGTCATCAACGTCATTCTCAATCGAATAAAAAAACTCATGAATTTTCCTGCTTAAAATGCAAAGAGCTTCAACCTCTGTAAAATCAAAGAGATCTAATATGTCCGATCATGTCAAAAAACAGTCATTATTAATATTGTACATCGGCAAAGTGATTAAAGATTTAAAACTAGGAGAGAGAGAGTGGTAGCAATATGAGGTCCTATAAACAGAGCCCTATTTTGGGCATGATCAAAATTAGTACAATCATCATCATTGACTGTTGTATCATGAAAGGAAGTCTCTGTATCTACAGGCTTGAATTTCTCAGGTTTACTACCACTGGAAGAACCAGCCTCAAAAGTGGAAGGAGAACAAGTATCTGAATCGTCGAAAATATTTAACAAAAGACAAAAAAACAAAAACAGATTGAAAATCCAAGAACCTGCATTTTTTTTTGTGTAACTGGCAGGTGTCAACAAATTTAAAATCCTCATGCAGCTTGGTGAACATTCTGTCGAGCTTGGCTTTATATTTATTCCTATCCATATTAACATGAATCTGATAATGAATCATGTCTTTATTCTAGGATTTGAGCAAGGGAATACTAAGGATAGACTTAAACTTTAGATGAATTCTAGAAAAAACTTCTATTCCAAGTCCCTCTGTGATCTAAGGAAGAACAGAAAGAAAAGACAAAAAATTTAACTTAAAATAGTCAATTTTGTCAGTTATTCTAAATTCTAGAAAAAAAGACAGAAGCTTGGAGTCATAATTAGACATTAATCTAGCAACAACAACAACAACAAAAAGTTAGAAATACCAAGTATTGAGATAAAACGCAAGGATGTAACACTTATAATAAAAAAAAATCAGGATCACGCTCAAAATCAATATCACTAGATGGAATATCGGTCTTGAGCGTGCTAGAACAAAACCAAGTTCTCTAATAGGGTTTGGTGCGTTCGAGAGCAATATTAGGAAGAGGCGATATCTATTTCAAGCATAAGTAAGTCGGCAAAAATGCAGAGTAGCTAATCGTGCACTCGTAAGCGATATTTGGCTTGAAAAACAAAAAAATCTAGTGAAAATCTGGACCGTGGGTAATCTATTTATTAAAAAAATTTCACTCGTGCGAGATTTGTCGATGTGGACACGTGGCACGTTATGATCTGAACCGCGGGTAATCTATTTATTAGAAAAATTTGACACGTGCAAGACTTGTCGATGTGGACATGTGGCACCTTATGATTGGTTCATGAAATCATCCTTACAGATCATCATTGTCGTCATCAACCACACGTGTGGAATGACACGTGTCCGAATTTTATTGGTCATATCAGATCGGAACATCCTCACCACATGCGAATCGACATGTGGTAGACCATCACGTGGGCCAATTATTAGATAATTGATGACCTTCGGATGGACACATGCACGGCTCATATGACGCCACGTGATAGTGCGTCAACATTCCGCACGTGTGAATTATTTATAAATATGGGCGACCGGAGGTCATTTTCTTTTCGCAAAACAACTATTTTTAAATCCGGATATCACTTTCAAGCACATCTTGTGTATACCCAGTCTAATACGTTGCCTTATTGCGCTCAAGTCTGATATCTGTCGTTTTGATATTGCTCTTGTGCATGCTTTCTTGGTTATATTTTTTTTGCCATAGCTCTTACGCCCGGATCTTACATTCACCCCCCCTTATATCGTTTTCAAGTGCAAACTCTGTACTTTGTCACTAGTGCTACCTATAGTGCACTCCAAAGTGATATTGTGTCTGGCTTTTTTTATTGTTATCTATTTTATTTTGTTTCCGACTATGATGGTGAGAACCAAGTCCACTACCCATCAAATGGCCGTTGTATAGCCTTCCACATCTCATGTGCCTTCAGGGACTGGTCATAGACGTGTGTGAAAAATTCAACTAGTTTAATCATATTTGCTACATTTCTATATTTGGCAAATTGAGGCCAACTTTATATTAGACTTAGAGTTTGACTTTTCAAAGTTAATTAGTCAAAATTTCATCTGAATAAACACTTTTGAAAAGTGTGGGAAAGTTAGAAGTCGAATTTGAGTATATTCAAATTTAAATGCTGGGTACATTGAATCTAGTCCCAAAAATAGTAGGGTTTACATTTTGGAGGGAAAGCCAGGTGGCCAAATAGGGTTTGGACCTGTTATAAAAGGATGTAACTCGTGGAGAAGTAGATATTCTCTCTTATCTATCTCATTTCATGCTTATACATGGTTCTCTTGGATTCTACTATCCATTGGTGCACTATACTTGTGATTGCTTGCAATTCTATGTGTAGAATGATCTATATTTGCTATTTTCATGTTCACACGTGTGAAATACAATAACTTGTTAGTTTTTTATGGACAACAACAGTACTTTATGTTTTGATACATGTTTGATCAAGTTCTATTAGAGTTTGCATTCTATTTTGTGTGTAGATGATGATTTTTCTACATTGGCAAGATTGGTGGAGTAGCTTGTTTTGTAACCAAAGATTTTTAGATGATTTGGATCTAAATTGATCCCAAATCTTTCACATGGTATCAGAGCTTGTGTTTCATTTTATGAAGGAGAAAATCATATCCATCAATGATTTGGTAAAGATATTAAGACTAGAGCATGCTAGATTGGATCTACACCAAAATTGAGTTTTTTGCATTTGTAGATAGATCAAAACCCTATATAGAGTTATATACTTGATCAATTCCAATTTTTGAATTCACATGATGGATTTAGCCAGTTTTTGGATCATTAGATCAGCCTTAGTGGTGGCTAATAGATTGCATATCAAATTTTCAGCATTTGCATGCAGATCTTGAAATATTCAATTTTTTGTAATTTGTCAACCTAATTTTGATTGGATCTCTAGATAGTGAGATTTCTGGACTTCATTTGAGTGTGTTTCAATCTTAGGAAGAGGCAAGAGTCATTATATTGAGTATCGATTGTAGGTTGATCAAGATTTCATGATTCTATGTGTTGATTTGCTTGGTATAAGTGCTAGAAGAGAATTGAGTCGTTTCAAATGGCAACATCAAGTGGAGTCATGTTGGAAGCCAATGATAGGCTTACCTCAAGTAACTATTCATTGTGAAAGGTGAGGATGGAATCACTTCTTGAGATGAATGATGTTTTGGATATTGTTGTAGGTTTGGAGGAGAGACCAGCAATACAACAAGATCAAATGACGTATGATAAGAGGGCCAAAAGGGCTCTACACATGATCAAGATGAATGCTACCAATGAGCTTCTCAAGGAGGTTGGTAAGAGTACTTCATCTAAGGACGCTTGGGATTCATTGAAGAAGCTTTATGAATCCAAGTCTACTTCTAGATGTTGACTCTAAGAAGACAAATCTTTTCTTGTTTGCAAAATAGTGAAGAAAGTCCCAATACTTTTATTTTGAGGATGAAAACATTGAATGATGAGTTGGCTTCCATTGACGAGAACATTAAGAAAAGAGAGCTTGTTCAAGTGATTATTAATGGTTTGTTGGATGCTCATGCTAACATTGTTCAAAGTATTGCTATTCAAAAGACTTTTCCAAGTTTGATGGACCTTCAGAAGATCTTGATCAATGAAGAATATAGGCTTCAAGCAAGAGGTGGATCTACATCAACACTTCAAGAGGAGGCTAAGTTCACAAATGGCAAATTCGAGGGGCAAAAACAAAAGTAAGTGGTCTAAAGGGCAAGATCAAGGGGAGGCTTCTTCAAATGGCAAAAAGAATGATAGATCAAAGCTTAAGTGCTATTGTGGCATCAAAGGACACTTTGCAAGTGAGTGCTACAAGAAGAAGAGAGATCAAGGAGATCTTCATCAAGTCAAAAGCCAAGGAGAACATCAAGGGAAAGACAAATGCCTTCAAGACTCACATATGATGAAAAGGGTAAGCAAGTAATTCTGGAAATTATGTTGCTTTCCTAACCTCTTTTGATGAACCTACAAGTGTAGATGAAACAAGGAAAGTAGAGGAGTGGATCCAAGCAATGGATCTTGACTATCAAGCTCTTATGAATAATGGAACATGGAGACTGGTGGAGTTACCTAAGGACAAGAAAACTATTGGATGCAAATGGATCTTCAAGGTGAAAACAAACCAAGATGGATCTATCAACAAGTACAAGACAAGGTTAGTGGCAAAAGGACATGCTCAAGAACAAATGATTGACTATGATGAGACCTTTGCACCCGTGAAGAAGATGGTAAGCATTCGAGTCATCATCTCACTTGCTACACTTTATGGATGGAATCTATGGAAAATGCACATTACAAATGCATTCTTGAATGGTGAGCTTGAGGAGGAGTGTACATGGAGCAAACCGAGAGTAACTTTCATCAACTAAACCAAATCATGTGTGTTCTAACTACAAAAGAGTTTGTATGGCCTTAAGCAAGCACCAAGGAGTCGGTATGCTAAGCTTAACACTTTTTTACTCTCTCAAGGCTTTGTTATGAGTGAGTATGATCATTCACTTTATTATAGGTTTGCTAGCAATGATGTTACCATCTTGCTAATCTATGTGGATGATATCATCTTGCGTGGTGGAAACAATCAAGATGTGGAGGATATCAAGATTGCTCTTAAGAAGAAATTTGAGGTCCATGATCTTGGTAACTTGCATTACATTTTGGGAATAGAAGCCGTTAGATCTTCTCAATCTACTTTCATTTTTCAAGAGAAGTATGCTAATGCTATTCTAGCAAGATTTTATATGGTAGATGTAAAAGCTTGTGATACACCTATGGAGTCTCACATAAAGCTAACTATAAGAGGTCGTGAAAGATCCTTCAAGGACATTATTGGATTATTTTCCTTCTTACTAATCGACTAATCGGTTTTAATCCTCATCCATTGTTTATCCAGTTCTGTGGATTTTCCTGTGTCTTTATACAATCTGCAGATTTACAAGTGTTTTTACACAGTCTGCAGAAATACACGGAGTTTTGACAACAGTGTCGCATTTTTCGCCTGTCAAGAATCTAGTGTAAAAATGCAATGTCGCTTTTTCACATTTTTTTACTATCAGGAATTACGAGTAAAAATGCAAAGTCGCATTTTTGCATTTTTCAAAATGCCTTAAATGTTAAGGAAATGACTCTAGCAAAGTGTGGGGCTACCCTAAATAAGATTTTAGGACACTGCCGTCTTTTTCGAAAAAAGCCGACACTGTCACCTGTGGCAGTTTTAGTTCATTTCTGCAGAGTGACAGTTTTGGTTCATTTATGCAGACATACTATCTACGGCCAATTTTCACCACTTATCAGCAATCAATTTCTCAGAAGGAACTAGATGAATGCCGATGAATGCCAACGGACACCATCGATCTAGGCATCATACATCAAGCCTGAAGCATAACATTCACCTTACATCTCTCTCTCTCTCTCTCTCTCTCTCTCTCTCTCTCTCTCTCTCTCTCTCTCTCTCTCTCTCTCTCTCTCTCTCTCTCTCTCTCTCTCTCTCTCTCTCTCTCTCTCTCTCTCTCTCTCTCTCTCTCTCTCTCTCTCTCTCTCTCTCTCTCTCTCTCTCTCTCTCTCTCTCTCTCTCTCTCTCTCTCTCTCTCTCTCTCTCTCTCAGCGTGCACAAGACAAAAATAGGAGACAACTCAACTCTTTGATTGATCAAACGAAATTTGTAAAATACCAAGGATTTGTCCCTTATATAGTTGGTTCCAAAAGAGTTGAAGTGACACATGCATATTGGCTCATTTCTAAAACTTGAGAGTCTAAGTTAAGTTGCTTTTATTTTGCGAATACCTTGACTTTACAATGCTTTCTTTACAATTCCTACTTCAGCTATGCCACATAAATTTCTACTGCTTCGAGGCACATTTAATTAAAATTACTTGCTGATTACTTTCTAACGTTTCAAGTTGTATTCAGTTGTTGGCGTTTTGTGCAATACAAGTGCACCGTTATGCAGTGTTTGACTTTTATATGACTACATAACTTACAAAATGATACAAGTGCACCATTATGCAGTGTTTGACTTTTATATAATTACATAACTTACAAAATGGAGGCTGTATAAACCCTCAGTACTTATGTACATGCTCCATGCATTGGGCATTGCATGGCACTAGAAGTGGCCAACACTAGCTGATTTTTATCAATTTTGCTTAAATATCTGATAAACTATTGTAGATCTAAATTTCCAGCAAGTGTACCTTCGGTTAGGGAGTCATTAAGTACTGAATTAATGATTGCATGTGGAATTATGCAAGATTTACAGTTCTAGGCTATTCTTTGGTCAAACTTGTGTCTTAGTGTTTTTAATTAGAAATAAATAGTGAGAGCTAATTTTTAGCAAAATTACATCAATGAAAGACTGTTATAAGTCATGTTGATTTTTAAAGGTCAGTATGTGGTTGCATGAGATGAATATTAATTCTATATAGGCAAAAATACTAAAAAGAAAATTGCTAAAATTCATGATTTTTGCATGTTTTTTTTATGGAAATGAAAGAATTATATTGACCTACTTTTTAGACCTTTCATGAGTGTTTATCATCATCTTTTGAAGCTATCCAATTAATAGGAATAGATAATACAATCTTTGATGAATTGGAACAAATGGCATCAGAACTGCTGAAGAGAAAGAAAAAGAAATTTTTTTAAGTCTCAGAGCAAGGCTAAAAAGAAAAATATTTGATATATTTGTAATAATTCTAGACATGTAATAAGATTTTGTTTGGAAAGAAAGAAACATGCCACACAAATAATCGAAATCTTTGGCGGTAAAGGTAAAACTTTGGATATTAACTTGTATAATTGTGACTGTGAATGTTCTTTTAGTATTGCTTTCTTGCCTAATGATGTATTCCATGTAAAGGACACAGGGTGATGGATCAAGAAGTTAGTATTTTATTGGACTGTGATTCAACTCATGATTTTATTGATTCTCGTCTTATGCAGAAACTTAGCCTAACAACTGAAGATAGCAACCATAGATATCAAGTTTATCTAGCTTTAGGAGCCGAGTTGGAGACTTGAGAGGTTAAAGTGCTGAATCTCCCCCAGTGATAATTCAAGATCCTAGAAAATTATTTGATTCTCATGTTTTAGACCTTGCATGTAGCGATTTAATGTTTGGACATTATCCCAAGCTTGTTTTGATGTTTCGCAGCTACTGACATGTGATATTTGTGAATTCTTGAGATTCATGGATATCGACGTGAGAGCTCTGTCATCTTTGGATTTCCATTTGGCTATGAGATCATCATCTTCTTGTGGTAGGAAACGAGAATCCATCGACCACATCCCATAAATCTTTTTCTAACAGTATCATCTTTATATGATACTTCCACATCTCGTTGCCATATAATTGCTCGATGAGTCAAATTCTTGAAGAAAATTGCTCAATGTGCTTGTTAGGAAAATAAACTATATATCACAATAGATCCAACTGATTAATCGATGAAGTAGTAGGTGTTGAAGACAACCATCGATTCAAAATTTAGAGGAGTGAAGGACAACCATGATTATGATCTTTGACTCATTTGACAGCCATGATTGAAGAGCATTCGATTCACAAACAGAAAAGTAAAAATAATAATTACCATTTACACATTATATGATAGTTTGAAGAACCAGAGTATAATTAAGACGCGCAAATGTAAATGAGATTGATGTAAAAGGCATCTACTAATTAGTGTACAAGCCTAGAAGATCAATTTAGAATTGAACGATAAAGCTAGGCTAAACAGTAAGAATGTCACTGGCTCGATAGTCCAGCTACTTAGAATGTGCAACCAACTCTATTTATGTACAGAATGTAGTTACTCTATGATAGATCAGCCTTGGATTGATCGTGAAATAAAGTGGGCATAAAAACCTGATAGCAGAAACGATAGTTTGAGACGTTATTTTTTCCATTAGGTTCAGACATCTTTTGGAAGAGTGTTCGATAGTTCAAAGTGTTCAAGTCGTGAGATTGAGAAGTGATGAACTATCAATTGATAGTCGAACTATCGAATGTCTCTACTTATTCGGTAGACCTTGCAATAGTCGCAAACCTTGTCTTTGAACTTGTGTATAAATCTACAGGTTCTTCTTTGCAACGGGTTCAAATAACTAGGTCTAGGACTTTGTCATAGATACCTGAAAGAAATAACTAGTAGCTAATACAATGGCAACTGGATTGAATGGTTGAAGTGGAATTAGATTTCCAACATTTCATACTCGTTCATGACATTCAAAATGAACTCTCCTCCTCCATCTGTGCATAGAGTTTAGATTTTTCTTCCGGTTTGATTTTTATATAGTTGTCTAAATTGTTGAAAACACAGACATGCTTCTGATTTGTTCTTGATGAACATGACAATAGTTCTTTGGGAATAATGATTGATAAATCTAATGAAATACATCAATCCATTGCATGATGGGGTCTATATCGGCCCACAAAGATCATAGTGAATAAGATCTAGAATGTCTTTAGCTCTATGAGCTTCCTTTGGAGAATCTTTACCTTGCATGCTTGCCAAGAATACAAGTACTCTCACAAGTTTGTGTTGGTGAGGACCCGTTAATGTCTAAGCCTTTGACAAGTTTCTTGTAGAACATATAAGTGATGGTTCTCATATGCAGATGTCCAAGGCATTGGTGCCATAGAACATTCTTGTCAAATGAAAAAGTAGATATATATTTCTTCAGAGTGTGAAAAAGGCAAAAATTATACTTGGTCAAGGCCAAATCTATGTATATAGAATGATTACACATGTGTGGAGCCTGTTCCTATTGTGAAATAAATGTACTTTTTATCTAGTACAATCATATAGCTTGTACATATAGTTTAAATCAAGTTCTATTGGCTAAAAAGGTTTCCTCAAAATCAATACCTTCTTGTTGCTCAAATCCTCTCGCAACCAATTGTGCTTTGTACTTGTTGAGTTGCCCATCATGTTTTTTAGTCATATGCCACATGGCATCAATCTAGAGATTGCATGAAGCCACATCATGAGATTAGGTGTCATAAGCTGAGGAAGTCGAATTTTCACTTCTAGAAGAGTTTTTTCCTAGTTCTCTACATAGAAGAAAAATGGACTAAAAGTGCTCAAAATAGAAGGTTTTGTCCAAGTGTCAATTTTGCATGATGAATCATCACATGACAAAGCACCCTCACACATGTGAAATTAGAGGGATGATCAGTACCACGAGCTCCCACTTTTTGTATATATAGAGCCACATTTGGCCATAATAAAAAAGCAACACCAATCTTGGTTTTGGAGGCAATTCTTGTCAATTTCATCATTTGTCTTGAATTTTCTTGATAGTTTTGAATTCCTATCATATTGTACTTTGATTTCAGGCTGGAGTCCTTACTCTGACAGGTTTTCACACGTGTGAAACCAGCAAGTACAATTCCCTTTCATTTATGATTGTTCTTGTTAGATTTTCTCATCTAAATTTGATCTAGATTGATCTAAATCTTGTGGAGATTGATAGATCAATTGTATCTAACATCCAATCACTTTTGTGGATAATTCTAGGATCCATTCTTGGTCCAATTTTGCAGATTTTCCACATGGTATCAGAGCCAAGTACAAGAGGATTTATGAAGATTTGATAGGGTTGATCCAAAACTAAGCCCAAATTAGCAAGTTTTTGGAAACTAGCTAATTTTGATGTGGCGAGTTGGATAGGATAGGTATACTCAAAAGTTATGGACAAAAACTTGTTGTGGGTTGTAGGGGTACTTTTTCACATGTGCTACAACATACAATACCAGTTTTGGAGCCTTATGCTTTAGTTTGATGCTAAATCTCCCAAATTAACAAGTTTGTGGTAACTAGCTAATTTTGAGTTAGAGAGTTTGAATTGATAGCTAGATTCAATTTTTTTGTACCAAAAATTGTTGTAGGCTGTAGGTGTACCTTCCACACGTGCTGGGCCATACAGAACCTATTTTGGTTGAGAAAATTCAAATTGATGCATAATTTGAGTCATACACCCAAATTTAGAAATTTTTAGTGCAAATTCAAGCTTTCTCTATAGAGATTCTATTCCTATGATTTGTTCTTGGATTAGATCATCCAAATAATTAATTTGAAGCTTGATTCAGGTGCATTAAATGTGCTTTTCTGATTTTTTGAGTACATGTCAAAGTTGAGAGAGAAAATTGCCAAAAATCATAGATTAAGGAGTGATATGCAAGGTGAGAGGTTGAAATCCATTGTAGCATCACTCTAGATTTGTTCAAGAGTGATAGGGTCAAGTTTATAAGCATCAATTTGCTAGAAAAAATCTTTGGATCTATCCTCCAAGTGAAACCTTTGAGAGTTTCTAGTGCATATAGCATCTATGCAAATCTTTTGTAGATTTTGACATAGATTGGCTTCAATTGAGAGTTCTAGAAAAGAGATTGAGATCCAAGTCACATTGTTCAACCCTACTCAATTTGTTTGAGTGATTGTTAGGCTTGAAAAAGGTCACTGAGGTGTGTATGGAAAATGTGTAGAGAGAGATCCAATTTTCTAAGAGTTCCTTCCTTTGTGAAGGGTGAGATCTAGAAGCTCATATTGTGTTGTTATTGGTGGAGAATTTGTTATTGGTAGAAGCTCCTAGGTGATCAAATCTTTCTAAGTGGAATTAGATCTTTGAAGCACAATATCTTAGTGAGAAAGAAGAATCACAACTTTTGATTTTGAATTTCGTTCCAACTCTTAAGAGGTAGAGTCATTGGTGGAATCCAATAGGGGTGAATGAATTTATTGAGCAAAAAATTGACATAGTATGTATGAAACTCAAATTAGTTCTATTCAACTTTCTTTGTGAGAGTGTGAGGGTCAAGTTGTGATTCCATTGGATGTCTAGAACAAGGAGGAGTCCATATTTGAGTGTTCATGCATGGTTGGGATCTTTGTTAATCTCTGTGTCTAATTTTTAAAGCTTGGTGAAAAATTCTTGACGTAGGTTGTTATCAAACTATTACAGATCCATTCCAAATCTCAAGAGTGAGATTATTTGGGGATTCCAAAAGGGTGATTGGATCTTAATTCTATATGTCAAGTTTGAGTGATCTAGTTTAGATCCTATGTTTTGTGAAAATTGGTGGTATAGTTTGTTGTCAAATCAAATCAAATTCATTATAAATCTCAAGAGTGAGATTATTTGGGTCAAGAGTGAGTCCAAAAGAAGTGATTAAGTTTGATTTTCATGTGTTTGAAACAAAACTTATCTTTTGTTCAAAAACTCAATGTTGAGAGAACTAGTCAAGTGAAAAGGAAAATCTAGGTGTCAAATCTTTTCATGTCCATTTCAACTCTCAAAAGAAAGAGTCTTTGGAATTTGTTGAGTCCAATAGGAGTGTTTGGATCTGATTTATTTTGTGATTTGATTCAAAGATTGTGTGCTTTTGTCTTAGTGATCAAAGCAAAGTTTCCAAGTGACTAGTTATTAGTGTGAAGATTGATTCTTAGGTTTGTGGGCTAGATCTTCTGTAGATCCTTCTAGATTATTGAATATTTTCAAATCTAGTCTCTTGAGAGTCACAAATTATATCTGTAGAATCATATCACAAGGTTTTTGTCTTATCATGGCATCAATAGGTGGCATCCTATTGAAGGAAAGTAAGGATCCTAAGTGCAACCTTTGTGGCAAGGGAGGATATTTTTTCGCAAGATGGTTACAAAAAGAAGACCAATCCATCCAAGGACAACCAAAGCAAGGGGGCCAAGGTGAAGGATGGAGCTTCAAGTTTGAAATGCAAATACAAGAAGGACAAATCCAAGGAAAGGTGTTTCCTTTGTGGAAAGGTGAATGAGACTTGGAGTCTCACAAGGATTTGGAAGATTTGTAGTCAAGAGTCCATCACAACACATGTCAATTTTTCTTTTTGGAAGTGCATTGTTTGGTTCAAGATGCAAAGATAGATGTCGCTTTCATGAAAGCAACTTGGATTAATTTCATGTCCTTGGAAAGTATTTTGCTTGGAACTTTAGATAAGTTCAAACTTATTGTTATGATCCAAGAGAAACCAACCAAGAATAAGGAGGAGCAATCACAAAATGAAAATAGTTTCATTTATGCTCTCATGTCAACTTATGAAGAACTATTTTGCTTTGTAAAGATTTTTGTATCTCAAAGGTGGTTTAAGGCAATACTTGTTATGTCCATGACTAGTAAGTAGGATTTAGTATACTCATAGTCTTGCATACACGGTACTCTAGTAAATCAAGCTATTAGTTATGCCACGTCATACTGGATGTGACCCGAAAGTAACTAATATCCTTGTGAGGCCCAGAACACACTAAATGGAGTTTGAACAAGGTATGAGACAGTGTATGCATGTGTAGAGTTATCAATAGCAATTCTATGAATAGGTGGTCCATGCATGCATAGGACTCTATTCTAGGTGAATCTATGTATAGTGAACTTAGAGCTATGCATGGCTATGTGCTTAGGTTGCTTTTGGCTCTATATATCGAGGCCAAACTTGCCCTTCTCCTCATTGTGATCTTGGATTCATTGCCAGGGTTTCACTCTATATTCATGCCTCTTGTTCCTTGGCTTGGGGGTGAAGCTTCTAGAGTTGATTGGTTGCTTCAACTTGGTTGGGTGGTTGCTCCATAGTGTGCATGAATCCTTCATGGAAGTCTAATAGGCTGTTTAAGACTGTTGGTAACATCAATTTTGAGCTTGGGGAGGTGTTTGCACGTTTTTTGATCATTTGGTCTACAAAAAGTGCATCCTACTACAGTTTTTTGGCAGCTTTGATCTCGCATGTGTGAAGCCTAGGTGGCAAGCATCTTGTTCACTTGGTCTCCCTCTGTATAGAGCTTTACAGCACCCAATTTGGTGTCATGTAGCCAAAGTTATGATCATCTGAAGTTTTGTAGCTTTGTGAATAAGATTTGCAAAATTTGGAATTGTTCTGATTGCATGCCAGTCATTTCCCTAATTTGTAGTACTGTGTTTGCATGGATTAGTTGCATGTTGATTCTCAGAGATTTCTCGAATGTGTTATTTACTCATGAGAAATAGAAAATATTTTGTAGCTGAATTACAAGATCTCAGTGAGATATGTGAGTAACAAATGTGAGTCCTGGAGGAATCTGCCAGATAAGAGTGTGTTTATGTATTGGGTCATAGTGAGATTATTCTCATATGTGCACGATTAATCTTGTATGAATCTACTGTGTATTCTTGGTCACTAGGGTTATTTGGTGCACTTAACCTAGTCGGTGAACATAAGCATATGATCGAGTATCGTTTTGACAGATGCAAAGTTAACAAATCTTTGTATAGAAGATTTATGGATTAACTTATAAATGATTTGGGTAAGGATCTAAATGTGGTGTCATACTAGTATAATTGAATTCTTCACCTAGACATTTGAGATTTCTGAATCATTGGCAATTAACTTGAGTAGTTGATTACTCCAGGATGAAGTTAATTGGTAAAACGGTCAGTGTGATGTGGATTCACCGGGAACTGATGGTTTTTGAATTATATTGCTTGTAAGACGCATGATTAGTGAATCATTTTGGTTCCTCAGTTGAAATTAGATCAAATTAGTAGAATCTCGAGCTTAAAAGTTTGTAAAGTTCAAATTTGATGCATGTTGTTCAAGATACCTCAAACTCAATGCCTAGCATGTGATTTTGGTCCCAATCACTTGGCATAGCTGATAGAGTGTTCAAACTTAATCAGTCTCAAATTTAAAATACTTAGGTTGCTTGAATTTCATCTGGACTCATTGATGGAATTATTGGGCCCTACACTTGAAATAGCTTAAATTTCATATTTATCACTAGAGATAGCTCAAACTTGATGTCTACGTACTACTTGAGATATATCTACTTTGATGTGCATCACTTGAGATAGCTCAATTTTGGACAAATACTGAAATTCTTGAACATTTGAAGGCATTTAGCTACCTCAAAGTTCATGCTTATGATTCAAGATAACTCAAATTGGATGCCTAAGATGTGATTTTGGCAATTGTTCAATCTTTAGAAAAAAGAGTAACGATAAATCAAATTGGAGGCCCAATATGTGATTTTGGTCTTTATGGATCTACATAATGCATCAAGTGATCAAACTTAATCAATCCCAAATTTGGAATATTTGGATTGCTCAAGTCCCCTTGCAAATGATATTGGCCCTATCACTTGAGAGAGGGATAAAATGTGTGTTCAAATAACGATAGCTCAATCTTCACCATTATCATTAGATATTGCTCCCAAAGATATCAAATTAGTGGAATCTCGAGCTTATGAATTTTTGAGACTACTCTATTTTGATGTCTATCACATGAGATAGCTCAATGAGATAAATATTGAATTCTTGAACATTTAAAGACCTTTAGCTACCTCAATGGTCATGCTTATGATTCAAACTAACTCAAATTGGATGCCCAACATGCGATTTTGGCCATTGTCCAATCTTTAGAAAAAATAATGATGATAAGTCAATTTGTAGGCCACCCAATATGTGATTTTCATCTTTATGGCTCCACTTAATGCATCGAGTGATCAAACTTGATCAATCACAAATTTGGAATCTTAATTAGATTGCTTGAGTTTTTGATCCCTTGCATATGATATTGGCCCCTATTGCTTGAGATAACTAAAAATTGATGTGTTTGAATCAAGATAGCTCAATTTAAGCCATTATCATTAGAGATTTCTCCCAAAGAGATCGAAGTAGTGGAAACTTGAGCTTATTGAATTCTTGAACATTTTAAGGCATAATGAGATTAGTAGAGGAGTTGAACCAGCCAATATGAGAGAGAAAAAATAAAGATGTGAGGGAGTGAAGTTATAATTAGATAGCTCGAGTTCAACCCCGTGAATATAAAATTCATCCCTATTGCATGAGATAACTCAAATTTTCTATTGTCAATGGAAATGACCCTTACGACAAGAGAAAGGCCCAATTTCAGGTCTATCAATAGAGATAGCTCAATTTGGGCTATTCTCACTTAAGGTTGTTCCTAGAGTGATACAATCAAAGAATCTCTACGATAAAAATTTTAATTAGATCAAATTTTATGGCTATCACTCAAGATAGCTCAAATTGGATGCCTCGCATGTGATTTTGGTCTTTATGGCTTCACGTAATCCATTGAGTGAGCAAAATTTGGTAAATCTCAAATTTGGGATATTTATATTGCTTGAGTTCGATCCCTTGTAGATGAGACTCAAGAATACCTAAAATTTGATGTGTTTGAATCAAAAAAGCTGAATTTTAGCCACTATCATGTGGTTTTAATCTTTATGGCTCCGCATACTAGATCGAGTGATCAAACTTGATCAATCCCAAACTTGGTATATTAAGATTGCTTTTGTTTGGCCCCTTGCAGAAGATAGATAACTAAAAAATAATGTGTTCAAATCGAGATAGCTCAAATTTGGCCATTATCATTAGAGATTGCTCCTAGGGAAATCAAATTAGTGCAACCTTGAGCTTAGATGTTCGAGAAAGTACAAATTTGATGCCTTTCACTCAAGATAGCAAAACTCGATGCCTAGCATGTGATTTCGATCCTAATCACTCGACATAGTTGGTAGAGTATTCAAATTTAATCAATCTCAAATTTAGAACAGTTAGGTTGCTCGATTTTCATCTAGGCTCATTGATGGAATTGGGCCCTACACTCAAAATGGCTCAACTTTCATATTTATCACTCAAGATAGCTCAAACTTGATGTCTACGACTTGAGATAGCTCTGTTTTGATGTCTATCACTTGAGATAGCTCAATTTTGGATAAATACTGAATTCTTGAATATTGAAAGGCATTTAGCTACCAAAAAGTTCAAGCTTATTATTTAAAATAACTCAAATTAGATGCCTAAGATGCGATCTTGGAAATTATGGCTCAATAAGTCAAATTGGAGGCCCAATACATAATTTTGGTCTTTATGGCTCCACATAAGGCATTGAGTGATAAAACTTGATTAATCTCAAATTAGTGGCCCGTCTCTACTCTCCAAACTTTTGAGCTCCCAATTGAGTGGCTGAATGCATATGAGTAAACTTGAATCCTTGACCTATTCCCTTTGAATCCAATAGACTCACCAACTCACCTAGAGTGAGTGATAGTTAATTACATGCAAGACAACAGAGAGATGAAGGAGGTATATAGAGATATTTAAAAAATTGACATTCAAATTGCTATAGTTTGATTTCTCTTTTATTAAATAGACCCTTATCATTTCAAACACCTCAAATTCAATCTCTTCCAAATTGATTTCGACTTGTACCACTGAGGATTCTCTCATTGAGTTCAAATTTAAGGAATCCCTAGTTTTGAAAGTATAGGTGACTCAAACTTGAAGCATATCCATAATTAGCAAAGAATATAGTCCAATATGTCGATAGAATATTGTCGGTGACAAACAAACAACTTAGAGAATAGATTTTGCCAATGTTTGCCAAGTTATGTCTATCACTCGAGATAGCTGGAATTTGATGTCTGGCATATAATTTTATTTCTTATCATTTGAAATTGTTCATTATGTGATCAAGATCAGCCAATCTCAAATTTAGGATATTCAAATTGATATAGTTCTCTCTCTTTTGCTGAAATAGACTCCTACCACTTGAGGTACCTTAAATTTGATCGCTTGCACTCGAGATAGCTTGTTTTTGGACCGTATCACTCAAAACTCTCTCTCATTGAGTGATCAAAATCAAGGAATTTGTAGTTTTGGAAATGTAAATGACTCAAACATGAAGCATATAAATCAACATGGCTTGATTTTGGTTCAAAATATACAATTTTTACCACCCGAAGTTGCTCGAATTTGATTCATATCACTCTTGATAGCTCAAGTTTGGTCCTTGTCTCTCAATGTGAAGTTTCAAGTTTTGGATATTCAAATAGCTCAGATTTGATGCATAAAATGTATCTTTGGTCATTGGTACAAGACAAAACTAAGTTAGTCATTGAATTTGGCAGATCTTGAGTGTGGGGGGACATTTGGATTGATCTAGTTCAATCCCTTATTGATAAAATTGACCCTAACACATGATGTAGCTCTAATTTCTGGTCTATCACTCGAGATAGATTAAGTTTGATGCCTTTGTTGTGATTTTGGTCCTTATCACTCAACATGGCTCACTGAGTGATGAAATTCAACTAGCTAGTACATTGATAGTTGAATTTTGGCCTTTATCACTCGATAATGTTGTAAAGATAGTTGAATTTTTGGCCTTTATCACTCAAGATTATCCATCAAGTGATGAGATTAGCAAAACTTTGACTTTGAGACATTGACGTAGTTGGCACCTATCACTTGGAATAGCCTAAATTCGATGCCTTTTTCTTGACTTAGCTCATCGAGTGACCAAAATCGACTAATATGCAGTCCAGTACATTCAAATCTATTATTTTGTATCCCTTATCAATGGAATTGACTCGTGACACTTTGAGTATAATGTATATATATGAGAAAAGTCAATTCCAATCCATGTTGCTTTACACGGGCTCATTGAATCATCCTTATTGTCCAACATCAAGTTTAGTACATCAACTCTGCTCGAGTTCCACCATTTATTGATGATATTTGATTCCTATCACATGACCTAGCTCAAATTTGCTATCTATCACTCAAGATGGTTGAATTTTTGGCCTTTCTCACTCATGACCCTCCATTGTCCAAAAATGGCAGTAGGCGAGTTATAACTTTCCTATATATATGAGGGCGAGTTATCTTATTTCCACTTGGAATTTGCAACATTTTGACTTTGAGACATCGTGATAGCTCAAATTTGGTACCTATCACTTGGGATAGCCCAAATTCCATGTCTTTCTCTTTGCTTAGATCATCGACTGATCAACATTGACCAATATGGAGTTTAGTACATTCAAATTGATTATTTTTAATCCCTTATCAATGGAACCACATGATATAACTCAAAATTGTTGTCTATCACTTGAAATGGGGGTGTGCGCAAATAGCTGTCTTTGAGCACAATTGCTTTCTATCATAGTGCTGCTTGGAATTGAACAAAATCGAGTGCAAAAGAGCGACCCCCCCCCCCCCCCCCCCCCCCCGCTCTCTCTCTCTCTCTCTCTCTCTCTCTCTCTCTCTCTCTCTCTCTCTCTCTCTCTCTCTCTCCCATTTTCTTTCTCTCTCTTCCTCTGTGCTTATCTTTGATAAACTTTGGGAAAAACTAGCAAGTGATATGACAAATTGGTGGTGAATCTGAGCAGAAGTAGGTGCACTATCAATCCAGCCTACACCCACAACGTTCAAACAAAATGCAAGATGCCACCAGATTGATCCGCCACACACTAATAAATGTTGCAACAGAATCGTGAGTTTTTTCTATTGATGGAAGGATACAATTTATGATGCAAATTTGTGAGCATGAATAAATATATGATGTTATTATGCCCTTGTAATGGCACTTTTTGAGAAAGCCCCAGTAACATTGGACTTGACTATCCACTTGTGGATTCCAAATGCATCTTCTAGTGAAACCTAAGTCTATTTTAGGGGGAAGCTCAACGAGAGTCAAGGACACTGTATTTGAGAAATCAATTGAATGAAAGTGAGGTAATCATGCAATCGAGATTGGGTAGAAGATGTGATTGGGGACAATTAGCAAGTGAGATGACAAAATTGATGGTGAATCTGAGCAAAAGTAGGTGCACTATCAATCCAGCTTGCACCCACAACGTTGAGAGGAAAGACAAGATGCCACCTTATTAATCCGCCTAAAACATTGATGCGCCATGAACTGCTGGATGTTGCAACAGAATTGTGGTTGTGCCTATTGGCATAAGGATACAATTTATGATGCAAATCTCATGATCATGAATAGATATCTAACGTGATTATGCCCTTTTAATGACACTTTATAAGAAGGCCCCAGTAACATTGGACTTGACTATACACTTGTGGATTTCAAAGGCATCTTCTGACGAAACCTAAGTCACAATTAGGAAGAAATTCAATGAGATTCAAGGACATTGTATGAGAGAAATCAATTGAATGAAAGTGAGGTACCCATGCAATCGAGAATGGGCAAAAGAATTATAGCAACTGTAAGATATTAACCAATAGAGACGTGGTGAGATAATAATGACTGACCCTAATGCATAAGGAATCTTTAAAAAGTTTGGACATGAAAGAATTTCGAGTTGATCCAGACACCTTGAACTCCTCAATGATCAAAGACATCTTCAACTCCATATCGACACTTATTTGATGTCTGGATCAAGTAGGTTCAGAAGTAGATTATGCATATTCCAATTTTTCAATTTTTTTGTAGCATTAGGATTTGTTGACTTCGACCCCTTACCAATAGAGTTGACCCCTGTCATACGAGATGACTCAAGTCTGATGTTCGGGTGATTGAACGACTGAACTTGATCAGTCTACCGTTTGCGACAATACTTGTTGACCCTTGGAGATGAAATTGTCTCCTACCTATCAAAGTGGCTCGAATTTGATGTCAACAACCTGTGGCAGTTTGAGTATGATGCATACATATTAAAAAAGTCAATTTTAGTCCATGTTGCTTTACATGGCTCATTGATTCATCCTTATTGTATTATTGTTTGGCATGAAGTTTAGTACATCCAAACATGAAGTTTAGTACATCCAAATTGATCGCATGCTGGCCCAAAAGCGAGCGAGAGAGAGAGAAAGAGAGAGAGACAAGAGTGAACATGGAAGCAATGCATTAATGGATAGTTCTCTCCACGCCTATCTCCTCGTCCTGGATGCACCAGATATCGCACTCGTGCTCATCGATCATGCTTGTGCCTCGATCATCCTTCGTGTGTAGATTCCATCGCTCTTCGCACCGTGGTCTCATGAATCCAAGAATCAATTTGTGCATTGCTTTCTTTTTCACATGGAACAATGGTTGTGAACCGAAATCCAGGAAAAAAATGGAAAATTGAGATGCTGAAACTTGCATTTTGCTAGCATCGATTTCTCAGCACATCACTGGCGGATTGGTAGGTATAGACACAAGCACAGGAGTTCAGTTTATGCAATAGTTTGGCAGAGATGTGTTCTTAGCTCGGTCTTTCTGATGTACCTGATCAAGCGCATCATGTTGATCATGCTGCCAGGTCGGGAAGAGCTCTGCTCTGAAGTTGCATTTGCATTGAGCAACACACCATTGGAAGCTTGAATATGTTCCTTGATGAAGTGCAGCCAGCGAGTGTCCTGAGGGCAGCAAGACAGTAAACCTTTGCTCAGCTTGTAAGTTCTTAAGATGTATTATCACGCTGAGGAAAATATTTGAAGGACTATAAGAGTGATGCCTGGTCTCCGATGAGATGAGTTGCAAGGTACTGAATAAGTAAATTGGAATGATTTTTCCCCTTGAGAAATGTTCATCCGCTTTCCTTGATTGTTTTGAAGCATTCAGTTCAGAATATCGTTGGACTATTCCATTAGCCAGATTGTGGTGGCATGGTTTCTCGTGTATTCAAATTTTATGGCTTTTTACTGCTAAATTTAAAGCCTTTTTCTCTTTATCACAGTGCATAGCATATTAATTGCTACACTTAAGCTACCACTAGCCACTGCTGAACGCAATTGCCTTACCACTTTAGAGTAATATATTTTGTAAGGCATGCCATAATTTCAAAGCGCACAATTGCATTTCTTAAGGACAAGTTTGTCTTTCCTTCCTTAAAGTAAATCAGGCTTATGAAGAGCACCCAATTGTTAAAAGATACTATTTCAAGAGCCTTCCTATCAACATTGAAGGTGCTCTTTGCATTTATTAAAGGCAAACCGGCCAAGCGGTTTTCTGGTTCTCTCCCTCACGCAATTCTAATGTCAAATACGGTAGCGTTCTAGGCAGCTCTTTCAGCAACAACGTTGGATCTGGAATTGCACTTCTTCTTTTCCATTATGCATCTCTTTAGAGCATTCTTTCAGTAAGGTAGCGAAGAGTAGAATGGCTATTTCAATGGCTATTTCCAAACATTATCTAGTAGCGAACTTCTAGGGATTCACAAGCACCTCCAGCGCTCTACTTCTGAGCAGTAAGGGCTGATTTGGACAGATTTTGAGCCAGCCAAGGCCTTCTTCATTAATGACCAACATCGGAGTCTCTATAATGAGAAATACAAGCTACACTCAGTTTTTATCTGAGGCATTTCTATGGCTGACCACATGTACGCTAACTACTGATTCTTTGTTGGCAACATTCTATTGGCTTTTTTACGTTGGTGGACCATTCTATAGTAGTTTTCAAAGGTTCTCTCTAATGCAGCGAGTATACCAGGAGGAGCATGTTTCTTCTTCATTCATTCTATTCTCTGCCTTCTGCAGGAGAGGAGCGAAGTTCTCTTTCCAAGATTTTTGTGCTTTAATGATAGATCTTTCTTCCTTCTTCTGGCAAAGAAGAGGATACATTTTATTGTAATGCAAATATTGCTGCACCTTCTTGAATAGAATCATTCCATTGTTGTGTGTAACCCAACGGGGTTGGCTCAGTTGGTTGGCTTGGCATCCAAAGTTTCTTTGGTCCCAAGTTCGAGCCTCCCCTTGGAAACCAAGAAGCATTGTTGTGTGTAACATGATTGCTATTGAATAAATAATGTCATTCAGATATTAGAAGCTAGGCTACAGTATTAACCATTCTAAATTTGAGTACTACATTTATAGAATGTGAATCTATTTTCTATGTAGTCTTTAGTATGTCAAGAGGTTTGAAGCAAGCTCATGTCATCAAATGTTCTGAATCTATATACTGAACCCACAATATAAAAGCAATGGGATTCAATCATCTTGTTTATGTGTTGGTTGCATGCTTAAACAATGTTTTCCATGGTGACTTAGTTTAGTAATGGATTTCCTTTTGTTGGAATTGCTATTGACTGTGAATAGAACTTAAACAAACTATACAAAGGCTAGTTCTTGCTACTGGCAGGCTGAACCTAACCACAGTGCTATCTTTGGAACCAGCATTAATGGGTAATTTGTTTGCAAGTTTTCATTTGACTGGTGAGGGTCGAATTGACAAGTGAGCACCATTTTGCTAGATGGCGAGTCTCTAGCTCCTACATTCAGATGCTTCATTCCATTAACCTGAGTTTAGAATGATATGCCATGAGCGAGTTGGGTTCTTAGTAGTTCTCAATGCTCCGAGTTTACTCCTAATCCGAGTATGGAATTCATTGCAAAGTATTCAGCTTGTTTTCATGTGTTATGATATTGTTTACGTGGTATCTTTTTCTCAAGGTTGTATTGGCAGCCACATTGTTGAAACATTTGTTAATGACCAATTTGTAATCACTTCTCCTATCCACTCCGCTTATTCCTTGTTTTTGCACTAATAATGACAGTATTAGTCCTTTTATTACTCTCTAGTGGGAACGACATTCCGCAGTATACGTTGATTTGAACAAACAAGGCTGAAAAAGACATCAAGGTCAGTAATGTTTTTTATATCGTCTTTTCCTCATGTAGCTTGAGCTGATTATATCCTTCATCCTGTTGTGTAATGCAGCAATTGATCTTATAATTCAGGAGTCTGCCATCGATATTTCTTCTTTCAAATCTCTGACATTGCCTGGAGGCAGAAGATTACTCTCATTGCTCGTCAGCGTTGGTGAGCACACATCTTCCTTTAATCCATTGGTACAACATTTTCCAAGTAGTGAGATGCTTTGTTTTTTATATTTTGGGATTATTTATTGGCTTATCCGGAGAATGGAACACAATGAAACAACCACATTCAAGGATGCAGATTTCTTACAGAGATACTAAGCTGCAAAACTACCACATGACCTTTTAAAGGCTATCTACTATAGAAATGTAGATAATTAGGGACCAAAAGTTTGGCAAGGACTTGGTTTTGTTTTTACATTTGCATTTGTGGCATCCTTTGACCCAACCATGTCCCTGAAAAGAAGTCGTAACATTTCATCTTGAAATTGTATGGGTGTTTGATATTTATCCCACAATGCCTGCATCTCAATACATCTTTCTAATATTTTGTCCTCTAGAGATAGGTCCTCTGGTTGTTCCCTATAGCATTGAGGAGTCTCATGTGAGACATCCTCATTAGTTGTGTCCCCATGGAGTACTTCATCGTACATAGTGTTGTTATCATCTTGACTCATGAAGGTCTCTGTATTGACATGGGATTCTATTGGAAATCCCCATTTGGTAATAATATTATCATACCTTGTTTGAGACAATTTTGTCTGGCGAAAGTAGCTGGATGAACCAATCTTCCACCTGTGCAAGAAGACTTGCAATTGCATGTCACTTTTCTTGTTTGCCATTGGGCATTTGTAGTTGAATGTCTTGGTTGAGGTGTTTGAAACATCTCTGATGCCTCTCCGATGTGCATCTTGACGGCAATGAAGATAGTACACACGATCGGATACGTATTCAACACCGAGCGATGTGTGTTTGCACTTGCAGTTGCATGTGCATCTTCGAAGACCAGGTCTTGATTCACTTGACATCTACAAAAATAATGGATGCATATGTACTGTAGGACAACTGATACAAACTCCATATTCCTTAGTACATTTTATTCAAAAACAATACTTACACTATGAGGATGAACTTCAAGGAAGAGTATTCGAGAAACTAACACTCGGAGATGTTTATTCTTGAATGTGCTAACTTGGTTACTACCAAGTGGTCAAACCCCCGGTGGAGTTAGAACTTGGATTGAACGTTTGGGAGCAATGGTCTGGTCACCAAATTCTAAATGGCATACTCATGCATGCTTTATCCCGATGTACATGTTGTATAGAATTCAAAATACGATAATGGGACAACAAAGGAGGACAATTGAGCCATGTAAGTTTCAGTTTCCTATCCATGTAAGTTTGAGTTTATTCCAAAAGAACATTCCAACTTGAGTTCGATTTCTAATCACCAATACTCTTGTAAAAAAATGTGTCTGATATGAGTAATCGGCTAATGTTTAAAATGTTTAACACAATGAAACGTCTAAAATGCTAACTCAAGTATAAGGAGCGCTATACTTAGATAGAACTACAAAAGTGGGAAGTTTTAGATCTATACGTCTCTATAGGTCATAGATTGGCAGATTATAGTCATAGCAGAATAGCAGTGGGATCTGTAATAGATGCAATCATCACTTTAGGGGCCCATGACCATGGACTATACAGATGTATGTCTATTGTATGCACCTAGCCTACCAAATTATGAACTTTAAGGAAGAGTGTTAGAGAAACTTACGTCTGGAGATGTTTATTCTCAAAGGTGTTAACTTGAGTAGAGGCAAATGGTCATGGAACATACACATGAATACCTAATGAATGTACCCATGCTATCAAATGATTACCACCCGATACCATTGGAAGTATTGCATTGTCAATGACTCCATTTGTCAAGCATTGCCCGCACTTTGACATGAACACATGCACCAACAAATAGAAAACATAAACATCAATAATACTTAACATCATTTACAGAGGTTTGTAGACGGGAGAGGCCATTGCACGCACATGCCTATGGTTTCTTTGATGTTGTAAACATATGAGGGTGAAAGAGCTCCCAGCCTACGGGTGATGGGCACTCTGAAATAAACACATACAAGAAGAAACATAAAAACATAAACGCAATTTCCTCTAGCTCCAGGTGCATAAACTCTGTCTCCATCTGCACCTCCATCGCTAGCTCCGGCATAATTTCCATTTGCAGCTCCAGCTCCTCATCTATGGCTCTCTCTTGATTTACCCTTGTACATTTACATCATCGTAATGCTAAAAAGTGCTACCTTGGAATAGAGTTTTTTTATTTTTCTAGCTGTTATGATTTCAATTTCATCTTCTAACTGCTACAGGTAGTGACTTTCGATAGAACCATAGAATTAATGAACCGCGGATTATTCACCACGGTTCTGAGAACCATACGGTTTAGGGTTCAAAAAAATTGGCCACGGTACTGGTGAACCATTTAATCAATAATTAAACTTTTTTTAAGGTTTATTTTTAATTAAATGAGCCCAAAACATTAATTAATTAATTATTTATTTATGATGAACTGTACCACTATTCATGGTACGGTTCACCCCACGGTTCTGAGAACTGTAAAAAATGGTGAACTCCTGCAACTTTGCCGTGACGCAAAGCGAAGCGACACAAAGCGAAGGTCAAATGGCGAACAATTCGCGAAAGTCAACGTCCATCGAAAACCCTGAGACACGAAGCGAAGCGAATATCGAAGGTCGAATGATTTGCGAAAGTCAAACATGCTTCCAAGACCAAAAAGACATGACACAACACGAAACGAAAAAAAAACGAAAAGAAATCTTTCACGCTGCCAGCTGGCAGCTCAACGGGCGTGGAGTCTTAAACTTCACGCCCAGTTGAAACGGTTAGCAATAACGAAGAGTAACTGATTAGTTGATTAGCGTTAACTACTCTTGTAAATCTCTATTTAGCTATCTTGTAAACTCCACACAGTGGAGATATAAACTAGTTTTTGGATCAAAAGAAAACACAGAGAGTGTGAGTATGCATAGAGCGGAAAAGAAAAAAAGAAAATGAAAAGAAACAAAACAGCTGTGCATGAAGGTCTGCCAAGTAGAACATAGCGAAAGAGCAGAGCGTCAGACCGCTAACGAGTAAGACAATGACCATCTCGCTCTAAAAATTAAACTGATAATATAGTTGCTCTATCTCGTGTATCTTCTTGTCTTACGCTGTCTTGATTGCTAGAATGATACCTATTCTGTGATCTGTAGTCGCGTGTCTAGGATCTTGTAAGCTTCCGCATAAAAAAATTCAAAAGAAACAAATACGTTCGCGATACAGACCAAACCCGTTTGCGACATGGTATCAGAGCGGACATGTTATCACTATTGATATCTGAACAGTGATTTTCTAGACAACACAATATGGCTACAATGATCCAAACAAGAGTAGCAATCAGTCTTGATGGCGCAGACTACAGGATATGAAAATTCAAAATCAAAACACTTCCTAAGGGCGAAGGCATCTGGTCGATGACCGAACCCTCAGAGGTGCAGCCTCCAGAGGGAGACCCAAGGAGAACTGAATGGATCAGAAAGGATGAGCGTGCAATGGCGATCATCGTTTTGCCCATCAACGAAGATCTACTCATGCAGATTGAAGACTGCGAAAGCAGCCATGCAGCATAGGAAAGATTAAAATAGAAGTACAAAGTGAGGACTGCAACTTCAGTGATGCATCTTCACAATCAACTACAATCCATACGATGGGATGGCAACCAGTTAGACCAACACATTGAGAAGATCAGAATGATCTTCACTCAACTCGCTGCATCAGGATAGGAGCACCAGGTCCCAGCACCACAACAGCTGATGTACTTCATAAAGTCTCTACCTACATCCTATCAGCCGTTGAGAATGCTCATACTGAGTCTACCAGATATGACATTCGACAAAGCAATCAGTCTTGTCGTTGATGAGAGACTGATGAGGGACGAAGGAGAAGGAAGTAGTGATCAAGAGAAAGCCCTCTTCACAAAAGGAATGAAGAAAAACAAGAAGAAATCCAAATTCGACAAGACGAAGTCCTCGAATCAACAATCTTCTTCCTGTGATCACTGCACAAAGCAGGCCATACAACCTACAAATGCTGGTTCAATCCAGCAATAGCTTGCATGCACTGCAAGAAGAAGGGGCACTCTGCATATGATTGTAGATTCACAACCCAAGAAGAAAGAACAAGGCTGAGAAGGCAAATGTTGTAGAGTCATCCAAAGATGCAGATAGAGGTGATGAAGCCTTCACAATACTTGATGAAGCTTCAACGAGCTACACTGAACAAGACTATGATGTAGTCATTGATTCAAGAGCAACATCACACATCACCTACAACAAGAGAATCTTGATCGACTTCATTCCCCCTTCCAAGGCTCTTATTGAAGGTTAGAACAATCTTTTGCAACTGGCTATAAGATGGATTTCTATTATAGCTAAGCAAAATAACAAATTCAAAATCGTCTATCAGGGGTTAGACTGGAGGGTTGTGGGAGGAGAATCTAGTACAAGGTTGCTGCTGTTTACAAATACTTTGAAACTTAGCTGATTCCAACGAAATGATCACTCCATTCACAATGAAATATGTTTAGTTTAATCTCATTCCAAATCAATCCAATCTTTCTGTTTCTTGAGGTGATTCAAACCCATATTCAAGATATCTACCGATGTACTCATTTTTGGTTAGATTTCAAGGGTAAGTAGATTAGGTCCTACACATAGTACCCACGGTTCTTCTCGCGAACGGGTTCGATTTGTATTGCGAATGTATTTGTTTTTTTTTGAATTTTCTTATGCGAAAGCTTACAGGATCCTAGACACGTGACTACAGATCATAGAACAGATATCATTCTAGCAATCAAGATAGCAGAAGACAAGAAGATACATGAGAGAGAGCAACTATATTATCAGTTTAATTTTTAGAGCGAGATGGTCAGTGTCTCACTCGTTGGCGACCTGACGCTTTGCTCTTTCACTGTGTTTTGTTCATTGGTAGACCTTCATGCACAACTTTTTCGTTTCTTTTCTTTTCTTTTCTGCTCTACGCACTCACACTCTGTGTTTTCTTTTGATCCAGAAAATAGTCTATATCTCCATTGTGTGGAGTTTACAAGATAGCTAAACAGAGAATCACAAGAGTAGTTAATGCTAATCAACTAATCAGTTACTTTCCGTTATTGCTAACCGTCTCAACTGGGCATGAAGTTTAAGACTCCACACCCGTTGAGTTGCCAGCTGGCAGTGCGAAAGATTTTCTTTCATTTCTTTTCGTTTCATGTCGTGTCGTGTCTTTATGGTCCTGGAAGCATGTTTGACTTTCGCGAATCATTTGATCGAGGTTCACTTCGCTTTGTGTCTCAGGGTTTTTGAGGTACGTTGAATTTCACGAATTGTTTGCCATTCGACCTTCGCTTCGTGTCGCGGCAAAGTTGCAGGAGTTCACCATTTCTGACACTCCCTCTTGAACCTTGCAGCTTTGCACGTTTAATCCAATCGTCTTTCTTTGCTTTGTGAAGAGTGGCTTGTCGAGTGGCTTTGTGAGCAGATTTGCAATTACGTTTTCAGACTTTATGTACTGGACCTGGAGCTCTCCTTTCGAGATCAAATCTTGAATGTGATGGTACTTCAGAGGTATGTGTTTTGTTTTTGAATGGAAGATAGGATTTTGGGACAGATAAATGGCACTTTGAGAGTCCATCATCATGGTGCATGGTTCTCATTGTGGTATCCCAATTGCCTCCAACATCATCTACAACCACACTACCTCATTCGCCACCTTTGAAACTACGACGTATTCAGCTTTGCAAGAAGATTGAGCTACCAAGGTTTGCTTTTTGCATATCCAACTTATTGTTGCTTCGCACGCTATTGTACATCCTCCAGTTATGAACTTGCTGTCATCTTTGCAGCTCGCCTAGCTTGCATCACTGTAGTGGTGCAGCTCAAATCTTTTTCTTTCATTTTCTGCTCTGTAGGTTAATCCCATATTCTGGGTACCCTTCAAATATTGTAGGATTCGTTTTGCCATTTGCCAATGTGCCATGCCAAGATGGGAAGAGAATTGGTTTAAGGCTTAAACAGAGAAAGCCAGATCGGGTCTGGTACAAATTGTAAGGTACATCAGACTACCGATTAGATTTTGGTAGGGTATACCTGCCATCTTCTGTTCTTCTTCTTCTGTTTTTGGGCAATCTTGCCCTGTCAGCTTGGCTCTAGCTATCATTGGTGTGGAATTTTATTTGCAGTGACCATCATGTGATACTGCTTGAGCACCTTTCTGGCATATTTTGACTGACTCAAGTGCATTTTGTCTTTTATTTGATCTCTTCTGATCTCCAGCTCGAGGCATTTTGTTGTTTCTCCTAGATCTGTGATTTCATAATTTTCAGAAATCTGACTCTTCGTGTCTTTGATCAGCATCAAGGAATTTCCTATCATAAGGGAATCATCCACGAAAGTAGTCAGTACCACAAAATCTTTTCTTACTCTTTTTATGTAGACATTACAGTCTGGTTGTGTAGGATTAAAGTCTAGAGACTTCAGAATACTATAAAGCTTCTTGTACCAAGCTTGTGATGTCTGTTTTAGACCATAAATGCATCTTTGCAACTGACAGACATATTGTCGATTGTCGGGGTCTTCAAATCCTTCAGGCTGCTTCATGAAAATTTCTTCCCTTAGATCTCCGTGGAGAAAGGCTGTCTTCACATAAATCTGGTGAATTTTCAGATTGTGCTATGTGGCATATGCAAGGAGTAGTCGTATGCTTGTCATCTTGACCATCGACGAATATGTGTCAAAATAATCAACACCATACCTTTGTGTGTTGTCCTTTGCGACAAGCCTTGTCTTGTAATGGCCAACAATGCCATCTGATTTCATTTTCTTCTTGTACACCCACTTGCAATCGACGATCTTTTTGTTTTTTGGCAGTGGCTCTAGCGTCCATGCCTCGTTTCGCCTCATCGACTCAATCTCTTCTAACATTGCCTTCTTCCAGAATTATCCCTCTAGACTTTGGATAGCTTCTTGATATGTTGTTGGCTCTTCAGTGAAGCTATAGTAGTCAAATTGCGTGTCTTCGTTCCACTGAAGATTGTCAGCGTAATGGTCTGGAGGTCTTCTTTGTCTTGTTGACCTTCTGAATTCGTTTCGTCGCTGTTCGAATATTTCTTGTTCGTGGGGTTGATCTTCTGCTTCCTGCTGCTCTAGAATCTGTGGCTCAACATTCTGATTTGACATCTGTCCTCGATCTCCCTCTCTTGAATTAGTAGTAGTGTGAAGATCTCATGACTTCTTTCATTTTTTTAGTCCAGGGAATGTGGACTCATCGAACTTCACATCTCTACCCAAAACAACCTTTTTCGTGGTTGGGTTGTAGAGTCTGGACACTTGTGATCCATTTGAGTACTCGACCATGATCGTTTGCTCTGATTTATCATTGAGCTTGCTTCTCTTTTCTTTTGAAATGTGCTTTTATGCTGCACATCCAAACACATGTACGTATGATAGATCAGGCTTTCTACCTGTCCACATCTCGTACGGTGTCTTATTTTCCAGCGCTGTCATTGTTGATCTGTTCTGCAGGTATACTGCTGCAGCTATTGCCTCAACCCAGAATTGACTTGGCAATCGAACCTGTGCTATCATGCATCTAGCTCCTTTGACTAGCGTCCTGTTTCTTCTTTCCGTGACACCATTATATTCTGGTGTGTACGCAGGAGTGAACTGATCCCTTGTTCTTGGCAGAATTATGAAAATTCTTTGCTCTTGTACTCACCTCCATTGTCAGATCTGATAATCTGAATCTTCTTTGAGGTGTGTTGCTCCGCAAATGCCACGAACTTCTTGAAGGAATCAAACACTTTAGATCTTTTCTTTAGGTAGTAGATCGTAGTCATCTGGCTGTAATCATCTATGAACGTCAGAAAAATACCTCGATCTTGAGAGTGAATCCATTTTCATCGGTCCACAAACATCTGAGTGGATGAGCTCAAGAACTTCTTTGGATCTTCTTCCCTCATGTGTGAATGGATTCCGATGTTGTTTGCATTTCTGACAGGCTTCACAGAACTCAGTATCGGGTCTTGATATCTTTAGACCTGTGACTATGTCTTTCTTACACATGTCATACAGGCTTTTCATATTTAGATGATACATTCTCCTGTGCCAGAATTGATCTTCATTTTTTGATACATTTAATATGCTATCAGAGTTGCTGATTATTTTGGCTTGGTAGAGGTTTCCTTCTCTGCATCCAACCATCAGCAATTTGTTTGTAGTTTTCTCGATCATGCGGCATGTACTGCCATTGAACAAAACTTGAATTCCAAGATCTGCCATCTTGGAGACTAATAGTAGATCTTTTCTTAGTCAAGGCACGTAGAGTGCTCCTAGAAGCTCTGCTTGACCTGACAGTGTTCGCAATTGTAGAGTCCCGATGCCTTTGACATCGTGTTTGCTCCCATCACTTAGAATCACTGCTCTGTTTTTTTTTTGATCTGAATGGAGTCAAGATTCCAATATCTTGGAAACAATTAATAAACACACATGTTGGGTTAGGAATGTATGATGTGCAATGCTTTTGAATGTGTACTGGTGTAGGAAATAGTCCACATAGTGCTCAGGTCTTTCAACCTAGCAAAGAAGATAACTATGCCAGTGATGTATTGTATTGTCTCTACCAAGAAGACTCTCGTCAAAAGAGGACTTTGAAATGTGATTGTTCATCTTGCTATGAGAAATGCATGGAATGCAAAATGTCTAGAAAAGACATGATTTCATTTGAGTATGCTCCAATTTCCACCCAACTGCAGTTCCTTTCAAAAAGTAGAATGATTTGCCATGACTTTTTTAGGATGTGGCAAAACAGAGAGTGATAGCTAGGCAAACAACAAATGGAACATCCTGATCATATCAATGAATTTTGGAATGGGGAAAAATGTAGAGAGACATAGGCATTTTGGGATCCTAACTCGACGTTTGAGTTGCCAGTTATTTGTGAGCAGAGCTTTTGCAAAAAGGCCTATACAACATTTCCAAAAAGGTGCCAACTCCTTTACGATAGTTTGGGACGAGGATAGATGAATCTATGACTTCGTATGCACAACATGTCACTCGTCAATCCAATGCAAGAGGAAATTATGCAAGGTACTTTAATGATTGATGTTGAGATAGAAAATTTAATCTTACTTTATAGCGAAGATTAGTGTACTAATATTTTTTACTTTGATGTGACAGGGGGATCCAAGAAACTTTGCTCTCCTTTTGCACACAGATGAATTTCAAGCCTCACGTAACATTGTGTATATATTTTGAATACCATTTGCATATTCAGTTTGATTAAGAGATCAAGAGATGAAGTGTGTGCAAAATAATAGCATCAAAAGGCTCATCATAGATAGACGAAGTAGATGCTTTGCGCATTGATTCTTTATTGTCAGTAATAGGTTCATTCCTTTTACAGATTCAATTAGCTTTGTAGAGCATGCGGTTTCGTCCGCTATTGTCTTGTGCTCTACCGCATTATGACATGTATATTTTGCTATACTTAATCTGATAAAAGCTCTTTGTTCTGCGTTCAAATTTGTGTTAATGTTGTTATGTTTATTTTTCATTCTGTCTGACTCTCTTGTTCCTCAATCTGGTAATCTGTTCTTAGCGAGTTATTATTAGTCTAGCTGTTGACGACTAATATTCAGTCTTGTCTTTCATGAATCATTCGCAACTGATTATCAGTCGAGCTCAGTCTAGCTCTTTGCGAATCATTCACGACAAATTATTCTTCTGGTGTTTTTATTGATGTTTGGCTACGTAATCAGAACGACCATGATTTCTATCAGTAACGTTCTGTTTGTTTCTGATAGGCATAGTCATTCTTAGGAAAAGAGTCATATAGCTCATTCCGCTGTGCACGAACACTTTCCGTTCAAGTTCGTTTCTCGTTTGAGTTTCAAGTTTGTTTCTTTTCATGTTCGTCTTCTTTTCGAGCTATTTTCATTTCTCACACACGACACACCCTCTTTTTCCAACATGGTATCAGATCTATTTTCGTAGCCTGATAAGCTTCTATAGTACAAGACTCTACTAGCCGATAGAGTAATTGTCTTCTTAATCTGTGATGTTCCTTGTCATCTGCAACCACAATACATTGGCGAAAGTATTTTGCACCAAAAAATATCATGAATTCACCATTGTTTTGCATAGCGAAAAATGATGCGAGTTGTGTTTTCCAGTGACCTACATTATTTTCCCCATTGATGTCATCTGTCCTAACAACCACATGGTCTCCTATTGCATATGTCTTGCCACCAAAGAACACTTTGTTGTAAATCGTTATTTTTCCAAAGTATTCATACCCTCTTTCAATTTGCCAAAAATGTTCTACATATTGTGTCCCCTCTTCCGTGGGCACATGACACTACTTTCTTATTTTTGTTATGGCTATCCCTATTGTGAGCATAATATCCTCGCATGATATCCACATTTATGTGCTAGATATGTTTTCCATATTTTCTTTGCCTTCAAAATAGATGAAACTTCAAATATTCCACATTTGTGAAACGAGAAACAGTCCAACAAATGAGCCATTTGTAGTGCATATCCATCAGGAAGAGCTAAGAATGCATGAAAATGACCTCGCATCCTCTGAGGGGGGAGAAGCCAATCCTTATCATTTGAATACTCTCAAAAGTTGATATAAATACTTTTCTTCTAAAAAATTGAGAGTAAGAAATTTCATTGCTTTTATGATTTGCGAAAATATTGACATAGGTCGAAACCTTGCATTCAAAGTCGTAGCACCAATACATGCTCTACAAAACTAATTCAATCTGTAAAAGGAATGATCCTATTACTGACAATAAAGAATCAATGCGCAAGGCATCTACTTCGTCTATCTCAAATGAGCTTCTGATTCTATTATTTTACACACACTTCATCTCTTGATCTCTTAATCAAATTGAATACGCAAATGATATTCAATATATATACACAATGTTATAGGAGTGTAGATGAAGAAAGTACAAAGCGGATGTGCTGTCTGTAGGAGATCGTGGGTGGCTACAGTCGTTGTCAAGTCTGTTAGCACAGTTGCATGGAGTGAGCATGAAAAGGGCTGTGACGTCAGCTTTTGCTGAGATGAACGTTGGTGAAGATTTTGCCTTTTCTATGACTGTGAGAATTTACTTGTATTTATGTAGACAGTCGCGTTTTATTCGTCTGTCTTATTTTACATGTAAATATGCAGACTATGCGACAACGATTTTAAAAATGCAGCATGAATGGAGGCAGATTAAAATGGGATTTAGGAGAGTAGAGGAGATAAATCCAACACCCCCCGTTAATCTGGATCCGTGAATGCCTTGATCTTCAGATTAAGCAATGTACAAAATTTGTTGTGTGCATTAACACTTAATGCTTTCGTGAATATATCTGCAACCATGTCCTGCGTTCTGTAGTACGTTAAGCTCACCTCCTTGTTGAGAACCTTGCCCCTGATGTAGTGATATCTGATTTCAATGTGCTTACTCCTAGAGTGAAATCTAGGGTTGGCCAATAAGGCAATAGCACTCCGATTATCACAGAATAAAATTGTAGGATTGTACTGATACAGATTATTGTCTGACAGTAAATTTCTCAACCAAAACGCTTCCTTAATAGATTGAAAAGCAGCAATATATTCTGCTTCTGTAGAAGAAAGTGCGATAGAGATTTGCTTACGACTGTTCCATGAGATATGACTGCCGTTGAAGAAGAATGTAAATCCAGATGTGGACTTACGATTGTCTACATCTCCTCCTCAGCTTGCATCAGAATATCCACTGAGCTGATGAAGATTGTCGTTGCTGACATCTCCATAGTAGATGCACTGGTCCATGGTAGCTCGAATGTACCTCACGACTCTTATGAGAGTCTTCCAATGGGTAATGCCAGGATTAGCCATATATTGGTTGAGTGAGCTTATTGCAAAAGAGATATCTGGTCTTGTGCAGACCATTGCATACATGAGAGATCCAAGTATCGATAGATAAGGATACTGACACCACAAGAATGAGTGTTCTACATAAAACATTTGTTTCTTGCAACTGAGATTTTATCAGACCAATCACCTCTCTATTACATAAGTTCATCCCAATTTTTCACGGCTCCGAAATTATTGCATATGAAACTAAAGACCTGAGCATACGAAAGAGACTATTGGCTTGTGGATCTCTAGGTTGTGTCCCCTCCTTGGCTAGAGGAACACGATATAGTTATAATGCAGATTGATCCAAAACATTTGCGACATGCGGTAGTTAGAAATGTAGAAGCTGAAAATAAACCCGTGAAAGTTGGTTGGATAAGAAAGATGAGAAATCAATGTGGGATGTGGAGGGTGGATCAAGAAGAAGAAACATATGTG